>CM053031.1:104882119-105337119 GCA_028564925.1 Lithobates sylvaticus | reverse complement strand
ACACACGATCGCACATTCAAAATCCCATGTTTTTTTTCCCTGACGGATGTTGGCTCAAACTTGTCTTGCATACACACGGTCGCGCAAAGTTGGTCAGAAATTCCGAACGTCAAGAACGCGGTGACGTACGACGAGCCGAGAAAAATGAAGTTCAATAGACAGTGCTGCTCTTCTGCTTGATTCGGAGCATGCGTGGCACTTTGTGCGGCGGAATTGTCTGCACGCGCTCGATCGGAAATTCCGACAACGAATTTTGTTGTCGGAAAATTTGAGAACCAGATCAATGCGATGGATTTTCAGATGGAAACTGTCCGATGGAGCCTACACATGGACAGAATTTCCGACAACAAGCTCCGATCGCACATTTGCTGTCGGAAAGTCCGACCGTGTGAATGCGGCATAAGAGTGGGTTTCCTGATAGTGACAACAGTAGATCATTCCTGTGTGATGTATTTTGAAAAGATCACTTTAGATGTCCTTTAAACATCACAGCTATTCACTGCTTATAAAGCTCACAGAGGAGAGCATGTTTATTAAAAATTTGACTTCTCTTCTCTGACTAGGAAGAGACGTAAATGGAAAAAGCAGTAAATGGCTTTGGAGGAGGTGAGACTTGTATCCATGATCCTGCAAGATCAGTGGTTTAAATACCCCTTAATGAAAATTAAAATATAAAAAAATGGAAAAAATAATAGTTAAAAATGTAGCATTGAAATGATTAAAATACCCATGGTTGCAGGAAAGAAAATTGCACCATCTATGGCCTTCTTTTAAATTTCTAAAAAATGATATAGTGCTTAGGGGATCATGTCCCTATACCCTGACAATATTTTTAGAGATGATTTTTTATTTATATACTGTATGCAGAATTGTGGGTAATCAAAGAATGTTTATCAGTGTAGGAGAAGATAAGGAACTATATATTTTTTTTTTTAAATCTAGATTTAGTGATTACTATTATAATACTGGTATACAGTGCCAACAGTTTGCACAGTGCTTTACAATCGAAAGGGAGACAATACAATTGCAATACAATAAAATACAACGGGGTTAAGAGGGACCTGCTCATAAGAGCTTACAATCTAATAGGGTGGTACTCTCATTTTCTTACATAAACTACATGGAATCTCCCTCCATAAAGGTAGCAGGTGACAAACCTGTAAACTCAGCTTTTTATGTAAAGTCTCTGTGAAGGCAGTGGCATCTGCAGAATGCTATACTGAGCCTAATAGAAAACATGACTAACGTCTTGAATGCAGCACCTTGTTAGCATGTGCCCCAACACTTGCACTGATATGTTTCTTTTTTTTGCTCAATTATTATGCAATGTGTATGAACTATAACCTAATCATATAGGAATTAGAATCCTAGAAATGTATTTTCATGCACAGAATACATTGCTGCTCCAGGAACAGACAGGTAAAAGGGGCCTCCAACTTTACTATAGTAAAATAAAATAACAGATACATTCTACAATAACAACAACATAGGTAAAATTGGGCGAAGGGGTGAAAACTCCCCGTTTAAGAAGTTAGGGCCCATTTACGGTGTAATAACGTGCATTGACTAAGGCAGCCCATTCCAAAAAAATTGGGCTGCCATCTCACCCTAACATGTATAACAACACATAGGTGTCCTTTTATGAAACTGCAGTAAAATACCGCTATTCAGTTCTCAAGCATTCTCAGAGGAGATCGCTCTCCTCTGAGTGCCTGTTTATGATGGTCTGTAGATCGCTTCTCGTGTTGAGTTGAGAATCGATCTACAAACGCCGGGAACTCCTGAGAACGGCTCCTCTCATTGTAATCTGGCGTGATGTTGCGGGATTACAGTATGAGGAGGTGTGAAATACAAAAGTTAAACACAAATCAGCACACATTATTCCCCAACATATTAATAAAATAATAAAGTTAAATACCCCCTACAAAATATACTTAAATGTGAATGGTGTATAGTAAATTAATGTAATCCACATATGTAATGCAGCTATACACCATTTCATATAAATGTAAAATACATTTATAATCATTAAAAAATCATTTTAATAAAGTATACAAGTATAAATATTTATTAATAAAATAAAATATATTTCATAATTGACAAACCCCCGTATAACTGTAATAGAACATGCCATGGGTAAAACCATATTTCAGTGTTTACAAAATTTTATTTACTAATAAATTAAAAATTATATAAAATGACATTAATAATAGCATTTAAATGCAGGTAGAATAATATATATACATATATATATATATTGATATATATGTATATATAAAGAATTGTTAACAGTTTTTTACAATACCTCACATTTTTGAAAATATTTTATTATATCTTTTCATGTGACAACACTGAATAAATGACACTTTGCTACAATGTAAAGTAGTGAGTGTACAGCTTGTATAACGGTGTACATTTGCTGTCCCCTCAAAATAACTGAACACACAGCCGTTATTGTCTAAACCGCTGAAAACAAAAGTGAGTAAACCCCTAATTGAAAATGTCCAAATTGGGCCCAAAATGGCAATATTTTGTGTGTCCACCATTATTTTCCAGCACTGCCTTAACCCTGTTGGACATGGAGTTCACCAGAGCTCACAGGTTGCCACTGGAGTCCTCTTCCACTCCTCCATGATGACATCACGGAGCTGGTGGATGTTAGAGAGACCTTGTCTTTGTACTCCTTACCTGGTTGCCGCCACACACGCTTGACACCATCTCAACCAAATAAGTTTATCTTGGTCTCATCAGACCACAGGACATGGTTCCAGTAATCCATGTCCTTAGTCTGCTTGTCTTCAGCAAACTGTGGGCTTTCTTGTGCACCATCTTTAGAAGAGGCTTCTTTCTGGGAAAAAAGCCATGCAGACCAATTTGATGCAGTGTGCAGTGCATGGTCTGAGCACTGACAGGCTGACCCCCCCCCCCTTCAACCTTTGCAGCAATGCTGGCAGCACTCATATGTCTATTTCCTAAAGACAACCTCTGGATATGACGCTGAGCACGTGCACTCAACTTCTTTGGTGGACCATGGAAAGGCCTGTTCTGAGTGGAACCTGTCCTGTTAAACCACTGTATGGTCTTGGCCACTGTGCTGCAGCTCAGTTTACGAGTCTTGGAAATTTTTTTATAGCCTAGGCCATCTTTATGTAGAGCAACAATTCCCTTTTTTCACATCCTCAGAGAGTTTGTTGCCATGAGGTGCCTTGTTGAACTTCCAGTGACCAGTATGAGAGAGTGAGAGCGATAACACACCTGCTCCCCATTCACATCTGAGACCTTGTAACACCAACGAGTCGCATGACATCGGGAGAGAAAATGGCTAATTGGGCCCAATTTGGACATTTTCACTTAGGGGTGTACTCACTTTTGTTTCCAGCAGTTTAGACATTAATGGCTGTGTGTTAAGTTATTTTGAGGGGACAGCAAATGTACACTGTTGTACAAGCTGTACACTCACTACTTTACATTGTAGCAAAGTGTCATTTCTTCAGTGTTGTCACATGAAAAGATAGAAGAAAATGTTTACAAAAATGTGAGGGGTGTACTCACTTTTGTGAGATACTGTAAATAGATAGAAAGAGAAGGAAAGAGGCTGGCATCACAATTGTGCAATCACATATATTGCATGTGACGCATTGCTGTGCATATCACATGCAATGTTTGTGCAATGTAAATTTAAATCATATTTCATTTGCACTAAAATGGTACAGGACCCTTTATTTAGTCTGCACTGGAATCGGATCGCATGGGTGCGATTCCTGCACCATTTCATAGTTTGCACTGCGATCTGTGAAATGATCGAGGGGTGTCATTAACTTTACATTGACACCCGCAGTGGTGCGCAGATGTCAATGCAGGTGCGATGTGGAAACCCGCACAGGAATCACGCTGGTTCACGCATCGCACAAGCGTGAACCCAACTAGAGACATGAACATCTAAAAATGTATATATATATATATATATATATATATATATATATATATATATATATATATATAGTTTTTATTATATATATATATATATATATATATATATATATATATATATATATATATATATATATATATATATATATATATATATAAATATATATATAAATATACATACACACACATTGAAATAAACACACACACACATATATATATATATATATATACACACTTTACATTGCTAACCTGCTTGTTTTGGGGTGTGTAATGGTGGGGAAGATGTGTTCTGACTGTTCAGCCACTGGATGAAAGAAGGAAATCAAAAGACTTCCTGCTTTCTCCAGAATACTCAGCCAGCTTCTTGTTTCTCTCTCTCTGATTCTCCACCTCTGAGATGGTGAATCAGAAAGTGAGAATTCTGTCACAGATCGCCAGTGAGGTGCTGAGATCGCACCTTCATAAACTGGCCGTTTCTGTGACAGTCAGTTACAGATTCTCAC
This sequence comes from Lithobates sylvaticus, assembly GCA_028564925.1. Taxonomy (NCBI): domain Eukaryota; kingdom Metazoa; phylum Chordata; class Amphibia; order Anura; family Ranidae; genus Lithobates; species Lithobates sylvaticus. The sequence goes on along the minus strand of CM053031.1, from coordinate 105,332,686 downwards.
TGTGCGTCAATAATCAGTGCAGAACATGTTCTCCTCTGATTACCTCAGTTTCATAAACTGGTAATCACCTGAGATCAGCTGTGAGACTTGGGTGTCCTTTTATGAAACTGTGGTAAAATACCGCTATTCAGTTCTCAGACATTCTTAGAGGAGATCGCTCTCCTCTGAGTGCCTGTTTATGATGGTCTGTAGAACGCTTCTCATGTTGAGTTGATAAGCGATCTACAAACGTCGGGAACTCCTGAGAACGGCTCCTCTCATTGTAATCTCGCGTGATGTAGCGGGATTACAGTATGAGGAGATGTAAAATACAAAAGTTGAACACTAATCACCACACATTATTCCCCAACATATTAATAAAATAATAAAGTTATTCCCCCTACACAATATACATTAACCTAATTATTAAAAAACATTGTTTTTATCAATATTTAAAGATCATACATGTGCCTATTTAAATGTAAATTGTGTATAGTAAATTAATGTAATCCACATATGTAATGCAGCAATACACCCTTCATATAAATGTAAAATACATTTATAATCATTAAAAAATAATTTTAATAAAGTAAAAGTAAAGTATAAATATTTATTAATAAATTTAAATAAATATATTTAATAATTGATAAACCCCTGTACTGTATAACTGTAATAGAACATGCCATGGGTAAAACCATATTTCAGGGTTTACAAAATGTTATTTACGAATAAATTAAAAATGATATAGAAATGACATTAATAATAGAATTTAAATGCAGGTAGAATAATATATATACATATATATATCTATCTATCTATCTATCTATCTATCTATCTATATATCTATCTATCTATCTATCTATATATCTATCTATCTATATATATATATATCTATATATATATCTATATATATCTATATATATATCTATATCTATATATCTCTCTACATCTATATCTATATATATATATACACATACACATTGAAATAAACACACACACACACACACACACACACATATATATATATATATATATATATATATATATATATATATACACTATAGATTGCTAACCTGCTCGTTTCGGGGTGTGTAATGGTGGGGAAGATGTTCTCTCACTGTATGGTTGAGTGAAAGAAGGAAGTCAAAAGACTTCCTGCTTTCTCCAGAATACTGAAGCAGCTTCCCGCTTCTCTCTCTGATTCTCCACCTCTGAGGTGAATCAGGAAGTGAGAATCCTGTCACAGATCGCCAGTGAGGTGCTGAGATTGCACCTTCATACACTGGCCGTTTCTGTGACAGTCAGTTACAGATTCTCACTATGCTGAGATAATCAGTGCAGAACATGTTCCCTGCTGATTACCTCAGTTTCATAAACTGGTAATGACCTGAGATCAGCTGTGAGACTTGGGTGTCCTTTTATGAAACTGCAGTAAAATACCGCTATTCAGTTCTCAGACATTCTTAGAGGAGATCGCTCTCCTCTGAGTGCCTGTTTATGATGGTCTGTAGAACGCTTCTCATGTTGAGTTGATAAGCGATCTACAAACGCCGGGAACTCCTGAGAAGGGCTCCTCTCATTGTAATCTCGCGTGATGTAGCAGGATTACAGTATGAGGAGATGTAAAATACAAAAGTTGAACACTAATCACCACACATTATTCCCCAACATATTAATAAAATAATAAAGTTATTCCCCCTACACAATATACATTGACCTAATTATTAAAAAACATTGTTTTTATCAATATTTAAAGATCATACATGTGCCTATTTAAATGTAAATGGTGTATAGTAAATTAATGTAATCCACATATGTAATGCAGCTATACACCATTCATATAAATGTAAAATACATTTATAATCATTAAAAAATTATTTTAATAACGTATACAAGTATAAATATTTATTAATACATTTAAATAAATATATTTCATAGTTGATAAACCCCTGTACTGTATAACTGTAATAGAACATGCCATGGGTAAAACCATATTTCAGGGTTTACAAAATGTTATTTACTAATAAATTAAAAATGATATAAAAATGACATTAATAATAGCATTTAAATGCAGGTAGAATAATATATATACATATCTATCTATCTATCTATCTATCTATCTATCTATCTATCTATCTATCTATCTATCTATCTATCTATCTATCTATATATATATATATCTCTATATCTATCTATATATCTATCTATCTATACCTCTATATATATATATATATATATCTATATATCTATATATCTCTATCTATCTATATCTAAATATCTATCTATCTATCTATCATATATATATATAATATATACATATACACATTGAAATAAACACACACATATACATATATATACACTTTAGATTGCTAACCTGCTCGTTTGGGGTGTGTAATGGTGGGGAAGATGTGCTCTCACTGTATGGTTGAGTGAAAGAAGGAAGTCAAAAGACTTCCTGCTTTCTCCAGAATACTGAGGCAGCTTCCCGCTCTCTCTCTGATTCTCCACCTCTGAGGTGAATCAGGAAGTGAGAATCCTGTCACAGATCGCCAGTGAGGTGCTGAGATCGCACCTTCATACACTGGCCATTTCTGTGACAGTCAGTTACAGATTCTCACTGTGCTGAGATAATCAGTGCAGAACATGTTCTCCGCTGATTACCTCAGTTTCATAAACTGGTAAAGACCTGAGATCAGCTGTGAGCCTTGGGATCGCAGCTGATCTCAGTTTCATAAAAGGACCCCTTACTGCGCTGTCTTTCACTGTTGTGCATTGTGGCGTTACAATGCAGCTGCATTACTTTAGTGGGTTGAAGTGCTAGGGAAAAAGAATAGCAGTGCAACACAGAAAAACATGTTACATGCGTTTATGAGATAGGTGAAACTCTGCGCCAATAACTAAACAATAAAGAATGTGAAAATTCTAAATACTAATTAAATATAATTAAATATAATGCTGCTCCCCTTTAGACCCCTTTCACACCACACCACCCATAGCGTCGGCGGTAAAATGCCACTATTTTTAGCAGCGTTTTACCGTCGGATTTGCTTTTCGGCCGCTAGCGGGGCGCTTTTACCCCCAGCTGGCGGCTGAGAAAAAGTTAAAACCCCCGGCAAAACACTGCAATAGCAGCGTTTTGCCGGCGGTATTACAGCGCTGCCCCATTGATTTCAATGGGGAGCAGTGGAGGAGCGGTGGAGGAGCGGTGCGTTCACCGCTCCAAAGAAGCTGCTGGCAGGACTTTTCCTGACGTCCTGCCAGCGCACCAGACAATGGTGCAGAAGTTTGAGGGCGGATTGCAGGCGCTATTTCTAACGCTATAGCGCCTGCAAAATGCCCTCGGTGTGAAAGGGCTCTAAAAGAGTGATGTGCTCCTAATGACATATGAAAGTGAAATAGGGGGCGCTAAAGCGTTGTTATACGGTGTAAAATCAAACAACTTGAAGTGTTCACACCAGGAAAATCGTAATAGCATTTTTTATTTGCTTCCTGAAGACGTAATTCGAAATGTACGTCGAGGCAGTACCTAGTCACGTTATTCTGCGCCACTTCCGGTCCCTCTGGTTGTCGTTTGGAGCCGGTGGAACGCACGCCATCCATGGAGGTGGACGCGAGGCTGTTACAATACATCACTCCATATGACAAGCCAGCAGCCCCAGTGCCGGGATAGGCACTTTTAAATGTAAGGCGCCATTTGGCTACATTTTTTACAATGTACTTTCAATAAACGTTTTACGCTATGGATGCCCTCCATTCTCTTTGTATAGCCCACATATATCCATGAAGAAGAAGTTTCTTACATATCTCCAATTTAATTTATGTGAGCAGTCACTATCCTGCATAAGCGCTGTTTGACTTTCTTTTTCATTAAAGAAGTCACATTTTTCTGGTAAGCAGAGTATATATCCATTCACTTTTGGGTGTCAGTTTCCTAGTTTTTGGTGAAGGATCACTCAGTAATTTGTTGGAAGATATCATTACAGTTAGAAGAATTTAGTTGTTGGATTTTTATGAACTTTGATCACTATCAAACTTTTGAGACTTTATTATCTTTTCCACAATATATATATTTTTTTCACTTTGCTGTTTAGACGGATAGAGCACTACTGATATATATTCATTTTTGCCAATTAATGTTATTAAGATTTTTCTAGTGTGAACACTTCAAGTTGTTTGATTTTATACCGTATTATCACGCTTTAGCGCCCCCTATTTCACTTTCATATGTTACATGCGTTACCACAATGCAGAGTGATCCTGAGCCAACTTTAGGGTCTCCACTCTGGGATCTACACTATAATATCAAAAGTATTGGGACGACTGCCTTTACATGCACATGAACTTTAATGGCATTCAAGTCTTAGTTTGTAGCGTTCAATATTGAGTTGGCCCACCCGTTTCAGCTATAACAGCTTCAACTCTTGTAGGAAGGCTGTCCACAAGGTTTAGGAGTGTCAATGTGTATGTTTGACCATTTTTCCAGTAGCGCATTTGTGAGGTCAGGTACTAATGTGGACGAGAAGGCCTGGCTCGCAGTCCCTGCTTTAATTCATCCCAAAGGTATTCTATCGGGTTGAGGTCAGGACTCTGTGCAGGTCAGTCAAGTTTCTCCACCCCAAACTCGCTCATCCATGTCTTTATGGACCTTGGTTTGTGTACTGGTGCGCAGTCATGTTGCAACAGGGAGGGGCCATCCCCAAACTGTTCCCACAAAGTTGGGAGCATTAAATTGTCAAAAATGTCTTGGTATGCTGACACCTTAAGAGTTCCCTTCACTGGAACTAAGGGGCCAAGCCCAACTCCTGAAAAACAACCCCACCCCATAAACCCCCCTCCACCAAATGATTTGGACTAGTGCACAAAACAAGGTCCATAAAGACATGGATGAGTGGGTTTGGGGTGGAGGAACTTAATGGCCTGCACAGAGTCATGACCTCAACCTGATAGAACACATTTGGGATGAATTCCAGCAGAAACCATGCGAGCCAGGCCTTCTTATCCAACATCGGTGCCTGACCTCACAAATGCGCTTCTGGAAGAATGGTCAAACATTCCCATAGACACACTCCTAAACACTGTGGACAGCCTTCCCAGAAGAGTTGAAGCTGTTATAGCTGCAAAGGGTGTGCCAACTCAATATTGAACTGTACGGACTAAGACTGGGAAGCCAATAAAGTTTATGTGCATGTAAAGGCAGGCGTCCCAATATTTTTGGTAATATAGTGTAAGTCCCCCATTCAGGGTATTCCACTGAGGGTGCAGGTCAGGAGAGGAGACTGCCCTAACTCCATATTATCCACAAGACACAAGGAGAAGTGTAAATGGGCCCCTCCCTAATTTTATTTTATATATTTAAAATAATATGTATGATAGCATATTAAAATAGTTATGATAAACAAAACCTTAAAAAAAAAAAATAATAATTTTTACTAGACCTGGTGCTTCACTGACTGAATGTAAATGTACTATAATGTTCATATATTGTTCTATAATCAGTTCTATAACATATAATATTTATAAATTTCCCTTCCCATGACTATACGTAATCTGTGGATTTTACATGCCATTTTTAATATTTTTTTGGAAATTTCGGCAATATAAACATGTTTTGCCTATGCACACACTTTAAACCAAAGCAATTGGATAACGCAAATGGATTCCACCAGGTGAGACATTTGGGTTGATTTATTGGAGAAGTACATTTTTTACATAGCTCCCTGAAGCTCTATTTACTTTCAAGAAGAACTAAAATATTTCTTGCAATTTGCAATTTAAAAAGTATGAATAGGGAGGAGCTTGGGTTTGGTCCAACCCATATTCAGTGAAACCCAGATATGAAGCTGTCAGTGTTATCTCTATCAGCTGTGGCCAGGGCATTATTGACCAACATTGCCAGGGTCTGGGCATGTAATAGGGCAGTGCTATTTCAACCCAGTCCTCCTTACCTACTGCTTTTAGTTACTTGTTTAAAAATGCAACTGTTGACAAATAAGAGGGGAGAACACAAGCCAGGACTAAGAGGAGGGGATAAATGGAGAATGTTTTGTAAATTGAATAGGATGCAAGTAAAATACAAATAGTAGACTCTATAAAAGGATATTTTTATATGTGGAAAATTGAATAAATAAAGAATAAAAAAGAAAAAAAAAAGGAATAGTGATCTCTCTGTACTCCCAATTAGTCCCCTCCCCCCACAGTTCGAAACACCTCCCAGGGAACACATTTAACCCCTTGATCACCACTATTGTTAACACTTCCCTGCCAGCGTAATTTATACGGTAATCAGTGCATTTTTATAGCATTGATTACTGTATAAATGTCACTGGTCCCAAAAAACTGTCGAAAGTGTCCAATCTGTCCGCCGCAATGTCGCAGTCCCACAAAAAAATGCTGATCACTGCATTTACCAGTAAAAAAAAAAAATAATAATAAAAATGCCATGAATCTATCCCCTATTTTGTAGACACTATAACTTTTGTGCAAACCAATATACGCTTATTGCAATTTTTTTTCCAAAAATATGTAGAAGAATACATATTGGCCTAAACTGATGAAGAATTTTTTTTTTATATGTTTTTTTTTTTGGGGATATTTATTATAGCAAAAATTAAAAATTATTTATATGTTTATTTTCTTCAAAATTGTCTGTCTCTTGTTTTTGTTTATAGCGCAACAAATAAAAAATGCAGAGGTGATCAAATACCACCAAAAGAGAGCTCCATTTGTGGGGAAAAAAAGGGCGTCAATTTTGTTTGGGTACAGTGTCACATTACTGCGCAATTGTCAGTTAAACCGATGCAGTGTCGTATAGCAAAAAATTGCCTGGTCATTAAGGGGGAAAATCTTACCGGTCCTTAAGTGGTTAAAGCGTAACTCCACTTTTGTTGAAAAAAAACATTCCCCTCGGGGTGATCAATGTACATTGCAAGGATTATAACAACCTTTGTTGCAGGTTCCTACCTTTTGTTATTCTGAAGAAAATCCCTGTGTGTTTCTCTGTGCTCATGTGGGAATATGAATCTAATGGGAGTGGTTTCATAATTATCAATCAGCTGTGCACCTGCAGAGCACTAATGAGGAAATCTGCTGGGCCTTCATCCCTTTAGGCCTTCCTATTGGGAGTATCTCACCAAAAATGACATTTTTGTTCCATGGGATGCCTGAAATCTGACTTCTGGGAAAATCGGCAAGCCAATCATACAAGCAGGAAAATATGTTTCTGGGGAATGTTCAGTACACATTCTGTGTACAGAAAACCTCCAGGTAGCCATATTGCATTGCATTTTCAGAAAATTACAGTGGCTGCAGAAAGGTAATTTTTAATGACATTCAATTACAATATGACTTGTGTCGCAATTATATACGCTATATTATTTTTTCTTTATTTGCTATTTTTGTTCCCCATGAAAGTGGAGTTACCCTTTAATAAAGTGAAGCTCTGTCGACTTCCATCATACAATCATGTGCAAGCAAAAATAATGTTATTTTTATTTTCCTTGCACACGATTGTGTATTCTTTCAGCATATTCACTAAGCTAAGAGAACATTGTAGCGCACAGTGGACAGTATATTTGCCTTAAGTAAATTAATCCCATCATTTTACAAGTGTTCACCCATGCACTATTTAAAAAAATGAAAAATGTACTCTTTAGAAAACTACATCTCTTCTGTTTAGTATTTTGAAAGCACTTGGCTGTGATGACCTGCAGGATATTTTATAAAATAAAGAAAATGTGAATGATTTATGTATATAACAGAAAAAAAATACTATTATACATTACACTCCTGCTTAATAATCCTTGCAATTTCTTTTTATTAATTAAAATAGGGGCTTTATTTTTTGAAAAACTGGCATGCCATTTTTTGCTTGCATATGTAAATCACCTCAGGGTGCCTGATTCACCTTAAATGTGCCTAAATGCCTAAATGTCTATCTCTGATATCACATTACAGTTAGATTTACTAGAAGCGAATGTCGTGCGTGTGTGCACACATGACTGTGCATACCTGTGGCTTGCAATCAGGCCTGTAAAAAGTTGAGTATACATCCCCTTAGTCGTAACAGCCTATTCCTAAACATACATCCCTTAGAAGATGGGGGTACAGACCAATAGCTTGTTCTGAAAATGTTATTGTTGGTGCAAATATAAAAAAATCACAGCGCTCAATAGTTTATTTTTTTAGAACAAAATAAAATATTTTAACAATGGTTTTGTGCACTTTTAGGGTAACATTTTCTTAAATGTTATAAATTTGCTAGATTTAGTAATCTGTAATTACACAGATAAACAAATGTAATATATTATCTTAATTACCTTTTCTGCTATGATGTGACTGATAAAATGAAAAAATATATTTAAAATATTTTTGAAGTCCTCTATAATGCCAGAATATATATTTGTAATCATACATTATAATAATAATAATAATACACGTGTGAAACTCTGCTATGTGTCTTATATCTATCTAGGGGATCAGGCTACACCAGCCTTTTATAATCTAATATATATTGTTTTTGTACATCAGTTGTGGTGTAAAACACACATTAAACAGATCACTTATCTATATTCATGTTGCCATCCCCTGTGCAACTTGCAGCCAACTAACTAGAAAACGTTCTTACAACACAGTGCAGATACAAACACCCTGTCTTCCTATCCAATATGTATGTTCACAGATCTGCCTGCCGGCCATTGATGGCAGTCATTTCTTTGATGAACCTCTGGAAAACATCACTGCTGTGGTGTGCAAACAGTGGCAAATAGGTGTAAATTTATACACGGGAATGTTCTTTTTGAATAGTCTTATTCAAGTGAAATCGGTACAACAATCTTTGAAGTTAAGGGTAAAGTTGCATATTAATATTTTATTATTTTTGATTGTTTAAATAACATATTTTTTACCAACTATGAAACAGGTTTATTTTAGACTTTTTTTATTCAGTATTTTCTAAATTCTTACAGTCTGTTCTTGTTTTAGTCTGTTTATAATTGTGCTGAAAAGTGTTCAGAATGAACTATTCTTCTTCATCTTCTGATGATCACCAATATTAAGCTTCATCCTACAGAGTGTCTACTGACTAGCATTTGCAGAGATCGAGGTGCATGCACATGCACAAGCAAGAAAGATTTATTTTGCGAGCATTGCTTATCCTTGCTACCAGAAAGAGGTTGACTTTTGCACATCAATTCCAAAAAAAATTACCATTATGAATAATATAATTACAAGTCCCATCATGCCTCTGCCATGCCTGTAACTGTCAGCCTTGCAATGCCTCATGGGAATTGTAGTTCCGCACCAGTTTGAGACCCCTGCTCTAGAAGAACTTTAATCAGTAATCTTTTTCTGTTTAAAATGCAATTAGATCACAAATAGGGAGAGCTAACTGGTTGCTGTGTGCAACACAGGCAGTTCTTATTCAGACTTCTATCAATGAAACACAAGATCTCTGATTTCCAAAAAAAGGTATGTAATTGATTTACAAAAACTTGATCTAAAAAAGATTTAAAAAAAGAAGTTAGTAAGGATGTTGCTTGTTCTCACTCCTTCCCTGTCAAAGTGGTCTTTCTGGCCTGGTGAGAAAGGGGGAAGATACTCCCCTCATCAACTCCCAGGGTGTCACCTCAGGTCCCCTTGTGGAATAACCCTAATCTCTCTGAGCTCTATGGTCATCCCAACTCGAACTAGTGGGGATGCCTAGGCATTACCCATATCTCTCAAATCTTTAAAAACAACGTATTTATGTCCTTTGAGTATCTGAAGGGTAGCAACAGCGTGGACAATAAGTTCCTTTTTAAATATCTTTTGTTCCGTCATGCCACCCGGACGCAGTTTGGGACCTTGACCCTATAGCTCACGGAATCCCCATTGCAAGACTTGTTATCATATACAGAACTCAGTAAGTTGGTAACTACATTTTATGGCCGCCTTCAGTTGGCAATTACATTTTATGGCCGCCTTCAGTTGGCAGGGGCTAACCCATTTCAGAACTCCCATTGCAAGTGCCTTACGCTAATGCCTGGGCTCTCTGAGGAGTGTTGGGAAGAAGCCACTGATGTATGTTTTCAAAATGTTATTAGCACAACAGACCAATTTATTACATTTAAGTTTATTCATTATCTCCACTATACCCCGGTCAAATTGGCTTGCATGGGTTTTGGATCTGCCGCTACTTGTTCTCGCTGTGGATTTGCTGGGGCAGACCTGTTTCACATGTTTTGAATTTGCCCAGTGTTTTGGCATGATTTATTTTTCTTCTTTGAACACAACATTCATCTTCCAATACCGCAGACCCCGGAAGTTTGACTATTAGGTATTTTGAATGACTTTGTTCCTAGGACTCATGCTTGTACCCTGTTTCGTATGCTATTATTTTATGCACGTAACGTGATCTTGTTACACTGGAAAGAAGCTACTCCGCCCACAGCTCAACAGTTTTACCGTTTGGTAAACAAGGATCTGCCTAAGTTTAAATTGATAGAATAGAGTAGGGCATGCCCTAAAAAATTCACTAAGATATGGCAACCAGGGGTGGATGTTTCTGAGTCGTTTTGGGGTGAGGTCTTGTCATCTCAGACAAACTGAATATAGATGTTCTAATTTAATAAGCCAGTTTATGGTTCGTAACTTTGTCTGGGTTCATTATTTCAATCCTCTATTGTTGTGTATTCAGGGAACTGTGGCACCGGCATGAGTGGTGTGTGGTTATGTGTGTATGTGTGGTTGTGTTCTGGGGTTTTGGCACCTATAGCATTTAGCAAATGAGCGCTGGCACCCCCTGTACTGTGTGCTGTATGATGTCTTGGGATGTGTTAATACTCAGGTTTTTTCTCGGTGCTGTACATATACTCACTCTCTGTAACAAACCCTTACATTGTAAAACAACCCATTCAGTTTAAGAAAGAAATGAAAGCAAAACGTTTGTGTATATAAATATATATATTTATATATATATTTTTTTAATAGTGATCACATAATCTCTGTTCTCAGCTGCATAAGGGGTCTTGAAGAGATGGGGTGGATAAGCAGCAGTACACAGATTTTTCCAGTGAATTGCTGTGCGGGGGGGGGGGGGGGGGCATGTCAGCACTTGTCTTGGCCATTGAAAGATTTTCAGGCCGTTCTCCCAGCACAGCCAGAAAATTTACCACGTTGGGATGGATGAGCTTCCATGCCTAGGGTGGTCAGTTTGAAATAAGAAGGCAGGGGGGCTGACAGGATCACCGGGTATTCCATCCAAGGGAAGCAATACAAAGAGAACAGGATACTTTTTAACACAAGTACAAAAGACACATACAGTATCAGGAATATGAAATGTTGGGGTAACATATTTTTTAATTAAAAGAAGGGACATTTCTGGTACCTCTGACCTCAGTTTTGTAATCACCTTTGGCTCCACAAAAGAAAAAGGTAGATGTTGGAGTTGCAGTTCCCACCCTGTCACTTAGGGTGTGGGCCATAGTACAAAATTTCCATCCATTCAGCTGAAGAGTACATTTTATATGATATATTTTTCCCTAAGCTCATTGTGTGCTTAAAACAAGAACAAGCACATTGTTCTGGTAAAAATGTATACCCTTAGCACCCAATTGCACTTTTATTTTCACCAATTTGCACTGTTATCTACACCATGAGGAAAGAAAAATAATATTCTAAGGGTTTTGTAGCATTCTGGTGTTGATGTGTATGTAAACCCTAACAATGAACTTCCCTTTTTTGCTCTCTTTTGGTCTGCTTAAAGGTAGTAAGCCCTGCTTTTTTATTTATACTATTATTAAACCCCCCTCATGGTGTACCTGTGTCTCTGTAGTCAGATTTTCAGACACACCCTTTGGCCAGCGCCACTGCTGCAAGAAGGCTGTTACCATTTAGCCAATCACAGCCTGCCTTATGCAGCTGCAGCCAATAGGGTCATGGACAGCAGGAGATATTTCTAGATTGTATTTCTAGATTGTAAGCTCTAAGGAGCAGGGCCCTTTGATCCCTCCTGTATTGAATTGTATTGTAACTGTACTATCTGCCCCCATGTAGTACAGCGCTGTGCAAACTGTTGGCACTATATAAATTCTGTATAATAATAATAATATACACAGACTGGAAAAGTACTTCCCCGCTGGGTATGTCACTCACAGCCTGGAACACAGAAGAGGCACACTCCTGGAATGTATTGCACACAGTTATGGAAATTCTCCCCACTGTGTTAGACGTCACTATCAGCCTCCCCCTTCCATCACTGACATTCCTCGCATGACCCCAAGATACAAAATTGAGGCTTTGTGGTTATGTGACTGTGGAATTAAAAAAACCAAAAACGAACCAGAATAATTTTTGGGGAAATAATTTTTAATTATATAGGTCACACATATCATTTACTTTTAAAAGAAGTGCTTTGCATAGAGTCCATTCACAGATACTTTAATATATCATGGAACGTTTTTGTTATATGTGATTGAAGTGCAAACAATACCTGTTTATTTTACCAGAAATCTTGTGAACTGATAACTTCCTGTACTCTCTACCTGTGCACAAGGAATAATAGAGATAAGGATGGGTTATGGGTTTGAGGAGAGGGAGGAGGTGAAGAGAGGGTGTGTTATTTGCAATGGATCAGATATGAAGTAGCAGCCTACAACATGTGCTTTGAAATTTAAAGGCCAAAAATACACTGTGTTGTTATTTCAAAGAGAAAGGTAGTAAGACACCTTGTGGTTGATTTACTAAAACTTGAGAGTGCAAAATCGGGTGCAGCTGTGCATGGTAGCCAATAGGGATGGGCCCGGTGCTCGATGCGAACCCACGTTCGCATCGAGCACCGGGTGTTCGCTCGCTCGGCGAGCCCAGAACTATTTTGGCCGCTCGCATCACGTTCGTGTGATGCGAGCGGCCCCGCAATGCATTGCGGCCGGGCGCGGCCGGCGCAGTGCATTGCTGGCTGATGATTGGCCAAGCATGCACTGTGACCCCGCATGCTTGGCCAATCACAGCACCGGAAACTCGGAGAGCCATAATTGGCTACAGGCAGGACGCCTGTAGCCAATTACAGCTCAGGTGCTTTAGTACACGCCCCCTCTTATAAAAGGCCGCCACGCTGTCGGCGCCGGTCACATGCGTTCCGGCGTTAGAGAGAGCAGGCTCATTCTGTGTCACTCTGCTAGATTCATTTAGAAAGATTTAGTTAGAAAGATTCATTTAGAAAGATTCAGTTAGAAAGATTCATTTAGAAAGAGGGGCTTGTAGTGTGTTCGTGGCAGGCAGGCACTGGCAGCAAACAGAGCTCCTATATTTTGTTCCCAGAAGCACCTATAGGACTTGTAGTGTGTTCGTGGCAGGCAGGCACTGGCAGCAAACAGAGCTCCTATATTTTGTTCCCAGAAGCACCTATAGGACTTGTAGTGTGTTCGTGGCAGGCACTGGCAGCAAACAGAGCTCCTATATTTTGTTCCCAGAAGCACCTATAGGACTTGTAGTGTGTTCGTGGCAGGCACTGGCAGCAAACAGAGCTCCTATATTTTGTTCCCAGAAGCACCTATAGGACTTGTAGTGTGTTCGTGGCAGGCACTGGCAGCAAACAGAGCTCCTATATTTTGTTCCCAGAAGCACCTATAGGACTTGAAGTGTGTTAGTCCCATCACACAGAGCTATATTTTCTTCCCAGAAGCACCTATAGGACTTGTAGTGTGTTAGTCCCATCACACAGAGATCCTATATTTTGTTCCCAGAAGCACCTATAGGACTTGAAGTGTGTTAGTCCCATCACACAGAGCTATATTTTCTTCCCAGAAGCACCTATAGGACTTGAAGTGTGTTAGTCCCATCACACAGAGATCCTATATTTTGTTCCCAGAAGCACCTATAGGACTTGAAGTGTGTTAGTCCCATCACACAGAGCTATATTTTCTTCCCAGAAGCACCTATAGGACTTGTAGTGTGTTAGTCCCATCACACAGAGATCCTATATTTTGTTCCCAGAAGCACCTATAGGACTTGAAGTGTGTTAGTCCCATCACACAGAGCTATATTTTCTTCCCAGAAGCACCTATAGGACTTGAAGTGTGTTAGTCCCATCACACAGAGATTCTATATTTTGTTCCCAGAAGCACCTATAGGACTTGAAGTGTGTTAGTCCCATCACACAGACCTATATTTTCTTCCCAGAAGCACCTATAGGACTTGTAGTGTGTTAGTCCCATCACACAGAGATCCTATATTTTGTTCCCAGAAGCACCTATAGGACTTGAAGTGTGTTAGTCCCATCACACAGACCTATATTTTCTTCCCAGAAGCACCTATAGGACTTGAAGTGTGTTAGTCCCATCACACAGAGATCCTATATTTTGTTCCCAGAAGCACCTATAGGACTTGAAGTGTGTTAGTCCCATCACACAGAGCTATATTTTCTTCCCAGAAGCACCCATAGGACTTGTAGTGTGTTAGTCCCATCACACAGAGATCCTATATTTTGTCCCCAGAAGCACCTATAGGACTTGAAGTGTGTTAGTCCCATCACACAGAGCTATATTTTCTTCCCAGAAGCACCCATAGGACTTGTAGTGTGTTAGTCCCATCACACAGAGATCATATATTTTGTTCCCAGAAGCACCTATAGGACTTGAAGTGTGTTAGTCCCATCACACAGAGCTATATTTTCTTCCCAGAAGCACCTATAGGACTTGTAGTGTGTTAGTCCCATCACACAGAGATCCTATATTTTGTTCCCAGAAGCACCTATAGGACTTGAAGTGTGTTAGTCCCATCACACAGAGCTATATTTTCTTCCCAGAAGCACCTATAGGACTTGAAGTGTGTTAGTCCCATCACACAGAGATCCTATATTTTGTTCCCAGAAGCACCTATAGGACTTGAAGTGTGTTAGTCCCATCACACAGACCTATATTTTCTTCCCAGAAGCACCTATAGGACTTGTAGTGTGTTAGTCCCATCACACAGAGATCCTATATTTTGTTCCCAGAAGCACCTATAGGACTTGAAGTGTGTTAGTCCCATCACACAGACCTATATTTTCTTCCCAGAAGCACCTATATGACTTGAAGTGTGTTAGTCCCATCACACAGAGATCCTATATTTTGTTCCCAGAAGCACCTATAGGACTTGAAGTGTGTTAGTCCCATCACACAGAGCTATATTTTCTTCCCAGAAGCACCCATAGGACTTGTAGTGTGTTAGTCCCATCACACAGAGATCCTATATTTTGTTCCCAGAAGCACCTATAGGACTTGAAGTGTGTTAGTCCCATCACACAGACCTATATTTTCTTCCCAGAAGCACCCATAGGACTTGTAGTGTGTTAGTCCCATCACACAGAGATCCTATATTTTGTTCCCAGAAGCACCTATAGGACTTGAAGTGTGTTAGTCCCATCACACAGACCTATATTTTCTTCCCAGAAGCACCCATAGGACTTGTAGTGTGTTAGTCCCATCACACAGAGATCCTATATTTTGTTCCCAGAAGCACCTATAGGACTTGAAGTGTGTTAGTCCCATCACACAGACCTATATTTTCTTCCCAGAAGCACCCATAGGACTTGTAGTGTGTTAGTCCCATCACACAGAGATCCTATATTTTGTTCCCAGAAGCACCTATAGGACTTGAAGTGTGTTAGTCCCATCACACAGACCTATATTTTCTTCCCAGAAGCACCCATAGGACTTGTAGTGTGTTAGTCCCATCACACAGAGATCCTATATTTTGTTCCCAGAAGCACCTATAGGACTTGAAGTGTGTTAGTCCCATCACACAGACCTATATTTTCTTCCCAGAAGCACCCATAGAACTTGTAGTGTGTTAGTCCCATCACACAGAGATCCTATATTTTGTTCCCAGAAGCACCTATAGGACTTGTAGTGTGTTCGTGGCAGGCACTGGCAGCAAACAGAGCTCCTATATTTTGTTCCCAGAAGCACCTATAGGACTTGTAGTGTGTTCGTGGCAGGCACTGGCAGCAAACAGAGCTCCTATATTTTGTTCCCAGAAGCACCTATATGACTTGAAGTGTGTTAGTCCCATCACACAGAGCTATATTTTCTTCCCAGAAGCACCTATAGGACTTGAAGTGTGTTAGTCCCATCACACAGAGATCCTATATTTTGTTCCCAGAAGCACCTATAGGACTTGAAGTGTGTTAGTCCCATCACACAGAGCTATATTTTCTTCCCAGAAGCACCTATAGGACTTGTAGTGTGTTAGTCCCATCACACAGAGATCCTATATTTTGTTCCCAGAAGCACCTATAGGACTTGAAGTGTGTTAGTCCCATCACACAGAGCTATATTTTCTTCCCAGAAGCACCCATAGGACTTGAAGTGTGTTAGTCCCATCACACAGAGATCCTATATTTTGTTCCCAGAAGCACCTATAGGACTTGAAGTGTGTTAGTCCCATCACACAGAGATCCTCTATTTTCTTTGCAGAAGCACCCATAGGACTTCTAGTGTGTTAGTGGCATCACACAGAGCTCCTATATTTTCTTCTCAGCAGCACCCACAGGACTTCTAGTGTGTTAGTGGCATCACACAGAGCTCCTATATTTTCTTCTCAGCAGCACCCACAGGACTACCGACTACAATGGCTGGAAGACCGCCAAGGGGAGGCAGAGCGTGCAGAGCCAAGAACACAGGGCAGGCAGGCTCTGTTTCTAGTGGACGTGGCCGTGGCCGTGGACGTGGTCGTGCATCGTCATCAGCACGTGGCCATGGGACACGCGCGTCTTTGTTTTCGGCAGCTGGACATGTGGAGCCGCATCATGCTGAAGGCTTGGTAGAATGGATGACCAAGCCCTCCTCATCCTCCTCATCCTCTCTCACCCAGGCTCAGGGTACTGGCAGAGCAGCTGCCAACGCGTACTCAATGGCATCATCAGCCACCCCTTCCCTAGACCCACCATGTCCTCCTGAGGAGTCCCCCGAACTCTTTGAGCACAGTGTTGGGTACATGCTCCAGGAGGATGCCCAACGATTCGAAGGCTCGGATGATGATACCCAGCTTGAGGAATCTGGCAGTACTGTTCCACCAGCTGCAGCTTACTGCCAGGTTTGCTCTAGTGGTGAAGAGGGAGGGGATGATGAGGTCACTGACTCCACGTGGGTGCCTGAAGGGAGAGAGGATGAGGAGGAGGACTAGGAGGACGAGGATGCGGCGTCACATGTCCAACGAGGCAGGATGCCCCCTGGAGGCCAGCTAGAGGCCAGCACAGCAACTGTACAACACCGCAGAGCTCCGCCTGTGCAGGGCGCTGCCTCTGCACGTTATCAGAAAAGTTCTTTGGTGTGGGCCTTTTTTGAGACGAGTGCATCAGATCGCACCACTGCTATTTGCAATATTTGTCTCAAGCGTATCTCGCGTGGCCAAAACATCAGCCGCTTGGGCACCACAAGCATGAGCAGACATATGTCGACCTGCCATGCAGCTCGTTGGCAGGCACACATAAAAGACCCACACCAAAGAACTAAGCGGACCTCTCCTTGCTCCTCATCAGCTGGGATCTCCATCCCCAGTACACCTTCAGTCCTCTCTGAAAGCTGCTGTGAGAGGACTGAAGGTGTAGAATTAGGTGTGTCACAACCAAGTACTTGCAGTACACCGATGTCCGATTCTACCAGGCAAATTTCCCTGCCCCAGCTGCTGGACCGTCGAAAGAAGTACACTCCCAGCCATCCACATGCCCAGCGGTTGAATGCTAGCTTGGCTAAATTGCTAGCACTTCAACTGCTGCCTTTTCAGTTGGTAGACTCGGCCCCCTTCCGTGAGTTTGTTCAATGTGCGGTTCCTCAGTGGCAGGTTCCCAAACGCCACTTTTTCTCACGGAAGGCGATTCCGTCTCTCTACCGGCATGTGGAAGGCAATGTCCATGCCTCGCTGGACAGGGCGGTCAGCGGTAAGGTGCATATTACCACTGACTCATGGTCCAGCAGGCATGGACAGGGACGGTACCTTTCTTTCACGGCCCATTGGGTCACTCTATTGGCAGCTGGGAGGGATGCAGGACAAGGTGCAGTAGTGTTGGAGGTTGTTCCGCCACCACGCCTCCAAAACGCTACTACTGCTACTGGTTGTGACACACCTCTCTCCTCCACCCCCTCCTCTTCTTCTTCCTCCAGTGCTCTGTCCTTGGAACCAGCGGTGCTCCGTAGGCGTACAAGGGGCTACGCAAGTACGCAGGCAAAAAGATGCCATGCCGTGCTTGCGCCGGTGTGTTTGGGGGACAGGAGCCACACTGGGCCAGAGGTTCTGGCAGCTCTGCAGGGGCAGGCCGAGAGGTGGTTGACGCCACGTCAGCTTAAGCCAGGAATGGTCGTTTCTGACAATGGCACCAACCTCCTCTCCGCCCTGCGACAGGGGCAGCTCACCCATGTGCCCTGCATGGCTCACGTCCTCAACCTGGTGGTGCAGCGGTTCTTGGGCAGGTTCCCAGGCTTACAGGATGTCCTGAGGCAGGCCAGGAAAGTCTGTGTGCATTTCCGCCGATCTTATAATGCCAGTGCTCGGCTGACTGAGCTGCAAAAGGAGCTGAACCTGCCCAAGAACCGCCTAATATGTGACATGGCCACCAGGTGGAACTCAACATTGGCCATGCTGCAGCGACTGCACACGCAGCAGAGGGCCATCAATGAGTACCTTTGCGACTACGGCACCAGGACAGGGTCAGGGGAGCTTGGTTTTTTTCCCCACGTCAGTGGAGCATGATCAGGGATGCATGCACTGTCCTCTCACCATTTGAGGAGGCCATGAGGATGGTGAGCAGTGACAGTGCATGCATCAGTGACACTGTACCTCTTGTCCACCTGTTGGAGCATACGCTGCGTGGGATAATGGACAGGGCACTTGAGGCAGAACAGAGGCAGGAAGAGGAGGACTTCCTTGCCTCTCAAGGCCCCCTTTATCCGGACAGTGTTCCTTCTGTCCCACCCATCACACAGGAAGAGGATGATGAGGATGAGGAGGAGGAGGAGGAGGAGGATTGTGTGAGCATGGAGGTGGAGCCTGGCACTCAGTATCAGCAGCAGCAGTCTTTTAGGGATGATGTACAGTCCCAACAAACCAGTGGACTTGTACGTGGCTGGGAGGAGGTGGCTGGCGATCATGTCATCCTCAGTGACCCAGAAGACTCCGGACCGAATGCCTCAGCTAACCTACGCTGCATGGCCTCCCTGATCCTGCAAAGCCTGCGGAAGGATCCTCGTGTTCTTCGGATCAAGGAGAGGGACCATTACTGGCTGGCCACTCTCTTTGATCCACGGTACAAGGGTAAGGTTGCGGACCTTATCTTGCCGTCGCAGAGGGAGCAGAGGATGAGACATCTCAGGGAGGCCTTGCAGAAAGGTCTGTGCAACGCGTTCCCAGAAACTGGGAGGTTACAAACTCCTGGTCCTGGGCGACGAGTTGCTGAGGCTTCGGTCAGTAGCAGAAGGAGCGGTGGGGAAGGTGGACGTCTGACCGATGCCTTCAGACAATTTTTTAGTCCGCAGCCCCAAGGTATGATCGGTTCCAGCAATCATCGCCAGCGTCTGATATACATGGTGCAGGAATACCTTGGGGCAAGGTCAGACTTGGACACCTTTCCCACCGAAAATCCTCTGGCTTACTGGGTCCTGAGGATGGATCACTGGCCAGAGCTTGCACAGTATGCAATTGAGCTACTGGCCTGTCCTGCCTCCAGCGTTCTTTCCGAACGCACATTCAGTGCTGCTGGAGGATTTGTCACCGATCATAGGGTGCGCCTGTCCACCGCCTCGGTTGATCGACTGACCTTCATCAAAATGAATCAGTCTTGGATCACCCCCAGCTACCAGGCACCTGAAGCGGATATAACGGAATAATTTATAATGTCACATCCCTTCAAGACTGCCTATGCTGATGCTGAGTGACTGTCCTCTTATGTTCACTGACTATCCTCTTCCTCCTCCTCAATGATCCATGCCACCACACCAGTGCCTAAGGCACAATTTTTCAGCCCCTGTTTAACAGGGGCGTGTACTTACAATTTTTAAAAAAAATGCTTCGCAACACGTGTGACTGCTGTGCTCCAAGTACAGTATCTGTGAGGGGTTGCAGTGTTGTGGCACCAGCACCAGTGCCTAAGGCACAATTTTTCAGCCCCTGTTTAACAGGGGCGTGTACTTACAATTTTTTTAAAAAATGCTTCGCAACACGTGTGACTGCTGTGCTCCAAGTACAGTATCTGTGAGGGGTTGCAGTGTTGTGGCACCAGCACCAGTGCCTAAGGCACAATTTTTCAGCCCCTGTTTAACAGGGGCGTGTACTTACAATTTTTTAAAAAAATGCTTCGCAACACGTGTGACTGCTGTGCTCCAAGTACAGTATCTGTGAGGGGTTGCAGTGTTGTGGCACCAGCACCAGTGCCTAAGGCACAATTTTTCAGCCCCTGTTTAACAGGGGCGGGTAATTACAAATCTTGATCTAATAGTTCACAGCAGGGCCCATTCCTGCGCCCACCAAGAGTAACTATGAGGGCCTACAGTCTTGTGGCAACACCGTCCACCACCACCGCCAAAGGCCCAATTTTTCTGCCCTGTTCATCAGGTGCTTGCAATTACAAATCTTGATCTAATAACTCACAGCTGGGGCCATACCTGCGCCCACCAAGAGTAACTGTGAGAGCTTACAGTCTTGTGGCAACACCGTCCACCACCACCACCACCACCACCACCACCGCCAAAGGCCCAATTTTTCTGCCCTGTTCAACAGGTGCATGCAATTACAAATCTTGATCTAATAACTCACAGCAGGGCCCATTCCTGCGCCCACCAAGAGTAACTGTGAGAGCTTACAGTCTTGTGGCAACACCGTCCACCACCACCACCACCGCCAATTTTTCTGCCCGGTTCAACAGGTGCATGCAAGTACAAATCTTGATCTATTAACTCACAGCAGGGCCCATTCCTGTGCCCACCAGTCTTGTGGCTACACCAACATCTAATAGGGCAAATTTCTGCAGAGTATATACGCCAGGCCCCTACTTTCAAACATCCAACTTACAAACGACTCCTACTTGCAAATGGAAAGAGAAAACAGGAAGTGAGAGGAAATCTACCCCTAGGAAGGGAAATTCTATCCTGTTAGATTTAATTTGGGAAAAAGGTATCTCCTCTCTACTGATACTTTATCACCAATCCTTGTTTCAATTAAAACCCCACTTTTCCAAAAACATTTGTCATTGGGACGGAAAGTGAGGTGACATGTTCTGAACAGATGTGCAAAGACAGCAAATGTTACAGGGGTGATAACCCCTCCCTATGTTCTCCAAAAAGCTTAAAAATTGATTTTTTTGGGATGGAGCTACACTTCATAATGTACCTGTTCAGATTCTACTTAAGAACAAACCTAAAGCCGCAAGTGGTTTTAAATGGCTTCTTTTTTTCCCTTTACAAATGACATTTTGTGCAAGGACAGTTCTAAACACGGGAAACACATGCCACTTCACAGGCATACTTTAGACACCCCCCAGGTACCATATTTAAAGGAAAATTTCACTTTTTTTTTTTTCACTTTATGCATCATTAAAATGACTGCTCCCGAAAAAACGTTAGTTTTTAAAAGTTCTTTTTGCATTGATATATGTCCCCTGGGGCAGGACCCGGGTCCCCAAACCTGTTTTATGACATTAACATGCATATTGGCCGTTGTAATTAGCACTTTTGATTTCAAACGTTCGCGTCCATTATAACGTATAGGGTTTGAAAATTCGCGCGAACTTTCGGTCGGTTCGAAGGTTCTGGTGCGAACCGAACCCGGGGGTGTTCGGCTCATCCCTAGTAGCCAATCAGCTTCTAACTTCAGCTTGTTCAATTAAGCTTTGACAATAAAACCTTGAAGCCGATTGGTTTCTTTGCAGAGCTGCACCAGATTCTGCACTCTCCAGTTTTAGTAAATAAACTCCTTAATTTCTGGCCCATCAACAACTATTTTCAGTACTTGTACCATTTGTCTAGAGATGTATAAAATGTAGGGCTGTTACTGATTAAAATTTTCGTGTTTGATTAATCGTTTTTTTTTTTTTATCGTTTAATCGACTAATTTTGATTAATTATAACGCACATACAGATCCAACTACTTTTAGCTGATCTCCTTGCATTGTAACTCTGCATTAGTCAGTGGTAAATGTGGTATACACTATATACAATCACCCAACACTAGTTTCCACAATCCATGACTTAACTTCACAGTTCACACAAATACGTTTTAAATTTAAACTGTAGCACCAACGTAAGTAATTGGCATGGACCCTGTGCAAACAGGTGGTCATGCAAGCGGGTATCAAAAGGGTTAATACGGACCATAAACTTCTCTCATGTCTCCTTAGATCTCAGCAAGGACAACAGGTCATGGGTAGAAAGAAAAGATCTAAGTGCTCACCGCTTAAATATAAGATTACATTTTTGTGTTCAAACACAAACTACTTACATAAAGATGATAAAAAACACAGCATGTAAAGCCGACAATCGTATTAGTTCCGTAGGGCAGCAGCTGGTGATGTCATGCGTAGCTCCTCCCCCGTACGCGTTACGTTCAATCAGAACTTCAACGCCACCGGACTACTCCCCCCTTCCCTTCGTTAGCAGATGGAGGCACTTGGGAAGGGGGAAGAGTCCAGGTGACATCGTTGTCCGTGACGTCACAGGATCTCCGACAGAACTCCCTGAAGACTCAGAAGCTGGCCTAGAGGTGAGTTCCGATCAAAAGAATTTGATCGATCAAAAAAAATTAACGATTAATCTATGAATTCATCTTTAATTTCCACATCCTAATAAATTCCCTAATAAAATGTTTTTTATTTATTTTGCCTTGAAACACGCTTTAAAGATATGCAAATAGACTTCCATATCAGCTCCAACCTGTATAAAATCAAAAATTATTATAATCTGTTGTTTTATTGTAATGTTTTGTTTGCTATCCCTTTTATCCACTTTTTTTTTTTTTTTTTTTTTAATTCTTTATTTATTTTTGTCAAAGGTACTAGACATTACATATTCACACCATATTTCCACATCAACAATCACGTATTTATTTACTAATGTTTACTTATCACCTATATTGGTTTGGCAAACTTCCATCTTTTTACCGACCTATTTCGTCTTTAAGTCCTTAATGTTTACCTCACCCGGTAATAAGTACCATTTTGCACATTAGTTATCTTATTCTCTATTCTTCCCTTTTTCTTTATTCCCCTGAAAAACCCTAACCCCAAAAACCCCTCCCTATAAAAAAAAAAAAAAAAAGATGGGGGCCTCCCATTTCTGTCCCCCTGTCCCTCAGCGAGATGTGATTATTCTAACTTTTTCCCCCTTTTTTTTTTTCCCTATTTACCTTCTTTCTGCTTTCTCCCTTCTCATCTTCTCTCATTCTTCCCTCCCCCACTTCTTTACTCCTCCCTTCTCTCTTCCATCTTTTTTTTCCCTTCCTCTGACTGTACAAATCGGTCCCATATTGCCCATATTTGCTCATACTGTTCTTTCCTATTTTGTGCCGAATAAACCAAATCTTCCATAGCTCCAATCTCTCTATGGATCTCACTTATGGATCAAGCCTATTTCTGACATTTCTTCAAGTTAAAATCAGCATTTTTTGCTAGAAAATTACTTAGAAGCACTATATATATATATATATATATATATATATATATATATATATATATATATATATTTAGCAGAGACCCTAGAGAATGAAATAGAGATCGTTGCAATACTTTATGTCACACCGTATTTGCGCGGCAGTCTTACAAATGCAATTTTTTGGAAAAAATACACTTTTTTAATAAAAAATAAGAAACAGTAAAGTTAGCCCAATTTTTTTGTATAATGTGAAAGATGATGTTACACCGAATAAATTGATACCTAATATGTCATGCTTTAAAATTGCGTACGCTCGTGGAATGGCGATAAACTACAGTACTTAAAAATCTCCATAGGCGAAGCTTTAACATTTTAACATAAGTTACCTGTTTAGAGTTATAGAGAAGATCTAGTGCTAGAATTATTGCTCTTGCTCTAACAATCGTGGCGACACCTGTGTGGTTTAAACACCGTTTACATATGTGGGTGCGACTTGCATATGCGTTCGCTTCTGCGCGCGAGCTCGGAGGGATGGGGCGCTTAAAAATGTTTTGTCTTATTTAATTTACTTTTTATCTTTTAATTTTACACTGTCCCTTTAAAAAAACATTTTTGGATCACTTTTATTATGATGTAAACATCCCTTGTAATAGAAATAGGCAGGACAGGGCCCCTTATGTGAGACCTCAGATCTCATATTTACACTTAAAAAAATAATAATAATTATTTTTACACATAAAAAAATGGGCCCATTAAGGCCAGAATGTGGAAGTGACGTTTGACGTCGCTCCTGTCCTCCAAGGGCATAGAGTCGAGTAGGGGCCATTTTGCCCTCACTCGACTTCCTGCCCATCACTACATGGGATTGAATAGTTTCCGCTGCTGATCTCTCCGGTAAGCCCCGGAAATGAACAGGAAGCGGCGGGAGGGGGCACCTCTCCCGCTGCCAATAAAAGTGGTCCCAGCGGCGGATTCGCCACAGGAAAAAGAGGATCGCCCACTGTGTAAACATATACTGGGGTTATGGCAGCTAGCTGCTGCCATAACAACGGTATATAACATCAATGTAGCAACGTATATACACAGTGGGTGGTCCGGAAGCAGTTAATGTACAATTCTAGGATCTTTTGTTGTGGGGGGAGGGGTAATGGGTTTTAATGGTTGTTTTTTTTTTTTTTTTTTTTTAATATTAAATTTTTATTAATTTTTCAACTGAAAACATTTACAAATACAAAAGACATTCAACAACGAGTCCGTAACCTCTTTCAGGGTGAGCATCACTCGTCATGATAGCTTATACATTGAACGGCAACTAGCTTAGAAAATTTCCAGAGCGGGTGTGGTCCCCCTACTTGATTTAAGCCCCCCCCCTCATCCTCCCCCCCCTCTTCCCCCCCGTCAAGCCACAGACTGTTCTATCCCTTCCCAGTGCCACTAAGAGCTGGGAGGGAGAGTAGCAGGAGCATATCCTGAAGAACCGACAAGAGAGAGAAGCCAAAAAAAAAAAAAAAAAAAGGGAAAGCAACAAAGTAAGAGAAAAGACCACTTGTAGACGCAGAATAGTAAAGAAGGAGCTGGTGCTGAGCTATGGGTACGCCCGTGCTAAGACTAAATTCACCTTTCGTCTGTGGGTGTTATTGTCCAGGGTCCCCAAATCGTTTGAAACTTTCTATAGTTGCCCTGCTTTGTAAAGAAAATTCTCTCGTTGCCCATTACCCTTTTTATACTTCTGTTCCATTCCTCTAGTGTCGGGGGTAGCTGTGCCTGCCAGTGCTGAGCGATCAGCTTCCTGGCTTGGAAGAGCGCCCGTAGAGTCCGTAAGGTTATGCGGGATCCTCTCTCTCTCCATTAGACCTAATAAGCAGGTTTTGGCCGTTGCCTCCAGATTTAGCCTCAAGGTCGTGTTAATTACCTCAATAATACTGGTCCAGTATCTAAATAGTTTTGGACATTTCCAAAACATATGGATAAAGTCCCCGACTAGGCCGCATCTGGGACAGCGGTCATTATCCCGCCAATGCAGTTTGAACATTTTACTTGGGGTGTGATATACTCTGTACATAAAGTAGAGTTGTGACATCTTGTGGGAAGGGGATATTGATACCCGGTTCGCTTGCCCAATGACCCTTTCCCATTCTTCCGATGACAGTGGTCCCAGCTCATTCTCCCAGGTTATCCTGCTCTTGGTTGGTCCCCCGCCCTCTCTAGTCCTGTCCCCAAGTTTGGCATACAGCCCCGAAATTATCCCCTTAGTTGACTCCGAAGACACAAGCTGCGCCAGTATAGGTATCTGGACCCAACCCGGTACCTGTAATCCAAATTGCGTCTGGGCTGCATGCCTCACCTGGAGATATTTGTAGAAAGTGCAGTTGGGGAGGGAAAATTCCTGTTTCAAGGCAGCGAAAGTTTTCAAGTTATCGCCCGAATACATTTGGCTTAGTCGCGTGAGGCCTTGTTTTTCCCAGGCACTGGACTTGGTGATCTTGGCTAGTTCTTCTAAGTTGTTATTATGCCACAGGGGGGCCAACTCTGTTATGCCCTGGTATCCCAGCATGGACTTTGCTGTTTGCCAGAGCTTTGTTATCAGGGTTAGCGTTGGGTGACGTGTGGGAAAAGAGCCAGCCTCAAGAGCTTCCATAAGTGTGCTGTGTGGGCTACTTATCAAAAGTAAGTTATTACCCGGATCTCTGGTGGCCCCCCTCCCTGCCAGGTGCTGTAATTGGGATGCAACAAAATACCGTCCTAGGTGCGGAATCGCCAGTACACCCACCCCCAGAGGAAGCTGGAGCGTAGCGAGGGCAATTCTAGGTTGTCCTCTCTTCCAAATCAGATCTCTAAAGAGCGAGTCCATCTTCCTAAACCATTTCTGTCCCAGCCATAAGGGAGAGTTGTGTAGGAGATAAAGGATTTGTGGCAACCAAATCATTTTGATAAGGTTGCACCTCCCTGCTACCGAGAGGGGGAGGCGGGTCCACACCTCAGACTTGCCTTTAAGTTTTAGTAATAACGGATCTAGGTTATACTTAGTAAATGCATTTATATCCCTGGTTATCCATATCCCTAGATACTTCAATTTATCAAGTGGTTTAAAGTTAAGGTTGTCGATAATTATGTCACCTGGGGTTGGATCCATCGGCATGAGGGCCGTCTTATCCCAGTTGATTAAGAGTCCTGAGATCCTGCCAAAGTCCCCCATTGTTTGTATGGCTGCTTTTAATGAGGAGTCTACATCTCCTAGGTAAAACAAGATATCGTCAGCGAATAACGCTATCTTCTCTTCCGCTGACCCTCGCCTAAACCCACGTATTTCCCCGTTGGCTCTAACAGCAATGGCCAACGGCTCTATTGCTAAAGCAAAGAGGAGCGGGGACAAGGGGCACCCCTGCCTCGTTCCTCTTTCCAACCTAAAAAATTCTGAGTGTTCATTATTAATCTTTATTTTAGCGGTTGGGTTTGTGTACAAAAAGCGCACCCAGTTAATAAAGTTAGGTCCAAAACCAAATCTGAGCAGTACCTTAAACAAGTAACCCCATTCTAAGCTATCAAATGCCTTGGCAGCGTCCAAGGCCATAATGGCCCTGGGGCCCTTGTTGTCTACTGGCAATTGTATGTTCAGGTAAGTTCTGCGTATATTTGTACTGGTTGACCTTGTTGGGACAAACCCAGACTGATCGGGATGAACCAAATTATGAATACACACGTTTAGTCGAGCAGCTAAGACCTTGGCGAGAATCTTTACATCAGTGCACAACAGGGAAATCGGACGGTATGAGGCGGGGTCCATGGGGTCTTTTCCCTCCTTCGGGATAACGACAATGGTCGCCTCCGTCATTGAAGCTGGAAGGGACCCCATGGACTGCACCTGGTCCAGCAACTTAAGCAGTTCCGGAAGTAGAATTTCGCCGTATCTTTTATAGATCTCCGTAGGGAGTCCGTCCGGGCCGGGTGATTTAGAATTTGACATGCCAGCGACGGCATCAGTTAACTCTTGTAAAGTGATTGGGGCATCCATTAGTTGCCGTTCCACCTCTGGCAAGGTTGGGAAATTTATCCCTTCAAGAAAGGGGGCATTTTCCCCACTATCTACGTCTATCTGTGATTTATATAGGGTGGAGTAATAATCTCTAAATGTTCTCAGGATAGTTATCGGATCCGTCGAGATCGCTCCGCACCTGGTCCTCACTGCCGAGACCACTGATGGAGACGTATTTGTCTTTACCAATAGTGACAGCAATGGTTGTTTTTATTAACCAAAAAGTAACAAAATCATTCCAATGAGGGCAGACAGTGCTAAAACATTTTTAAGCAGAGTGGGAAAAGCAAGACTCATGTCAGGCTTCTATTTTGTTGTTGGGAAAAGCTCCTTATTGTGGTCCCCATGGGAGAGCAAACACAATTAAGAACCTGACAGAGGTGCTAATCCTTACCCATTCTAACCAAAACAAATGAATATCATTTAGCTGGATGTGGGCTTTAAAACCATGTGCTGTGAATTCAGAGATGGAATGAATTCTGGAATTCAATGTTGTTTCAGAGCTGTTAAAAAAAAAAAAATAAAAAAAAAAAAATTGTGTTGTAGCGTCTTACACCACATACCTACCATGTTTGCCATAATGTATAAATCTGATGAAAGACTATCGATAATAAAAAAATAAATTAAAAATAAAGAGCCTATTATAGATGTCCAAAAAAGCCCTGTGACCGCCATGTATACTGCATATATACATGCATCAAATTTTACAGCATTGATTTCAACCTTGCCTTCAAAAAGAACTAACCAGGTTACGTGAGACATCTTCACAGAAATTACAGAAACTTTACTCATGTTTTCTTTAGGGCTGTAGTAAAGGAAATGATGTTGGTGCTAGTCTGAAGGTCTTTTTTCAAGTTGCAACAATTCAATATAAGGTGTTTGGACCACAGCATGTTAAGGTATTCAGGACTTTTGGTGTACATTATGTTTTTGAATTTGAAGAAGACCATGCAGACATTTGACTGTTATACAACTGCTGTAGGGGAGAAGGATGAATAATAACTTTTTACTGATGTTACAAAAGAGATTATCCCAAATGTGTTACACCACATCCAAACGATACCACTTTGCATTTTTCCAGCAGTGGCATTATCATCTACTTCTGTACTCCATACAGCCAAAAGTGACACTTTGTGCATCCTAGTATTGGTTAGTTTACTCCACAACTTTGTTGTATTGTTAATTGCTGTTCTACAAACTGGTGGCTTGCCATTTTATCTCATGCCACCCAACATTTCCTATGTTCAACCACCAGGCACAACATCCCATATAATGTAAGTAATGTCCTGAAGAGCTGTTATGTGTTCCAGACTTTTCAGACTAGTCAACCAGTCTAAGAAGTCTATGGTGTTTGCTTAAACTCTCCCCCTTACAACATTGATAACATCTTTATTATATAAATATATATATATATATTTTTTGACAGAGTGGAGATGGATTAGAAAACCTTTCAGATGTTATTGCTGTCTGTTCCCCTGTTAGGGAGATTCACCCTCTCTATTTGTCCTGTTTACCATAATCATTAAAAGTGAAAGTAAAATTTTGGGTTGTCCCCAGAAAAGTAACAGAGGGAAAATCTTTCAGTGGGATTCTGGTGACCTGGAGGGTCCCCAAGATGTTCCCTTCATTTGCTGGTATTTCCTCTCACTTCCTGTTTTGGCTATGGAAGAGGAAGTGAAGGAAAATCTCCCAAATGGGACAACGTACATGTAGTACTTCCTCCCATGTTGCTAGGTGCTTCCTAACCCTAGCTATGAGGTTAGACTCGACCCCTCTCCCAAACAAACACGGACGTCTGATAACATAGCTAGGAAGTAGAGTGCTGCTTCATAACAGCTGCTTGGTGCAGCTCTGAGCACTTTCCCAAGACAAGTGGTGGCAAGTGCACTTTCTTGACTTCAAAATGAGGGCACAGAATAACAAATTGGTGACCTCCACCTATTTTAAAGATACAGATCGTAATGGTTACATTGATGTAATGAGCTGTCACCATAGGGCTTGGCTCATGGCTGTACTGAAGAGTCAGTTCCTACATATAAAGAGGAACTTTATTTTTCGTGAGGACTATCTACAGGAGGTGGGTATTTTGAAAAAATGATTCCTGGAAAAGGGGAACCCATCAGTGAAGCCTTGCAACTTCTGAGTGTTCATTATTAATCTTTATTTTAGCGGTTGGGTTTGTGTACAAAAAGCGCACCCAGTTAATAAAGTTAGGTCCAAAACCAAATCTGAGCAGTACCTTAAACAAGTAACCCCATTCTAAGCTATCAAATGCCTTGGCAGCGTCCAAGGCCATAATGGCCCTGGGGCCCTTGTTGTCTACTGGCAATTGTATGTTCAGGTAAGTTCTGCGTATATTTGTACTGGTTGACCTTGTTGGGACAAACCCAGACTGATCGGGATGAACCAAATTATGAATACACACGTTTAGTCGAGCAGCTAAGACCTTGGCGAGAATCTTTACATCAGTGCACAACAGGGAAATCGGACGGTATGAGGCGGGGTCCATGGGGTCTTTTCCCTCCTTCGGGATAACGACAATGGTCGCCTCCGTCATTGAAGCTGGAAGGGACCCCATGGACTGCACCTGGTCCAGCAACTTAAGCAGTTCCGGAAGTAGAATTTCGCCGTATCTTTTATAGATCTCCGTAGGGAGTCCGTCCGGGCCGGGTGATTTAGAATTTGACATGCCAGCGACGGCATCAGTTAACTCTTGTAAAGTGATTGGGGCATCCATTAGTTGCCGTTCCACCTCTGGCAAGGTTGGGAAATTTATCCCTTCAAGAAAGGGGGCATTTTCCCCACTATCTACGTCTATCTGTGATTTATATAGGGTGGAGTAATAATCTCTAAATGTTCTCAGGATAGTTATCGGATCCGTCGAGATCGCTCCGCACCTGGTCCTCACTGCCGAGACCACTGATGGAGACGTATTTGTCTTTACCAATAGTGACAGCAATGGTTGTTTTTATTAACCAAAAAGTAACAAAATCATTCCAATGAGGGCAGACAGTGCTAAAACATTTTTAAGCAGAGTGGGAAAAGCAAGACTCATGTCAGGCTTCTATTTTGTTGTTGGGAAAAGCTCCTTATTGTGGTCCCCATGGGAGAGCAAACACAATTAAGAACCTGACAGAGGTGCTAATCCTTACCCATTCTAACCAAAACAAATGAATATCATTTAGCTGGATGTGGGCTTTAAAACCATGTTCTTGAATTCAGAGATGGAATGAATTCTGGAATTCAATGTTGTTTCAGAGCTTAAAAAAAAAAAAATTGTGTTGTAGCGTCTTACACCACATACCTACCATGTTTGCCATAATGTATAAATCTGATGAAAGACTATCGATAATAAAAAAATAAATTAAAAATAAAGAGCCTATTATAGATGTCCAAAAAAGCCCTGTGACCGCCATGTATACTGCATATATACATGCATCAAATTTTACAGCATTGATTTCAACCTTGCCTTCAAAAAGAACTAACCAGGTTACGTGAGACATCTTCACAGAAATTACAGAAACTTTACTCATGTTTTCTTTAGGGCTGTAGTAAAGGAAATGATGTTGGTGCTAGTCTGAAGGTCTTTTTTCAAGTTGCAACAATTCAATATAAGGTGTTTGGACCACAGCATGTTAAGGTATTCAGGACTTTTGGTGTACATTATGTTTTTGAATTTGAAGAAGACCATGCAGACATTTGACTGTTATACAACTGCTGTAGGGGAGAAGGATGAATAATAACTTTTTACTGATGTTACAAAAGAGATTATCCCAAATGTGTTACACCACATCCAAACGATACCACTTTGCATTTTTCCAGCAGTGGCATTATCATCTACTTCTGTACTCCATACAGCCAAAAGTGACACTTTGTGCATCCTAGTATTGGTTAGTTTACTCCACAACTTTGTTGTATTGTTAATTGCTGTTCTACAAACTGGTGGCTTGCCATTTTATCTCATGCCACCCAACATTTCCTATGTTCAACCACCAGGCACAACATCCCATATAATGTAAGTAATGTCCTGAAGAGCTGTTATGTGTTCCAGACTTTTCAGACTAGTCAACCAGTCTAAGAAGTCTATGGTGTTTGCTTAAACTCTCCCCCTTACAACATTGATAACATCTTTATTATATAAATATATATATATATATTTTTTGACAGAGTGGAGATGGATTAGAAAACCTTTCAGATGTTATTGCTGTCTGTTCCCCTGTTAGGGAGATTCACCCTCTCTATTTGTCCTGTTTACCATAATCATTAAAAGTGAAAGTAAAATTTTGGGTTGTCCCCAGAAAAGTAACAGAGGGAAAATCTTTCAGTGGGATTCTGGTGACCTGGAGGGTCCCCAAGATGTTCCCTTCATTTGCTGGTATTTCCTCTCACTTCCTGTTTTGGCTATGGAAGAGGAAGTGAAGGAAAATCTCCCAAATGGGACAACGTACATGTAGTACTTCCTCCCATGTTGCTAGGTGCTTCCTAACCCTAGCTATGAGGTTAGACTCGACCCCTCTCCCAAACAAACACGGACGTCTGATAACATAGCTAGGAAGTAGAGTGCTGCTTCATAACAGCTGCTTGGTGCAGCTCTGAGCACTTTCCCAAGACAAGTGGTGGCAAGTGCACTTTCTTGACTTCAAAATGAGGGCACAGAATAACAAATTGGTGACCTCCACCTATTTTAAAGATACAGATCGTAATGGTTACATTGATGTAATGAGCTGTCACCATAGGGCTTGGCTCATGGCTGTACTGAAGAGTCAGTTCCTACATATAAAGAGGAACTTTATTTTTCGTGAGGACTATCTACAGGAGGTGGGTATTTTGAAAAAATGATTCCTGGAAAAGGGGTACGACTCTGTTGAGCTTGACGGTGTCATTCAGGAAGTGGATGACCAGGATAGGATCGGTATACTAGCTCCTCCTACTGGGAGAACGAATGATAATTCACCCACGGTTTAAATATTAAGTGGGATATAAATGCCTTCATAAACAGCTGAGGACATATTGAGTTTTTATACTTTCTTTATAATTATTAGTTGAGGTTATATTGAATTCTTTATTTTATTTTTAAAAAAGGGGTACGACTCTGTTGAGCTTGACGGTGTCATTCAGGAAGTGGATGACCAGGATAGGATCGGTATACTAGCTCCTCCTACTGGGAGAACGAATGATAATTCACCCACGGTTTAAATATTAAGTGGGATATAAATGCCTTCATAAACAGCTGAGGACATATTGAGTTTTTATACTTTCTTTATAATTATTAGTTGAGGTTATATTGAATTCTTTATTTTATTTTTAAATATTCTTTACTTTTCATTGGTCTAAGACCTGCCTGTATTTTCTGAGGATTATTTACTAAAGATTGTAGGTTATAGTGTACCATTTATGTATAGAATGTTTATATTATTGTTGCGTTATTGTGTTGTGAATGTTTCCAACCACTAGATGATGCTACGAGCATTCCCCAATTGGGGTCTATGTACAACGATGATGCCATGTAGAAATATACATTTTTTGCCTATACCTTCTCATAGTGTAGAATGGGTTGTTTTTATAACTAGATTAAGCTTTTTTAATGATCATTATATATAATAAAGATTCCTCGTATCATTTCTGTTTTTTTGAGACTTGTTGTCTTGTTTCTACTGGATTTCACCTTAATGTTAGTGCCGTCCTTATGACTTACATCACTTCCTTTTATTGGAACGCAGCAGCGTCACTCCCGATTCTTGGGTGTTCGTTCACTTCCTAGTTCCAGAGCGCAGCCGCTATGCACATTCTTATTTCCGCCCTTTACCATATAAATAGCGGCTTACATGTACATGACCATGCCATGGCCTCTGTGTGTGATGAAACGCGTCGGATTAAGTCTGGTCTTGTGATGCTGCCACGCTTGGTAGTCAGCCATCTTAGTGGTTCAAAACATTCTCAGTGATATGAGGATCTACATGCGATCATAACTATTATGTTTGTGAGTACTTTGGCTTCTTTTAAATAAATACTTTTACCAGTAATACTGCGTAATCAAGTTTCTTCTTGCCTATTTTCCTATTCTTATGCCTGAGTCCCTGTCCGTGTTGGATCGTGTCAGTGGTTAAGGGACCCATTAGCCTATATGTGTGTGGAGAGCTGGAGTTGATTATCTTCAAGAATATTTGACTGCTTTTGGCTAAGTAGTTCATTATTTAGGGTAAGGGTCAGTATGTACTTCTGCTATTGGTGACAGATTCCTCTCAGCACCATTTATATATATAAGCACTGCATTTATATCTTATTATTGTTTTTTATAAGAGGAATGCACAAGGACTTGAAGCTGGGATGCCTTGCACTGCATTCCTTTTGCCTCCGCTTTGGAAAGTACTCGTATCTGAAGGCAACTGGCCCTTATAAAGCGGCCATCTCCTTCCTAACTATGCTGTCAGATGGCTACTGGGGAAGAGGGGGGTGCCTAGTCTGACCTCATAGCATGGGTTAGGAAACACCAAGCGACATGGGACTAGATGTACTTTGTCCCATGATGGATAGAACAATGAAAATTATGTAATGATAGTTCTTTAAAGAGAGAAACCTTAGGAAAAGATGTACTAAATATATTTTTTTTAAGGTTAATCTCATCACCTGAAAATCGATATCTGTTCAATAAAGGCAAAAAATGACATGTTGATCCAGGTAGATATCTCATAGGCTGATAACTTCCTGTACTCTTCACACTGTTGACCCTAATCAGCTTTCAGCTCTTTCTGTGGGCTACAGAAAACCGCCCTCCCTACATTATTAAAGAGAATGTCCCCCCTCCCAGCAAAAAATTAAAAGTCAGCAGCTACACATACTGTAGCTGCTGACTTTTAATATTAGGACGCTTACCTGTCCTGGAATCCTGTGATATCGGCACCCCAGCCAATGTTTCCATCTGCTCTCTGGTGTTGCCACCGCCATCTGTAGCAGGGGAACCCATCAGTGAAGCCTTGCAACTTCACAGCCGGTTCCCTACTGCGCATGTGCAAAGTGCGCTGCACTTTCTGAATAGCCTGGCAGCAGGGGAAAGAAGAGGGGGCCTGAACTTCCGAGTGATTAGGCCGCGGCACGATCTACTGGAAGTTGGCACAGGTACCTGTCAAAAACAGTTACCTTCTTCCCCCGAAAAGGTGCCAAATGTGGCACCAGAGGGTGGGAAGAGTCAGACAAGCGAAGCTTCCACTTTTAGGTGGAACTTCACTTTAAGAAAAGAAGATGGAGGGTGTTCAGTAGTCCTAAAAACACTTTCTGTCCTAGGGTGACCATGCAGATCTTCCATAGATGTAGGACAGTAGGAAGTGTTGTCAGCTCAGGACAGGATCATCATGAAAAAATTAAGAAAAAAAGCCAGAAAAAAACAAACAAATTAAGCCACAACACCAAAGAACTGTAGGCTGCCATATATGATTTTTTTTCCCCTTGGGTTTAGGTACACATTAAGTCCATTCTCAGTAATCTGAATGTCTGTTTACATAGTTCCATGTATGTTGCAAGGGCACAATTTATCTTTTTCGGGCCACTGAGTCACTGGCCATTTTGTTAACTAGGCCGTATATGGTTTATAAGGAACATGAGTACAAATATTCTTCATCTTTAAAGTTATAATTTAAATAAGATGTGTGAAATTATTCATTAGTGCGCTTTAATTGAAAACACAGTATATACATATGTAATGAAACAGTGGCCCTCCCATTTCTGCCATGTAAAGGACTCAATCAGTTTGTTTGCATTACATGTAAATACCACTTTGAAGCAAATGATTGGGGCCCCATATGTGAGTGATTTCCACCTACGTTTCTGTGGGTGACTTTGACAGTCCTCAGGAAAGAATAATGTATTTTTATAGATTGATTTTGACCTCCTATGTGTTTAAGTTGATTGTGTCCAGATAAGAAAATCTTAGCGGTATGGCTGTATTTGAAAATGGTTGTTTACAGTTGTTTGAATTAAACCATTTATTTGCCATGAACTCTCAGGCCCTAATCAATGGACCTCTCTTTACAAAGTCAAACAGAATCAGTCCTTCCATGATTTTTTATTACAATCACAGTCACTTAAATGCCTAACAAATGTAACAGGACCTGAAAGTAGCTGCCTTTAAACCTTGACAACTGAGTCATTATGCTGGAATGGGTAATTATTATCCCTGTCTAGTAGATGAACTTTGCTTTACAGTTACTTAAAGACCAATATTGCTGGCTCAAATTTAGATTTTTACTGAAGATGGTTTAAAAGCGCTCCATAAAATCCATCTATGCCGCTGATCATTAGTGCTCTGAATTAAATATATAATTTACAGTATTTTCTATTTTTTTTTAGCTTCTAATTTATCTATGCACAATTATTTATGTATGTGTGTATGTATGTTCGTGTTTATTTATTGTAGACATCTTAGCTTATGGGTTAAAGCGTAGGTTCAACATAATTTGATATTTAAATAATAGATGGACACAGGTGGGTTAAATAGCCAACCAACATTATTTTTATCTGTTAGAGATTCTGCAGGAAAGATATCGATTTCATGGTTACTGACTTTGACCCACAAATGCACCTGTTAGAAGGATGCTCTACTTTCACTGCTTAATTATATTGTATTTTGCATTGTGGAAAATCCATGGTGGGCGATTAATCCTGCTTCAGCTGATTCATGGCTGAAATGTCAATTTTGGGTTGACTTAACATGGGGCCTAAAGCTAAGGGAGGGTCCTAAATCTCTGCAGGAAAAAATACTTTAAAGAAAGCTATCCTGTGAAAGAGTGATGGAACTATAGAATATACATTATGAGTGAGTCCTGGGAACTGGGCAGTACTGGGGTCAAATAGCTGATCACTATGGCTAATACAGAAATTCTATACTGCTGATGTGTGAAAATCAATAGCTGTGACCACCAAAGGTGTCAGTGACAGTGCTAGAGTGAAAGGGAGGCTATAGCCTCGTACACACGATCGGATTGTTGCCCAACAAAACCGTGGAGTTTTGTCCGAAGGGCGTTGGCCCAAACTTGTCTTTCATACAAACAGCAAGGAATTGTCGGCCAACAAATACGAACGTAGTGACGTACTACGTTGTTTTTTAGCTCTTTAGCGCC
The DNA here is from genome assembly GCA_028564925.1 of Lithobates sylvaticus. Lineage (NCBI taxonomy): Eukaryota > Metazoa > Chordata > Amphibia > Anura > Ranidae > Lithobates > Lithobates sylvaticus. Next base: position 105,295,973 of record CM053031.1, on the reverse strand, counting down.
ACCCTTTGGGCTCCTTCTGCTAATTTCGTGTTAGTAGAAGTTTGGTGAGTGTTGATTCGCGCTTTTCTTTTCACGCTTTTCATTTAGCGCTTTTCGGTTTGCGCTTTTCACTTTGTGCTTTTCATTTAGTTTCTGAACGCCCGTTCGTCAACCAGACATGTTGCCAAATCGGAGGAGATAACGTGTTAATTATTATTTGCCTTGGAGTTATTGCTTTAACATAATTTTTTTGGTTGAATAAGGATTTGATTTGGTATATTTTCTATATTTTTGGATGCATAGAATGCACTTTTTGGTTAAGTTCTATTGGCATATATCATGTCTAATTTTATTTGTTTTCTTTTTTTTAATGCACAATAAAAAAAATGTGGAGAATAGTTTGGGAGTAGGCAATTACATTTTAAAAAATACATTGTAAAATTAACAATCAACATAGTTGTATCTTATATCTTATAAACTATGGGATAAGGGTGTTGTGGTAACTTGCCCAAAAAAAAAAAAACAAAAAAAAAAAACAAGCATAATAATATTATTCTTGATATCTCTAGAAAAAAAAAAGTCTTTGAAAATTTGTTTGCAATAACTCCATCAGTATCACCAGCAAAGCAGCGTCATTATTATCACATTAAAGAAGAAGAGAATTGTGCGCTGCATTTCGAGATTTCATAATTTGCCACATCACAAATGTTAATTCTCCATTACGAACGCTAGTGTACACACGCTCGGAAAATCGACAACAGACATTTGTCCTTGGGAAAATTTTAAAACCTGCTATCCAACATTTGTCCATGGAAAATCCTACAACAATTGTATGATAGAGCATACACATGGTCGGATTTTCCGCCAACAGCCTGTCATCACACATTTCCTGTCGGAAAATCCGATCGTGTGTACAAGGCTTTAGAGTTGGCAGGTTTACATACATAGTTTGTCAGATTGAAGAAAGACACAAGTCCATCAATTAAAAATAAATAAATAAATAAACAAATAGAATAAACAAACAGAACCCTATGGCCAAAGTTGATCCAGAGTAAAAACCCATATAAAGCATTGTCCAATGTGCTTCGTTGGGGGTAAAAAAGCTTCCTGATCCCCTAAAAGCAAATTGAACATTTCCCGGATCAACAGTCTAGTCTCTGGTGCAATTCTTTTTTAAAACAATATACTGAGCTGGCCAGAACTAGTTTGTGAGGGAATCTTCCACATTTCCACATCTCTACTCTATTCTACTGTACTCTACTGTACTCTGAGTGCCTGTTTGTCCTTTGTGATGACCTTGAAGTGAATAACTCTACACCAAGTTCACAAAATGGACCACTGATGTATTTATACATGGTGATCATATTCCCCCTACTCACCTCTTCCCAAGGGAGAATGAATTCAGTTTAGCCAATCTTTCGTCATTGCTGAGATAGGGGAGTAAGCACCAATCCTTATGGACTCAACAGGTTGTGCAGCCTTATATAATCCATGGCTGCTATGGCATGCTGGAACTTGTAGTATCAGAAGTACAGTAGTACAGTACAGAAGTACAGAAGTGTATTGTAAATGTATGGGTGTGAGGCATTTCATCTAGAAACTCTATGCAGAATCATGAATTAAAATTGTTGTGTAAGTCTGTCTTGATGTTTTAAAGGCCTCACAGCATGAGAGATATCCATGATAATAACTGCCCTATGCATTCACATGCAAAATTCAGGCAGGAGTGAATGTAATGTATGTAATTTGCAGGACATTGTCAGTGAGGTACTGGAGGGTTGCAAAGTGGTATTGATGTGTAGTAAGTTTTCAGATACTCTATAATCACAAGTGAATAGGTAATAGTATACAGTATCTCACATTTTTGTAAATATTTTAATTATATATTTTCATGTGACTGAAGAAATTACACTTTGCTACAATGTAAAGTAGTGAGTGTACAGCTTGTATAACAGTGTAATTTTTCTGTCCCCTCAAAATAACTCAACACACAGCCATTAATGTCTAAACCGCTGGCAAGAAAATTAAGTACTCCCCAAGTGAAAATGTCCAATGTCCAAGTTGGGCCCAGTTAGCCATTTTCCCTCCCCGGTGTCATGTGACTCGTTAGTGTTACAAGGTCTTACGTGTGTTAAATTTGGTGTTATCGCTCTCACTCTCTCATACTGGTCACTGGAAGTTCAACATGGCACCTCATGGCAAAGAACTCTCTGAGGATCTGAAAAAAATAATTGTTGCTCTACATAAAGATGGCCTAGGCTATAGGAAAAGATTGCCAAGCCTTGAAACTGAGCTGCAGCATGGTGGCCAAGACCATACAGCAGTTTAACAGGACAGGTTCCAATCAGAACAGGCCTCACCATGGTCGATCAAAAAAGTTGAGTGCATGTTCTCAGCATCATATCCAGAGGTTGTCTTTGGGAAATAGACGTATGAGTGCTGCCAGCATTGTTGCAGCGGTTGAAGGGGTGGGAAGGTCAGCCTATCAGTACTCAGACCATACGCCGCACACTGCGTCCAATTGGTCTGCATGGCTGTCATCCCAGAAGAAAGCCTCCTCTAAAGATGATGCACAAGAAAGCCTGCAAACAGTTTGATGACAAGCAGACTAAGCACATGGATTACTGGAACCATGTCCTGTGGTCTGATGAGACCCAGATAAACGTATTTGGTTCAGATGGTGTCAAGCGTGTGTGGCAGCAACCAGGTGAGGAGTACAAAGACAAGTGTGTCTTGCCTACAGTCAAGCATGGTGGTGGGAGTGTCATGGTCTGGGGCTGCATGAGTGCTGCCGACACTGGGGAGCTGCAGTTCATTGAGGGAACCATAGTAGAAAAAAGCAAAAATATACTGCGCTGTGAACAGTGTATGTGACTAAGCTGCCAACACTGCTATAGACTATTAGCAACAAGAAAAATGGAAACAAAAGTGTGGTGCTAAATCAAATGAATGTGCAATCTGTAGATCATAAATCCATAAATATATGGACTTATTTTTACTATTTACATTTTTTTTCACTTTTTATTGTTCATTCAATTGAAGTATGCTAGCACAATTTTGTGTTTTATAAGGCTTCACTGTCATCGTGTAGTCACTGTCACGCATTAATATTGCATGGTATATATTTATGGATTTATGATCTACAGATTGCACATTCATTTGATTTAGCGCCACACTTTTGTTTCCATTGAGGGAACCATGAATGCCAACATGTACTGTGACATACTGAAGCAGAGCATGATCCACCCCTTCGGAGACTGGGCCACAGGGCAGTATTCCAACATGGTAACGACCCCAAACACACCTCCAAGATGACTACTGCCTTTCTAAAGAAGCTGAGGGCTAAGGTGATGGACTGGCCAACCATGTCCCCAGGCCTAAACCCTATTGAGCATCTGTGGGGCATGCTCAAATGGAAGGTAGAGGAGTGCAAGGTCTCTAACATCCACCAGCTCCGTGATGTCGTCATGGAGGAGTGGAAGGGGACTCCAGTGGCAACCTGTGAAGCTCTGGTGAACTCCATGCCCAAGAGGGTTAAGGCAGTGCTGGAAAATAATGGTGGCCACACAAAATATTGACACTTTGGGCCCAATTTGGACATTTTCACTTAGGGGTGTACTCACTTTTGTTGCCAGCGGTTTAGACTTTAATGGCTGTGTGTTGAGTTATTTTGAGGGGACAGCAAATTTACACTGTTATAGAAGCTGTACACTCACTACTTTACATTGAAGCATTTGTCAGCGTTGTCACATGAAAAGATATAAAATATTACAAAAATGTGAGGGGTATACTCACTTTTGTGAGATACTGTATATGGAAACATCAAACTTACTATTGACATTGCTGGCTGTGTTTTAGTGTCCAACTGCAGTTATAATGACTATGCAGCCAGAAGAGGGAAATTGTATAAAAATTATCAGCCGTTTTAGATCAGTTATGAAATATTACTTTCCCATGGTGTTCTTCATATGGAGGCTTCTCATAGTAGAACATGTTTGGCAGCCCATAAGGGAGTATTAGATGAGTGGGCAACCCCTGTTTTTCACACCAGAGCCATAAACATTTCATCAGTGTCAGGGAACTTACAAAGAACTTACGTCATTTGTGGATGCATGGGTGCATACCCTTATGCACCGGTGCATACAAAACGAGATTCTGGCACCCAGTGGCCTTTATAAGCACAACAGTCTTGCCCACAAGTTGCTGGGTGATCGTCAGTCTCCTGTATCCTGGGCTCCTGTGTTTGCTGTCTTCTTGGATTACCCATTACTGACCTGGCTTACCCTTGAATCTGTTTTGGCTTCCCTCCTGGCTCTGACCTCGGCTTTCTCTCACAGACTTCGCTACTGCCTGCCTTCCCATGCATGACCCTGGCTTGATCTTGACCATGCTCTTGTTCCTGACTGACCTCAAGTGTATGATTCTGGCCCTGGCTTCTGACTCTTCTTCCTCTTCTGCCCAATTGTCAAGATCTGCCTTCACATCCAGAGTATAACCTGTCCTGCTGAAATTTCTGTCTGGTCCTGTCCTGTTTCCATCTGGTACCTCATCAACCCAGATCTTCAGGCAACTACACAGCTGGCAACCCATGCTTCTTTGGGCATAGTACTCTCTATCAGCACCTTCAGGGGTGCTTTGCACTCAGCTGCAAGGGGAGCCCTCTCACCAATTCGGGCCTCCGACCAGGTACTTGACAATCAACTTTTAAAATCTGCATGGATACATTCTACCTGCCATAATTAAACTCCCTAGGATGAGATGATGTCCTCTTCCAGAGGTCAGCTGCAATACTGTAATCTTGCAGCAAGCCATGCAATGAACAGCTGCTGTAAGAGTAGTTAAAACATTATAGGTTCATAGATTACTATTTTTTTATTTTTTTTATGAAATAGTGAGAAATTAAAACATATTTGTATGTAAAATGTATTTTGAGTGCAAAGTTCTATATACTAGAATAGGAGGTATAATTCATTGTTCGTGCATGAATATACTGATATAGGTCTGCTCTAAAGCCAATAAGCTGAACCAATTTGAAACAGAAATGATATGTTTAGAGATCGAATGGGAGGTTGGGAGGTAGGTAGGATGTGAGCTTGATTAGATTTCATGGTAAGGAAGGAAGTCACGCATCGCCTTCCAAATACACTACAGTGGAGGTACAGAGGACTGCTATGCATTACACTGAGCCCCTGTGTTCGCGCTGGTGGTATCTGATGCTCAGATGTTAAGTATATTTATTTGTGATATGAACCTTTTATTAAATGTATATCCTTTGATTGTTTTAACCAGGGAGGCCTGTCAAACCTTTTTACAAATCAAGAATAGAGTCATTAATTTTCTTTATGTTACAGAACACTGGAAAACCCTCAATGCATACATATATGCAGGCATACCGTATCATGTTTGCGTCATGTGTAGGACGACAGTGGATAATGTCTGTCAATAAGGGTCATTTACAAAAGTGCAGGAGCCACAGTGTGTGTGGTATTTGCTGATTTTTGCATAATAGTTCTAAGCAGAGAGCATAAACAGCATGAGACATAGATTAGGTGATCTATCTAAAGTGCTATTTCCCACTTATTTTCATGTGCTATTTTATATTTGGAGTATATTTATAGTATATTTATAATAAAAGACGACTAGAATTTTCATGTATAGATGATGTAAGAGTGATTATGTAAGAGGTGATTATGTTTTCTTTTCGATACTCATTGACATTTGAGTTGAACCTTTCCAAGAAAAGCTTACAGCCATCAGAGCACTTCTTTTTTTTTTTTTTTTTTTGTTATTGCTCTTTCTTTACATACTACCTTCATATTCTGAAGTAGGGATGAGGTTTGGATTCAGACCGAATGTAAGCTTGATCTGAACTTTCTGAACCTGAACCTTCAAGGATGTTCAGCGGGATTTCCGAGCAGAATGTCCTATAATGCATTGCAGTGCACTGTGAACTCAGATCAGGTGCAATCATTTGGCCAATAAAGTGTTTTGATCAAAGTCCAAGCCCCCTCACTATACAAGTCAGCACACCAGTGGCCCCATGTCAATGTGTTGGAATTAGTAGAGTGAGGGACAGCTGACAGAGAGTGCAGGGACTCAGGAGTGAGAGTTCTCTGCTATTGACCGGTGCCAGTATTCTACCACAGAACTATACAATGCTAAATACAGTGCTATATTCAGTGCTCTATATTGCTACCAATACATTACACTGAATTGCAAGTTATCAGACTAGAGAGAGTAAAGTGTAAGCCCACGTGCATACACTGTGAAGAGACCCAACAGTCTTTTTTAGGACTGTTTTTTTTTATTTAGCTTTTTTGTCAGCAACACGTCCTGTTGCTGCTGTCCTCCCCTGATTTTTGGAGTCAATTATTTATTTGTTTTCATTTTAGTTTGTATTTACTGGTTTACTGTGCTTTCTACATGTAAAGTTGCATAGTGCTTTAGGCTTCATGCACACTGGACATTTTTACAGCTGCTCCTAAGGGCGTCTGGCATTTTCCCCCCTACCACTAAACTCCCCTGCATGTTCATGCACACATAGGCTTTTAGCTCTGAGAAAACGTGTCAGTCCGAAACGCGTCAGTCATCCAACCATTTGGTCCTAGGACGAGGCTTGCTGCGACCCATCTGGAGTTTATCAGCTTTGCTTGATGTTTTTCACTGGCATGTGAGTATCCAATTGTGTTTGTGGGTTTGGTAAACTTTTCTATGGTAATGCACGAGGTGTCTGCGCCCTCCTGTGTGTTTTTTACAGCTTAGTGGCAGTAGAACTTAGAGGCAGGAAAAGAAAACCACCGCCAGTGCGTCCAGGAGCAGAGTTTTGGCTGAAAAAAATCTTGACGCTGCTAAACGCTGCTAAATACGCATACACTAAACATTAGATGCGTGTAGCACTTCAGTGTTTATTCATTTCAATAGCCAGAAACAATTAAAATTCTGGCCAATGAAATAAACACCCAAGCACTAAATGCTGCTAAATTCTGCTAAACTGGTTTAAAAAAACACAGCTTAGGTGGAATTTTAAAGCAGATTTTTTTTGTCAGGGGAAACAGCGTTTTACAATAAACAACTGTGCATGAGGCCTAGAGTTGGTGTTCAGGTTTACGTTTTTTGGTATTTCATATTTATCTGTGTGCTATATTTGATTGCAGCAAAGTACCACCGTGTCATGCGCATCAAAGCACCACATTCCTCATCCAACTATTGCCATAGCTGTTGATCATCCATTACTATTATGCCTGAAAGGCCTGAAAGGAAAAGCAGAGGTTGTTCCTGTGCAACTATTAGGCGGCAAGCAGGTTCTGTATCCACAGGCCAAAGCTCAGGTCAGGGAGCGCCTTCTAGAGGCAGGGTATCTCTGTCTTTATTTTCTGGCAATGGGCGTGCTACACAGCCAGAGCCTATGGAGAAGGTAGTGAAAGGAGGAGAGGCTAACCAAACCTTTATTATGTTCTTCCATTTTCTTCCAGGCACAGTACAGAGTAATGTCATTTACAGCTGCAAAAGCTCCCTGTTTTTCCTCCTCATCCACAGCTAGTCCTGCCATAGCCCCCTGCCACAGAGTAGTCTGTGGAATTATTTGAGCACAGCACTTGCCGCAGGGGCATTCTCAGCAATTCATTGCTTTTGAGTTTGAGGAGGATAGCAACCAGAACATAAAGGGAGGGGGCCACAGGCAGAGAGAACCAACTGGCACTGCTGTTCCTGCAGCTGAAGTTGGCTCCAGCGATAAAGAGGAAAAGGCAGCAGAGGCAGAACTTAGGCAAGGCAGGATGACCTCCAGGGGCAACTCTCAGAGAAATTTAGGGAGCATTCAGCCTATTCCACTTCCACTCCTCCACAAGTGCAAAACGCTGTTACCCCTGGTCCGCTCAGCTGTATGACTTCAAAAACATCAAAGATGTGCTCAGACTGCTTCTTTCTCAATAAGTCATCCTCTGGAATCTCTGCTACTGCTTGAAGACTATTTTCTGTACCACAAGTGCTCTTCCACACTCGCATGGTCAAACATATAACCAGCACAGCTTATATTAGCTGGTACAGGCATACCCCACTTTTAAGTACACAATGGGGTTTATTTACTAAAGCTGGAAAGGGCAAAATCAGACTCACTTCTGCATAGAAACCAATCAGCTTCTTACCTCAGCTTGTTCAATTAAGCTTTGGTAATAAAACCTGGAAGCTCATTGGTTTCTATGCAGAAGTGAGCCTGATTTTGCACTTTCCAGCTTTAGTAAATAAACCCCATTGTGTACTTAAAAGTGGGGTATGCCTGTATAATAGTTGTGATTTGTCAACTGTCAGCTAGTGCTAAAACATGGGATGTATGGCTAAATAAATATAGATTATTTATCAAATCTTTTGGAACCGCATAGAGCAGTTTTAAAGCACACCTCCAATAAATGTTAAGGATGGGGTACACCTTGATGGTGAGCAGCAGAAGATAAGAAATTGAGTGCATCAGAGACCTTGTTAGAACATCACAATAATAATTGCAAGATTAGTAAGATGTTATAGAAAGAAACGCCATCTACTTACTTTAAATTCAGTATGTATATAAAAGAGCACCTGAGTTTTGGGTCTCCTGGGGTACTTTAGAAGTCACCTGAAGATATGCTCATGCACAAGGAGGTGCCTCTTATAACATCCTTGAGGCAGTTTATTAAGTTGCCAGTAACTACAGGTTTGCTTTAGGAGGCTAAAGAGAGCTGCCACATGCATATTCTCTCTATTAAAGCTGATATAAAGACACACATTTATGGAGCTCTGTAGTCCTTAGTACATCTTTTTTTTTTTTTATTTTAATGCAAGCAGTGTAAGTACGTGAATTTGTTTCAATTCTTTTTCATAGATTAAAAAAATAAATAAAATGATAAACACGAATAGTACATAACATTCAATTCAAGAATCTCGACATACAAAAATACAACCATATACATCACACAACAAAAACAAAATACATGATACATAACACATAATTTTCCTGAAGTATATACATCATACAGTATTGCATTTCCTATAGATGGACATATAATTCTTTTTTTGAGGTTCCCTATTCCTTATATTCAACTTTTACAGGGTTTTTTTTTTTTTTTTACCTCCCCCATGTGAATTTGACCTAATATAAGCCTCTGGCTGATAGTTTGAGAAGAAGAAACAGCACACAGAACTAATTAGTTCATATGTCAAGGAGCATACTAATAGGAGGAAAGAGCAGAGTGACAGAGATGAGCTTATCACTGTGCTGCTTCTGTTTTCAGTGTTGAATCACAAGCTGGAGCCAGGGGAGCCTGGGCTCAAATGAAGCCAATTGAATCATGATGGCCAGTTGGCCACCAGACTGAGGACATCTTGTGGCAGAAAAAAGTACTGCAAGTCATTGATTGATAGATTAAACATCAGGAGACTCATTTTGATACCACTTTTAATTGTTCTGAATATCCACTTGTAAATTAGTCTGATATGCAGTAAGAGACAAAAAAGGTCCTATGCGCCGCACATCATTTCAAGACCCTGTGGATATGTAAAATAACAGCCTCAGCCTGGGCTCCAGCCAAGCCACTCCCCCAATGCATTTTCATTCTGCCCCAGAGCTTAATCATCGAAGTGAAATGCATTGGGGGCATGGCTGGGCTGGAGACCGGGATGAGGCTGTCATTTCACATATCCACAGGGTCTTGCTGTGATGTGCGGGTAATAGGAACTTTTTTGTCTCTTGCATTATTGGAGCTGGATGAGCTCTGTCCTTGCCAGCACTGCCAGAGGTGTACTATAGGAATTGACCCGGTTGGAGCCTGGAGCGGCACCCCCTATTTGCTGTCTGATATGCAGTAAATTGTGCAGGAAATGGAAATCAGGCATGATTATCTGCAGAACAGACAAATTTTCATGTTTGTGTTCATGAGAACAAACTAAATCACAGATCCATCCTATTCTCTTATAACTATCCAGGACCATAGCACTGCAATGCAACATTTCTATCCAAATACTCACTGTCCTGCATATTTTATATCCAAATGTCTACTTACCACACCAGATAGAAACTCTAAATATAGCACCTTAAAAGTTCTTAGAAGTGGAAGAAAAAAAAAAAAAAAGGAGTTCTAAGCTCTTTTACTTTGCTAGACTTGGGAATTTTTTTACTATAATGTTATAATGAAAAAAAGTTTAAAGGGATCTGGAGTGAAACAAAATGGCAACTTGAGAAGTCTTTATTGGAAGGTGTTATTCTCTAACTCTATCATACTATGTAAACCTATGACAAAATTGGAAGTTTTATTTAGAAAAAATATAAATATACTTTAACCACTTCAGCCCCGGAGGATTTTACCCCCTTCCTGACCAGAGCACTTTTTGCGATTCGGGAATGTGTCGTTTTAACTGACAATTGCTTGGACCTGCGACATTGTACCCACAAATTTTTTTCCCACAAATAGAGCTTTCTTTTGGTGGTATTTGATCGCCTCTGAGGTTTTTTTTTTTTGCGATATAAACAAAAAAAGAGCGACAATTTTGAAAAAAACACAATATTTTTTACTTTTTGCTATAATAAATATCCCCCAAAAATATATAAAAAAACAATGTTTTTCCTCTGTTTAGGCCGATATGTATTATTCTACATATTTTTCGTTAAAAAAATTGAAATAAGCGGATATTGATTGGTTTGCGCAAAAATGTATAGTGTCTATAAAATAGGGAATAGTTTTATGGCATTTTTTTTACACTATTTTGGGACCATTGTCATTTATACAGTGATCAATGCTATAAAAATGCATTGATTACTGTGTAAATGACACTGGCAGTGAAGGGGTTAACCACTAGGGGGCAGTGAAGGGGTTAAGTGTGTTCTAGGGAGTGATTCTAACTGTTAGGGGGCTGGGCTTTAACCTCCCTGGCGGTATTCCCGAGCAACTTGAGAAGTCTTTATTGGAAGGTGTTATTCTCTAACTCTATCATACTATGTAAACCTATGACAAAATTGGAAGTTTTATTTAGAAAAAATATAAATATACTTTAACCACTTCAGCCCCGGAGGATTTTACCCCTTCCTGACCAGAGCACTTTTTGCGATTCGGGAATGTGTCGTTTTAACTGACAATTGCTTGGACGTGCGACATTGTACCCACAAATTTTTTTCCCACAAATAGAGCTTTCTTTTGGTGGTATTTGATCGCCTCTGAGTTTTTTTTTTTTTGCGATATAAAAAAAAAAAGAGCGACAATTTTGAAAAAAACACAATATTTTTTACTTTTTGCTATAATAAATATCCCCCAAAAATATATAAAAAAACAATGTTTTTCCTCTGTTTAGGCCGATATGTATTATTCTACATATTTTTCGTTAAAAAAATTGAAATAAGCGGATATTGATTGGTTTGCGCAAAAATGTATAGCGTCTATAAAATAGGGAATAGTTTTATGGCATTTTTTTGACACTATTTTGGGACCATTGTCATTTATACAGTGATCAATGCTATAAAAATGCATTGATTACTGTGTAAATGACACTGGCAGTGAAGGGGTTAACCACTAGGGGGCAGTGAAGGGGTTAAGTGTGTTCTAGGGAGTGATTCTAACTGTTAGGGGGCTGGGCTTTAACCTCCCTGGCGGTATTCCCGAGTCTGGCTTGGGGTGGAATTTCAGTACCATTAGCGGTAACCCCTGAGACAGACCCGGGATCACATCGCAGGATACAGGGAGAGTTACTTACCTTGTCCCCTGGATCCTGCGATGTCTCCCCGCTGTGTGTGCGAGCTCCTCCGCTCGATTCACACAGTGCCCGAGTGCCGCTGAGCTCCGTTCCCTGCGACGTTGCGACACACGGGAGCGGAGATCGGCGCCAATTTCAAAAAAGTAAAAACACACAATACATACAGTATACTGTAATCTTACAGATTACAGTACTGTATAAAAAAAATACACATCCCCTTTGTCCCTAGTGGTCTGTCCAGTGCCCAATAAGTTTTATATTATAAATACATTTTTTTTCTGCATGGAATTTGGAGATTGTACATAGCAACCAAAAAGTGTCCCTTTATGTCAAAAGTGATTTTAGACCAGATAGAAAACAGCGATAATAAATTAGAATCACTTGCAGAATTGAGAAATACCGATTTGTGGGGAAATTCGTCATCAAACACTAAATCTAATGACAGCGACTATTCTGCAACTGAGCAACTTTCTGTGTTTTTGATTTGATTACATTATTGAATAATTTTTATTATTATTATATTATTATTTGTTATAATTATTTATAGTTATTTATTATATTATAATTTATGATTTTGTGTTTCAAACTTTATCATACCGGGATGTCTACTAGACTCTGGTTTGGACAGATTTAAGTGAGTTATTCCTAAGAATTGCAGCCCTACAATCTAAAACACCAAATTTCCATGCAAAATAATTGTACCGCTTTCAGCACCTAAAATCAGAAATAATCATACCGCCAGGGAGGTTAACACACAGGACAGTGATCACTGCTCTCGATGACAGAGGGCTGTGATCTCTATCCTGTCACTAGGCAGAATGGGGAAATGCTTTGTTTATAAAAGCATCTCCCCATTCTTCCTCTCCGTGACACGATTGCGGGCACCCGACAGACATCGAGTCCACAGGACACCGCTTCTTAACCCCGACCACCTCATGTAGATATACGTCTACAGAACGGGCAGGCAAAACCACGTACCTGTACGTGCCCTTTAAATGCCTGCCCGTGGGTCGCGCGCGTGCCGCCAGCGGCGCGCTCGCGACCCGGTCGGGAGCTCCGTGACCCCGGCCGCGGGACCAGCGGACCCGATCGCCGCTGGTGTCCCGCGATCGGGTTTCGGAGCTGAAGAACGGGGAGAGGTTTGTGTAAACAAACCTCTCCCCGCGCTTCCTACTCTGCCTGTCATTGATTGGCTGTTCCCGGTCATCGGGAAAGCCGATCAATGACGTCAGACGTCAGCCCCGCCCCCTAATGTAAAAAACACACACACACGTCAGAGCCCATAACCCCTCCCCTCCCCCTAGTGGTTAACTCTTTCACTACAACTGTCATTTATACAGGAATTAATGCATTTAAATAGCATTTATTGCTGTATAAATGACAATGGTCCCAAAAATGTGTCAAAAATGTCCGATGTGTCCGCCATAATGTCGCAGTCACAATAAAAATCGCTGATCGCCGCCATTACTAGTAAAAAAAAAATATTAATAAAAATGCTATAAAACTATCCCCTATTTTGTAAACGCTATAACTTTTGCGCAAACCAATCAATAATCGCTAATTGCGATTTTTTTTACCAAAAATATGTAGAAGAATACGTATCGGCCGAAACTGAGGAAAAAAAATGTTTTTTTATATATTTTTTGGGGATATTTATTATAGCAAAAAATATTGCATTTTTTTCAAAATTGTCACTCTATTTTTGTTTATAGCGCAAAAAATAAAAACCGCAGGGGCGATCAAATACCACCAAAAGAAATCTCTATTTGTGGGAAAAAAAAGGACGCCAATTTTGTTTTGGAGCCACGTCGCACGACCGTGCAATTGTCAGTTAAAGCGACGCAGTGCCGAATCGCAAAAAGGGGCCTGGTCCTTTGGCTGCCAATTGGTCGGGGCTGAAGTGGTTAAAGGGGACGTACCTGTACGCCCTTTTGCCTATCAGCGCCATTCGGCCGACGTACATCGGCGTGCGCTGGTCGGCAAGCGGTTAACAGATATTGTTAATTTCAAGACGACCATATATAAGACATTAAATGGTAAAGATAAGAACTAAAGTGGAACAATTCAAAGTGTTCCCCAGAGTTTACACATCTCCAGTTCTCCACGTATAACACCTTCATTCATCAGCGACATTGATAGAAGTAATGAACACATCAATAAAAACATTTTCCAAGTAATTTCAGATCCACATACTGCCAACCTTTAACAGTATTACACGTGAGTTGCACTATTCAAAATGTAGGGGAATCACAGTTATTTTTAAGATCGTAAAGTCAGTCCAGTCATCCCAGTGTTGTGTCTTGAGATAACAGCTCAGTTTATACACAAATAATTACGTCTGAAGGCCTTACAAAATGAAGACAACAGACAAATTGGAAAAGGGATTAAGAACTGAACAATACATGGTCAAACATACCCAGACTTGGCAGAAGGTAAATGGAAGCTATAACTGCTTTGAACTTTAAACACGCAGAGTACCCTCTCTATTTGAGAAAGGGTGTGTTGTCATAAAAAGTAACAAATTGACTGAAATATTTGTTAATGATCTCAAATCTATTCCCTGGGATGAATTAATGAATTAAAAATATTAGAATAATTGTGTTTTTTACATTGTAGGGTTTCTACTTGCTGTTTTTTAAAACAGCAAATATTCTAGTAGCCATTGTATTTAGTCTATCACTATGTTTAATTTTAAACTGTTAACTGAAACATGGATGGTAAGTCAAGCACCTAGAGGTAAAAAGAAAGTTGAATTTTGTCCTGAACCCTGTTGTTCTTCACTATTTGTCCATAACTGTCATAGGTGACCTCTCTAAGCAATTTCTTTTTTTTTTTCACAATATATTTTTTATTAAGGAGTTTTAAGATAATACAAATAATATACACAATGTGTACACAAAATTTGTATGGAATACATAACAAAATCAAGATAGAATTCTTATAGACATCTAAAGTAGTAGAAGTAAAATACAGTATAGTAACAAAACACAGATCAACTTAAAGAGCTAAATAAATCGGTTTTGATATAATAAGGCCAAAGGGGGTGGAAAAATGAATTGAGAGGATATAGTATAACACAGAAGATAACCAAAATATAAGGGGGAGGGGGGTGGGGAGTAGTAGTATTAGCATAGTCTAAGAAAGTATTGTATTAAGGAATAAATTAATTCAGAAGGTAGTAGGATTATTGAATCTGCAGTTATTATCATCATGTAGCTTTACATACAAGCTCAACCATTCAGTCTAAGTGATCACATTTATGTATATTAGTAGAGGTGGTTGAGGTCAAAGGGTATAGTCTCTAAAGTAAATTGTTCTTTATGTGCCCGTTATAAGGTTGTAATTGTCAGAATATCTAAATACAACCCAAGTATTCCAAACATATGATAATAGTCTAGACGGTCATATGACAGAGCCATAGTTTCTTCCATAGCATGGAAGCTATCAATTTCAGATAGCCAATCTCTTATTGAAGGGGTATAAGCTCTAGGTATTAGGATTTTTGCTGCATTGAGCAGGTGCCTAACTAGAGATTTTATTTTTGAGAAAATGCTAGGTCCTGTGAATGGATAGTCAATTCCTGTTCAATAATGCCGCGTACACACGATCTGACTTTCCGGCAGACTTGGTCCAGCGGGCCGGAATCCGTCGGACAATTCGATCGTGTGTGGGCTCCAGTGGACTTTCCTTTCCCAAAAGTCAGACGGACCTAGAAATAAAACATGTTTCAAATCTTTCCGACGGACTCGAGTCCATTCGAAAAATCAGGTCATCTGTGTGCTAGTCCGATGGACAAAAACCGACGCTAGGGCAGCTATTGGCTACTGGCTATGAACTTCCTTATTCTAGTCTGGTTGTACGTCATCACGTTCAAATCCGTCAGACTTTTGGAGTGATCATGTGTAAGCAAGTCCGTTCGTTTGAAAGTCTGACGGACCTCCGCTGCAAAGTCCGTCGGAAAGACTGTTGGACCTAGTCTGTCGAAAAGTCAGATCGTGTGTATGCGGCATAAGGCGGCCTCAGAAGACGTTCACGAACGAAACGTAGGTAAGGCGTTACCATGTACTGACATCACTTCCGGGTACGATAGCAGCTGTGGGTGTCTGTGCAGCGCAGATGAAACGTACGCTGTTAGCGTTACTCCACAACCCTAGAACCCACTATGCTTGTCCCGTAGATGTAGATCAGGTTTTTTGAGGACTTTTTATCTTTATTTGTGGAAAACCTGTTTCTTATCATTTTTTTCATGGATTTTCTACGATTTTTGTTAGCGCTTTTTATATAATATATACTTTTTATAATAAATATTTTTTCCAAAAACCTTTTACTTCACTATGGGAGCCCTTATTTTTTCTCGTATGCATACCCTTGGCTGCATTGGAGAGAGTGGTGAGAGTAAGGAGCTGGATACCAATAGAGCTGGGAGACCTGCCCCCTGAGCACATCAGGTGTATCCTAACGGATCCAGGAGCGAGATACCCTTGGATGATCTATAATAGCTGAATATCGGATGCTTAGGATTATAACATCCTCTGGGCACCAACCCTCCTTACATGCATAATACCCCTGTAGGGGTTACTGCAGCTGGTGAGTTGGGGACCACAAGGGGGAGCGCCGAAAGTCATCTGAATTTTTTTCTGTTTTCACTACAACTACAACTTACCAAAGACTTTGGTTTTGCTTTTGCTAGAACTGCATGGTTTTGGACGTTATAATCTGGACTTGGTTTATTTATTTATTTCACATTTGCATATATTTTATAATTTATCTACTTATTTTTCATGCAATATTTTTTATGCAATTTTTTATGCGCTTTATTGGTGTTGTTTCTGGCACTGTATGAATAATACAGCTTATTATCACATTGTTAATATTTGTTATGTCACATGGTACACTTATGACACATTACATTGTAGCAAATTAGGAGTTTAGCACTCTGTAAGGCGACTTAGTAGTTTCTTTGTCGCTTTTCAGACTTTTTATCTATCACATTTATTTTGTTTTAGCCACATCACTATTCACTATATTTAATTGATAAGACTGTAATTTCTCACTATATAGGGAGCGCCGGATTACTCTTTTTTTCTATTTTTTTTTACACTCTAGTCCCTTTGGGGGAACCTAGCAGAGTAGGCTGCATACCTATTGCCCTTTTTTGCCTAAGCGCGGTTGTTTTTATATATTCTTATATGAACATATATAGTACACCACCCGGGAAGTATTATCATGGTAATTATCATCCCTGGATTTTGGTGGTTATGTGATTTTTCATTTATGATTGGATCCCAGGGCAATTTATATTGTTCTTTATGTCAAATTATCACTGCTGCGGTGCGCTGCTGGGCCTCCCCCTTTTGCTCCGGTCCAGCATGGGGATGATATGCATTTGGTGCTGGGTTGCTAAGGTATGTCCCACATACCAAGTTAATAATGCACTGTACCATTATATGTATGAGTGTTTTCAAAGTACTATTATATTTTTTGTAGAGGATCATTGTACTATGTTCATGCTATATCTTGTCAAAAAACGCGTCAACACATGAAGACCCCATAACCTATTGGATATTACAAGCAGGAGTATAACCATTGCTTGCCATATACAGTTGATCCATTTGGCACCACGATAACAGTTTTTATGAAACTTCTTTATTTTTAATATTATGCATAATAAAATTTATGATTTTATATAAGACTCAATATTTTGGCCTATATAGTCTGATTTCCTCTGGTCTTTTATCTATCTATACAACATGGATGTTGACCTAGAGCAGGGATCTTCAAACTACGGCCCTCCAGCTGTTGCGGAACTACACGTCCCATGAGGCATTGTAAAACTCTGACATCCACAGACATGACTAGGCATGATGGGAATTGTAGTTCCTAAACAACTGAAGGGCCACAGTTTGAAGACCTGGCCTAGAGTGTCACATTATTACGTTATATCTAGGTTTAACTTTAAAGACTTCTTCTTAAGGGGGATGGTAGGGGCATCTAAAAATACACAATAAAATATACATGCAAACATATATAAAAATGTATATTACATTTACAAAATATACATGTATATTACATTTATTATTACATGTATATTACATTTGCAAAATATACATATACATATTGTGATGTTACATACATACAGTATATAGTGCATGTAAGATAGTGAGTTGAGATAATCATCAGGCCGCTAAAGTGTTCCCCTTGACAAACTCAGGGGCAAACCAAGGGAGACTGAATAAAAAGGGTTTTGCTCATATAATTGTCTCCAAGGGAGATATGTATAAATGTAACCTAATAGTGTGCAAACCATCAATTATTTAGATACATAAACACAGATTTACAATATTAGGATATTTACTCACTGGCCACTTTATTAGGTACACCTGTACATTTGCTTGGTAACACAAATTGCTAATCAGCCAATCACATGGCAGCAACCCAATGGATTTAGACATCTAGATGTGGTGAAGACAATTTGCTGAAGTTCAAACCAAGCATCAGAATAGGGAAGAAAGGGGATTTAAGTGACTTTGAACATGGCATGGTTGTTGGTGCCAGACGGGCTGGTCTGAATATTTCAAAAACGACTGATCTACTGGGATTTTCACGGAGAACCATCTCTAAGGTTTACAGAGAATGGTCTCCAAAAGAGAAAAGATCCAGTAAGTGGAGGTTGTGTGGACAAAAATGTCTTGCTGATGTCAGAGGAGAATATGCAGAATACCATTAAATAACAAAATATGGCTTGATGCACCCCGTGAGGCACCGCCATCCATATATAACATAGAAATACAACAGTTTGCCCTTGGTACTTTCAATGAGGTGTGACACACCACATAGTAAAATGCATGTTATCCAGATTTATTAGTACATACAATGCCAACAAATCAACACAAGCAGGTACCATAATATCAAACAGATTTGTAGTGTAGAACATAATGTTGTTTCGTCACCAATTAAAATATTCCAGAAAACCATCCATAATGGGTATGAGAATGCATCATTGTACCCAACACGTTTCATGAACAAAAGTTCACTTCCTCAAGGGTTGATGCATGCACAGTTATCTATGAAATAAAATAATTAGAAAAAGTGACAGTAATAATAGATGATATATTGTTGGTAAAATAAATTGATGATAAAGAGCCACCCCATCATAGATCTGTTAATAATGGAATCACATGATGATATTGCATTGACGACTCCCCTTATCCACCTGATGTTGGGAGGGGGTCCATGGGGGGGGCCCGGTGGGGGTACAAATTTGGAGGGTTCAGCAATGTCCATGCCTCCACTTGCTCCATAGTGATCGGTGATACTACATGCATTATTTTGCTACCATGGTAGGTCACTTGTATTCACTTCTACATTTTTTGTTTGGCATTTTGGTGGTTCACTTATCCTTCTTTCCCCTCTTCTGGGGAGACAATTTTTTATCCTATTTTATGTTTTATTATTTCTTTTTGACCCTCACTTACTGGAATACACTCTATGTACCCATGTACACGCACTATATTTTTATTTTTATTTGCACTATATTACATAATTTTGCTATATATTGTTGTACGTAAGATACATCAATCTGTGTAAGTCACTCATTATTCACCACTCAACTTCTTTGTCTTCTGGTTTTGGGATGCACTGTTTTGTTTTGTCTTTTCTTTTCTGTTCATTTCGATTTTTCTCATGGATTTTCACCCACTCATTTCCTCCCTCTTTTTTAGTATTGACCCCCAGCTTGAGATTATACCTCATATGTTCAGACATACCTATAGCTATATCAGTCTACATTTTTACTCAATATATTCTATTATACCAATATTTTATTGGTTGTTAATACTGCATTTGTATACAATAGAGAAGACAATCTGATACATAGATATGTTCTCCATAGCCATCACTGTGGATGCTACTTCATGCTGGTTTGGACTCGCATCCTTCTCTGTTTGTCCCGCCGGGCCCTTGTGGACCCCATGCCCACAGCTCTCAGGCTAGACATTTTTAGTGGTCTTTGGTGGAGTATGATCATGTGATTCCATTATTAAGAGATCTGTAAGTATGGGCCCGTGGGGTTGATCTTTATTATCCATTTCTTGTACCAACAATATTTAATCTATTATTCCTCTTACATTTTCTAATTATTTTATTTCATAGATAACTGTGCATTATTGTTCGGCACCGTTGGCTTTCCTCACTTAGCCTGTGTCCAGCAGGGGGCGCTATGTACTCGGGTAGTCGGAGATAGCAGTAAGCCGCGAGGTGATGAGCCGTCTGAGGTAACAGACCCCATGTGAGCAAGCGGTCCCCTATACCCATATCATTTGGAGTATTGATTGTTATCATAAGAAAACAGGAGAAATCGCAGCCTTTGGTTGTCCAGCATACTAGCAGAGCCTTCTTACCTCTGCTCTTTGGTAAGCAGCCATTGTATAAGGGTGTCGGGCACTGTGTTCACCATTGCTGTCATTTCCAAGTCACCGGGGTGCCTTATCTGTTTACCTTTGAACACCAGGATCATCTCCTTTACTAACATTTCTTCCTGATATGTCTCCACTTGGACATTGGTGAACAGTTCACTTTTGTTCCTATCATTATCTCCAGGGCATTGTGCTGCCAGAGACTGTCAACCTAAGGGGACATTAGGGTTCCTGAGGACAGTGCAAGTTCTCATTATTAAGGACATTACCTTGTGGGGCACTTTGTATTATTTACTGTTTAAACCGCATTAGATATTATTGTATGTTTTTTTCTTTTTTGGCGCAGCTTTTTTTTCTTTACATGTGTCTTTGTGTGTGTATCCCACCTTGAGCAGCAGCCTAATTTACTATGTACTAGTTGTAGCGCGGTTTTTATTTTGTTTTATAACTGTGCATGCATCAACCCCTGAGGAAGTGAACTCTTGTTCACGAAACAGGTCGGGTTACAATGATGCATTCTCACACCCATTATGGGTAGTTTTCTGCAATATTGTAATATTGGTGACAAAACAAGATTATGTTCTACACTACAAATCTGTTTGACAATATGGTACGTGCTTGTGTTGATTTGTTGGCATTGTGTGTAATAATAAATCTGGATAACATGCATTTTACTACGTGGTGTGTCGTAGCTCATTTAAAGTCCCAAGGGCAAACTGTTGTATTTCTATGCAGAATACCATCTCTGAATGCACAACACTTCGAACATTGAAGCAGATGGGCTACAGCAGCAGAAGACCACTCTGGCTACCACTCCTGTCACCACTCCTGTCAGCTAAGAACAGGAAACTGAGGCTACAATTCGCACAGGCTCACCAAAATTGGACAATAGAAGATTGGAACAACGTTGCCTGGTCTGATGAGTCTCAATTTTAGCTGCGACATTCAGATGGTAGGGTTAGAATTTGGCGTAAACAACATGAAAGCATGGATCCATCCTGCCTTGTATCAATGGTTCAGGCTGATGATGGTGATGGTGTAATGGTGTGGGGGATATTTTCTTGGCACGCTTTGGGCCCCTTTGTACCAACTGAGCATCATTTAAATGCTTACGGCCTACCTGAGTATTGTTGCTGACCATCCCTTTATATATCAACAGTGTTCCCATCTTCTTATGGCTACTTCCAGGAGGATAATGCACCATGTCAAAAAGCTCAAATATTCTCAAACTGGTTTCTTGAACATGACAATGATGTCACTGTACTCCAATGGCCTCCACAGTCACCAGATCTCAATCCAATAGAGCACCTTTGGGATGTGGTGGAACGGAAGATTTGCATCATGGATGTGCAGCCGGCAAATATGCAGCAACTGATGCTTACATGTCAACATGGACCAAAATCTCTGAGGAATGTTTCCAACACCTTGTTGAATCTATGCCACAAAGAATTAAGGCAGTTCTGAAAGCAAAAGGGGGTCCAACCCGGTACTAGCAAGGTGTACCTAACAAAGTGGCCAGTGGGTGTAAATATTCTACAAAAAAATATATATACTTTCTAATGGGGCAAAATACTTTGTGTGCATGTCACTCTCAACTTACCATCCAAGCTTACATGTAGGATGTAGGACACTGACAATCAATGATAATGGTCGTTTTTGGCCAGTCCTTGTGGAAGTTGGCCTGCAAGTGTCTCATTTAAAGAAAGCTGAATTTCTCTAACCATGGTTTCTAACCTACTGGAGCCCCTTGACTGCACACATTTTATTATAAAGGAGAACTAACCATTTATGTCAGTGGAAGTTAATTTGTAAAATGACAGAAGTCCCTTTGTATTGGAATTGATTATAAATCCCAGGAAATGTCTATGGAAATTGCTTGTTTATCTATATCAGACATGTCAAATTGAATAATTGGCAGAAAAGGCAGCCCCACATATATAAATGGTAATTGGAAATATTTTAAATAAAAGCTTTTACTGTTCCACCATAAAACAAAACTTTGTTCACTACCACCATGTTCTTCCTTAGATTCACAGCCACCTACTTCTTCAGCTTAAATTCACTGCCAACACCTTATTCATCAAATTCAATGTTCACCACCCTCTTCTGCTCCAACTTACAGCCATCATTATTTTCAGCTCAGATTCACTTCCACCCACTTTTCCGGTTCAGATTTACTGTCACCTCCTTCTTTAGCCCGGATACATTGCCACTACCTTCTTCAGCTTGGATTCTCTGCCCACCATACTCCTGCATCCCTTGATAATGCGTGTTGGGAGCTACAGGAATCTACAGTGGTGACCTTTTTTTCACCTATCTGGATGCCTGCATATGATTTACTGCTCTATATGCAATTTCATCCCTTTCCGTTTGTAAGTAGTTTTAACCATCATTAAAAATCTTTGAATTTTGAATTACTACACTATGAGTTCCTCCTGATTGGTATGTGACAATCCACCCTGGAATCCCAGCTCATGCTATCCATCCATCCCATGAGGTTATTTGGATAAGGTGCAGCCAGACTCCCATCCTTGAGTCATATTAGCTGCCTAATGGTAAGCAGCTTGTGAGTGGGGTGTGAACTTTCTAGGTGTGAAGAGGTTTCTTACTCACGCTGGAGCTGAAGTTTGAATTACTACACTATGAGTTCCTCCTTGTCATTCCCTCTAATTGAGCTCACTGATGATCCCCTTGGTATGACAACCCACCCTGGAATCCCAGCTGGAAGGAAGAGAGGAAAGTTACCTATGACTAAGCTCTGGGGGGGGAGCGTGAAACGCATTGGGGGCGTGGCCTGGCGGGAGCCCAGGCTGAGGTTGTCTCTTTCTTACCACCAAAGCACTCCGTTGATGTGCGGCACACTGTATCTTTCCTCTCTTCCTTCCAGTGATTACAGGAGCTGGGACAAGCTCTATCCCATGCTGGCACTCCTCAGTGGATGCAGCATCACCTACCCTTGCTGCCTGCAGGTTTGACTGGGACTGTACTCATGTGAACCAACAGAAAAACTGGGCCCCAATGCTAGCTGGCTGAAGAGTTAGGACTAATGTCTGCCCTTTTCAGCTGCTCCACACAGACCTTTGCATATTGTTTATACTAGAGGTACCTCTCAGGGGACATTGCACCATATCCTAGAGTGCACTCTAAACTAGTTATAGTATTATTATTCACATTGCAGCTAGTGCTTAAATGCCCTGTTTATTGCTGACTTTGCTGATTTATGTGTTGATTCCAGTCTAGTGGTACAGAGTCTTATTCTAATTTAGTTTGGCTTAGTGATTACACTGCCTAGCAGACTGTGTCTGAATCTACCCGGGTGTTAGAGAGGCTGAGGTTTTTCATTGAGTCGAGGCAATGAACAGAGAGAGGACCCTTTTAACCAAGCTGCTGCTGTGGGGGTAGCGCTACACACATATTATCCACTTAAAGGAGCCACGGTCACACTGACTAATTTACCCATCCACCACTTGTCACTTTCAGTTATGGCCCCATCTCCTGCCCGCCCACCACCATCTTCATCGTAAGGATGCGTTTTCCTGCTTTCCCACCTTTGAGGGCAGAAGGAATTTTCAGCTGATTGCAGGGGAGGTGCCCATCCCTGGACTGCATATTTGAGATGTCTGGTATATACATTCTTGGTTATCAGGCCACTAATATGGAAACTTTTAAAATAGCATGTAGATCATAAAAAAGGTAATGAAAGGATGTGTACCAGAATCATTTTCTCTACTATTTCATATAAAAAAAGATTAAAAAAATGAGTGTAAAAATGAGCAAGGTATCTTAGCATTTCATTTTGCAAACTGGGGTACAAGGGTGAATTGGGGGAATCATCAGCGGAGTAGATTTTATTTTAAAAAAGCTATTATCTTATGTTTTTTTATTATTATTATTATTTAACCACTATCTGACCGCCCGCCGTCAAATGACGGCGGAGCGGTGCAGCTATTGTGGCGGGCCGCCGTCATATGACGGCGCTCGCTTTTTGGCCACTAGGGGGCGCGCGCGTGCCGCGGGAGGCGCGCGCGCGCATGCCCGCCGCGTAGCTGGGGACCCGATGCGCGTGCCCGGCGGTCGCGATGACCGCCAGGCACCCGCGATTGCCCGGTAAGTGAGCAGGACGTGGATCGGTGTGTGTAAACACACCGATCCACGTCCTGTCAGAGGAGAGGAGACCGATGGTGTGTCCCTTGTACATAGGGACACCGATCGGTCCCCTCCCCCAGTCAGTCCCCTCCCCCACAGTTAGAATCACTCATATAGGGTACATTTTAACCCCTGCAGCGCCCCCTAGTGTTAACCCCTTCCCTGACAGTCACATTTATACAGTAATCAATGCATTTTTATAGCACGGATCGCTGTATAAATGTGAATGGTCCCAAAAATGTGTCAAAGGTGTCCGATATGTCCGCCGCAATGTCGCAGTCATGATAAAAATCGCAGATCGCCGCCATTACTAGTAAAAAAAAAATAATAATAAAAATGCTATAAATCCATCCCCTATTTTGAAGACGCTATAACTTTTGCGCAAACCAATCAATATACGCTTATTGCGATTTTTTTTTACCAAAAATATGTAGAAGAATACGTATCGGCCTAAACTGAGGAAAAAATTTATTTAAAAAAAAAAAAAATTGGATATTAAATTATAATAAAAAGTTAAAAATATTATGTTTTTTCAAACTTGTCCCTCTTCTTTTGTTTATAGCGCAAGAAATAAAAACCGCAGAGGTGATCAAATACCACCAAAATAAAATTTTATTTGGGTACAGCGTTGCATGACCGCGCAATTGTCATTCAAAATGCGACAGCGCTGAAAGCTGAAAAATGGCTTGGTCAGGAAGGGGGTGTTCGTGCCTGGTAGGCAAGTGGTTAAAGTATGATATAAACAAATGAAATAAGATTGAAGAAAAAGTTTGATTTCAATATACATTTTTAATTTGGAACGGTTTTGCAGTGTTTTTTTTTTTTTAACAAAATGGCTTCCCACACATCAACTACATGATCTTACCTTGCAGTGGGAGTGCTGAGTGAAATTCTGTATGAACCAATGTTTTGGGCTGCTGTTCAATGAGTATTTAATTTGACAGGCCTTGGCATACATTACCTTCTGTTATCGTTGGCTCCGAAGGGTGGTACTGTCAGAAGGAACCCAAACCCTGATTGCCGTTTGCAGTTGGAGTGACACAGCAACCACCTTTCACACTTTGTATCGTCTTTGATACCTGACCCAATTTTGACCCTGACAAGCACATAACTAAATTGTTGATATAAATGTATATGTGAAAATATCCAAGCTGTTCCATCAACGCCACAGCTAAGCATGATTGTCAGGTGCTTATGCTTACCATAGTCAGCAGCTTTCATGTCTTCTTAGAGTCTGAAATATTAACCCTTTGCTATGTAAAATATTTTTGGACTTGGTACTTTTGTGGAAGGTGAATTGAATTTCTAAAGGTCATACAAAAATCAACTAAAATAATAAACAGCTTTAGTTCTTTGCTAACCATGTACAAAAAAAAACAGAAAAAGCCCCAAGGTTGGTGCAACATTTCTTCAACCATTGGCAAAAATAACAATAATTAAAAAAAATATTAAGAGGATGCTTAAGAGGAAACCTCCACTTTTTATCAACTTTTACAGCATTTCAATCAGTGAAATGCTAAAATGCTAGTTTTTACCTAGTTTAAAGACGATCATTTACTAAAGGAGGAATTTTTACATTGATTGACTAAAACTTTGTTCATTTCAAAGGGTAAACTAATAAGTTCACGTTATTGCTGACCGCAAAAACAGCACAGATTTAGCAACCGGTAGCGAGGAAAGGAAGCCCTGTGTAAACTCTGATTCTCACTAGGTGGAACTTATGAGACTTATGGGCTAATGACTGTCTCCCTCCTCCCTTTTGACAGCAATGGAAGATCTCAAAGCAACAACATGAGTGGAAAGTGGTAATGCCACTGCCCCCTTCTTGGCTTCAATATGAGCCAA
This sequence comes from Lithobates sylvaticus, assembly GCA_028564925.1. NCBI lineage: Eukaryota > Metazoa > Chordata > Amphibia > Anura > Ranidae > Lithobates > Lithobates sylvaticus. The sequence continues at coordinate 105,269,877 of CM053031.1, read as the reverse complement.
CACTGGGTATTAGGTTGTGACAGATGAAGGAGAGGCAGGGAATCACTGGGAAAATAAATATTACTGGGTCAGGTAGGATGAGGGGATGCTGAATGGGCAAAGTGACAATGCCTATTTATGGTATTTACAAAAAAGTAATAACTGTAAATGTAAAGCTAAATTGTAGGTATGAAAGGCCACTAATTAGGTAAGTAATAGATTCATTGAAAAATAATCTTTAAATAACAAATATTTTTCACATAGCTGATGAATGTATCTGAATATTTGTTAATACCAGACCCAAGGCTGAAAAAACAAGGGGCAGCACTGTGGCGTTGTGCAATGTTGATTATCTAACTCTGTGATCCTAATGAGCAAAAGAGAGAGCATAGTGAGGATTTCAACAATATGCTGCTCTTTTATTTATCCAATCAAAGACCAAGCCATTTCTAAGATGAGGTTGTATTAGTCAGCTTTAGCTTAGTATGCAGTGAAGTCTAAGGGAGTCAAGGACCTGGCTGTATTATCTAGTATGGGTTGCTGTCTAACAAAACCAGCTGACAACTTGCCTACTGGGCACTTTTACCCCCTTCCTGCCCAGGCCAATCTTCAGCTTTCAGCACTGTCCCACTTTGAATGACAATTGTACGGTTATACAACACTGTACTGTACCCACAATTTTTATAATTTTTTTTTCACATAAATAGAGCTTTCTTTTGGTGTATTTATTCACCACTGGGTTTTTTATTTTTTTGCTAAACAAACAAAAAAAGACCGAAAATTTAGAAGAAATAAAAAACAGTTTTCATAGTTTGTTACAAAATTTTGCAAACAGGTAATTTTTTTCCTTCACTGATGCACGCTGAAAGGCTGCACTGATGGGCACTGATGAGACGGCACTGATGGACACTAATTGGTGGCACTGATGGGCACTGGTAAGTGGCACTGATAGGTGGTAATGATGGGCACTAATAGGCGGCACTGATGGGCAGCACAGATAGGTGACACTGATGAGGCACTGATGGGCACTGATTGGCTACACTGATGAGCACTGATTGGCAGCACTTGTGGGCAATGATTGGCAACACTGGTGGGCACTGGTTGGCGGCACTGATAGACAGCATCGGTGGGCACTGATTGGCAGCACCAGTGGGCACTGATTGGCAGCACTGGTGGGCATTGACTATCAGTGCCCTGATAGTGCCCTGATTATCAGTGTAGATGTCCCATTAACCACTTCAGCCCCGGAAGGTTTTATCCACTTCCTGACCAGGCCATTTTTTTGCGATACGGCACTGCGTCGTTTTAACTGACAATTGCAAGGTCATGCGACGCTGTACTCAAATAAAATTGATGTCCTTTTTTTCCCCACAAATAGAGCTTTCTTTTGGTGGTATTTGATCACCTCCGTGGTTTTAATTTTTTGCGCTATAAACAAAAAAGATCGACAATTTTGAAAAAAATTATATTTTTACCTTTCTGCTATAATACATATCCAAAAAAATTAAAACATGTCTTCATCAATTTAGGCCAATATGTATTCTGCTACATGTTTTTGGTATATTGATTGGCATATTGATTGGTTTGCGCAAAAGTTATAGCGTCTACAAAATAGGGAATAGATTTAGGGACTTTTTTTTTTATTGTTTTTACTGGTAATGCAATTTTTAGCAGGACTGTGACAACTCTGTGTGACAACTCTGCCCCTAAGTGACACATTTTGGGGACCAGTGACACCAATACAGTGATCAGTGCTAAAAAAAATGCACTGATCCCTGTATAAATGACACTGGAAGGGAAGGGTTTAACTACAGGGGTGGTCAAAGGGTTAAATGTGTTCCCTGGGAGGTGTTTTCTAACTGTGGGGGGGAGTGGATTCACTGGAGGGAAAGAGAGATTGTGATTCAGCTTAGCTGAAACAAGATCTCTCTCTTTTTCTCCCAGACAGAGCAGCAGTGTGCTTTGTTTACATTGGCACACCACTGCTCCGTTAGTCCTGTGACAGATCGGTGGGTCGTGTGGCTGTGCTCCTGCTGTGTCCCCTAAACCGCGTGCAGAAAATCACGTACAGGTATGTGATTTTGTGCACCCGGGCCGCCCTGCCGCAGTAAAGATATATGTAGTGGTCTAGAAACTGGTTAACAGAAGCCGGTTGACAGCTCTCCTCTCCTCGCGCTAACAGCTACCATTGGACATGTGGTATAGGGCCGCTGTGACCCCGATCTGTGAACAGCTGGGTCCGAAGGCAGCGCGATCATGGGAGGATGTCATATGATGTCCTCCCAGCAAAGTAAGCCTGCGCTGTAGCCGTCATTTATCTATAGCACAGGTGGGAAGTGGTTAAACAGAGTTCCTAATCCTTATAGCGTTGTGAATGTTTTTATTGGATCCTTCTTCTTCTAGTGAGACAGGAAGCTAGAGGTTTACAATATCTGAAAGCACTTGTCAAACTGACATGACAGAAACACAAAGATCAGTTATTCTTATACCCTATAATCACCAAAAGCTCCACACAGAAAGATATTTAGTACATGTAGGCTATACTTTATATAATGATAAATCCGAAAACCCATCTGTAGCGATAAACGGTCTTAAGAAGTTCCTACCCTCTATGATCTGGCAAAGACCAAGAGACAGAGGGGTTGATTTACTAAAGGCAAATAGACTGTGCACAAGTTGCCCTCTGCAAGTGCAGTTGCTCCAGAGCTTAGTAAACAAAGTAAAGCTTCACTTTGCAAAAAGTAGCCAATTACGTGCAAGGGAAATAAAAAACAAATTGCATGTTTGCTTGCACATGATTGGATGATGGAAGTCAGCAGAGCTTCTGCTAATTATAGACAAAAAACAATATATCCTGGTGCAAAGTGAGACCTGAATCAAGGGTGTATTATGTATAAAATGGTTAATGAATAGTCCAAGATTAGTCCAAGATACATTATGTATATGTGTCCATGTGAAATAGGAGATTTGGGGCAGCAGCTATCCCCAGAGTACAGCCAGCTCTGCATCAAAGACAAAAAAAGGGGAGGCGAAGGGAAGTGTCACCTAAGAGTAGAGGTTAAACATTTATTTAATAGCATGATTCTTAATCCTTGTGCAATTTAATTATTTTTTAACCTCTACACTTAGGTGGCGCTACCCTTCGCTTCCCCTTTTTTGAGCTTCTGTTAATTTACTAAACTCTGGAGCATCTGTACTTGCAGAGTGAAACTGCAAAGTGCACAGTCTATTTGCCTTTAGTAAATCAACTCCAAAGTCTCTACAAAGTCAGACAAGGACCAAGAGACAGATGTACTTATTTTAAAGTTCAAAAACGTCATACAATACATTGTGTGAACTTTCACTTCAAATAACTAATCATGTGCAAATTAGATAAACACATTAATGGATAATTAAAGTGAGTATTTATTGCGTGAAGTTCTTCAACTCCTTAGTGAATCAGCCTCAACATATATAATCTTAACTTCCACAGACTCCTCAGCAATTAAAAGATGACATGCATCCACAGCAGTATCAATACTCACTCATAACCCAGTTATAGGTGGATTCAATTAAGCTGCATCCCCTAAAAATTGCATCACTTATAATTCCATTGGAATGGCCTATTGCACGAGATTATGACTTTGTCTTCTTACTAACCAGTGACTCTCACAATTTCTATTGCATTCTAAGTAACATTCTTAGTTGGTAGTAAAACTTGCCCATAATGTTGGCAGACTTTAGAATATAAGTGGAGATATTTCAGAGTCTCCAATAGATGTCAGTGGGTGATTAATCCCAGCCAAAACTAAAACACCAGTTATTCATGGACTGACCCTTTAACCAGCATAACCCCACAGAGGTAGGTTTTAATAAACTGTAAAAAGAAATCTTGGTTTATAGCATTTTCCATCTGGCAAGAATCTATTGATGTAGCTCACATCTATTTATGAATATGATGTAAACGTTCATATTTTGCCTTTCAATTCATATCAGTATAAATGTGTGTATTTAGTTACGTAGTTTAAATTCACATTCAGTAAAGTCTTCCTGGACATGTCAGCACTTTATAAATAAAGGGTAATAAAAACGTAAGAAGAACAATCTCAAAGGATATAAATATATATTTCCTAATGGAAAATATGCAAAAGTTACAATTGCTTCACTGGTAAACATCATGCAGTTGTGATGGAAATTGTTGGTAATGTCATTAGCTAGAAAGATTTAAAGCAATGCAGACCTTATTATTAAAACAGTGAGTAGTCACAAGATGTCATACATTCCATTGCAAACATTCAGATCCACTTTATTTATGAGGGGCAAAAACAGGCATGATGTTACTAAGTAAAATAAAGCATTGATTGCGGGTGGAGACTATTTAAAGTAGGCTTTTCTCTTGGTCCACAATTTGTAGAAATAGAAGTAAATACAATTAAAATTACCATTCATCCCAGAACTTGACATATGCTTGCAAAGTCTATCCCATTTGGCATGTTTTCACAACCTGTGTTTAGGGTAACAGTGCCACCATCTTGTTCTGATGGTATTGGTAGCTATTTATTCTACTCAGTAATATGTTATCCCACACACCTACCGTACCTAAAGTTTATTCTGTAATTATGCTTTTTTGCTTCAAGTAAAGTGGGTGTTATCAGTTCCTAAATGAATAAATCGGTGGGGTTGATTAGGTATTTAACATCACTGGCGGTATTATTATTTCTGATTTTAGGTGCTGAAAGCGGTACAATTATTTTGCATGGAAATTTGGCATTTTATATTGTAGACATGCAATTCTTAGGAATAACTCATTTAACCTCCTTGGTGGTAATCCCGAGTCTGGCTCGGGTTGAGTTTTTTCTGCTAGGAGCGGTAACCCCGAGCCAGACTCGGGCTGCATTGCAGGATACAGGGGGAAGTTACTTACCTTATCCCCTGGATCCTGCGATGTCTCCCCACTGTGTGTGCGAGCCGTCCGCTCGCTCGATTCACACAGTGCCCGAGTGCCGCTGATCTCCGTTACCTGCGACGTTCCGACGCACGGGAGCGGAGATCGGCGCCAAATTCAAAAAAGCTTAAAAACACAACACACATACAGTACTGTAATCTTACAGATTACAGTACTGTATACAAAAAATACACATCCCCTTTGTCCCTAGTGGTCTGCCCAGTGCCCTGCATGTCATTTTATATAATAAAAAGATTTTTTTTCTGCCTGGAAACTGGAGATTGTCCATAGCAACCAAAAAGTGTCCCTTTATGTCAAAAGTGGTTTTAGACCAGCTAGAAAACACAGATAAAAAATTAGAATCACAATTTATCATCAAACAATAAATTTAATGACAGCGACTATTCTGCAACTGAGCAAATTTCTGTGTTTTTGGTTTGATTACATTATTGAATCATTTTTATATATATTTTTATTATATTATAATTTATGATTTTGTGTTTCAAACTTTATCATACCCGGGATGTCTACTAGACTCTGGTTCGGAAAGATTTAAGTGAGTTATTCATAAGAATTGCATGCCTACAATATAAAAACGCCAAATTTCCATGCAAAATAATTGTACCGCTTTCAGCACTAAATTCCGGACAGAATCATACCGCCAGGGAGGTTAAATCTGTCCAAACCAGTCCAGTCTAGTCTAGTAGACATCCCGGGTATGAAAAAGCTTGAAACACAAAATCATAAATTATAATATAATAAATAACTATAAATAATTATAACAAATAATAATAAAAATTATTCAATAATGTAATCAAATCAAAAACACAGAAATGTGCTCAGTTGCATAATTGTCACTGTCATTAGATTTAGTGTTTGATGACGAATTTCCCCACAAATCACTATCGCTCAATTCTGCAAGTGATTCTAATTTTAAGCCAGTTTTCTAGCTGGTCTAAAACCACTTTTGACATGAAGGGACACTTTTTGGTTGCTATGGACAATCTCCAAATTCCAGGCAGAAAAAAATGTATTTATAATATAAAAGTACATGCAGGGCACTGGACAGACCACTAGGGACAAAGGCGATGTGTATTTTTTTATACAGTACTGTAATCTTAACCTTTTAGACTACACATTGTATTAGGTTTAAAATGTTTTGCAGTACATATTCTCAAGAGAACTTAGTGTTATTAAAAAGGTATTGATTATACACCTAATATAAAGAAATCTGTTCCTTATGAACATACTATATACTGTATTTTTTTATACAGTACTGTAATCTGTAAGAATACAGTATACTGTATGTGTTTTAACTTTTTTGAATTTGGCGCCGATCTCCGCTCCTGTGCGTCACAATGTCGCAGGGAACGGAGCTCATCTGCACTCGGGCACTCTGTGAATCGAGCGGAGGAGCTCGCTCACACAGCGGGGAGACATCGCAGGATCCAGGGGACAAGGTAGGTAACTCTCCCTGTATCCTGCAATGCAATCCCGAGTCTGGCTCGGGGTTACCGCTAATGGTACTGAAATTCCACCCCGAGCCAGACTCGGGAATACCGCCATGGAGGTTAACGGGAATAAAAATTCAACATATTTACCCTAAATGGTGATCATTTACTTTGCTAGTTGTATATATATATATATTTTTTTTTCCATAAGGTTTATATTTTTTTCTTTACAAAATCAACCCTAGAGATTTTCATTATGCTCAGAACTTACTGGGAATAGTCTCATTTATAATTTGCCTAGAAATAAAATGAAATTTTGGTTTTCAGGACAACATAGAACAGTTACCAACATAATTGATTATTGGCTAGGTTATGAGAATTTAGCAGTTCCCAACAATGACACCTCACCATGACCATAGCAATACAATTTCCGAATCAACAAGCAGATGAAAGCAGAACCCTAATAGCACAAACACTAAATTGTATGTTAAGTGTAAGACAAGGATCATTCTAATATATTCATATAATATTTTTTCCATAATTAAAAAGCTTATTCTAAAGAAAAAAAATGTATGGTTTGATTGAAGTGAATACACTTTACCTTATTTACTAAGCTCAGTGAACAACTGCTTTGCAATTTGTAAATCAACCAAAACATGTGGAATCCAATTAAATCCAAAGTTAAATTTGGATGTGGTTGAAAGAAACAGTCCTTGGATTAGCAAGAATTTTCCCAAAGATGTAATCAAATCTTGTAACCTTTAGGCTCGGTTCACACCTAAACCGGCCGCGGATCGCACAGCAACGCTGTCCATCCCTGTTTTCCTTTTCAGGGACGAATCCCGGGCAGAATCTTTGCCTGAATTTGGCCCTGAAATGGAGGCAAATACGCACAGTGCGGTGCGCTCCGCAGCCTTCCCGGAGACATGTTAACCGGTCACATTCTCCTGCTATACAAAGTGGATGCGGGGAAACCAGCGTCCAATTGGCATAGGTGTGAACCCAGCCTAAAATCTCTTTTTAATAATTTTTGTATTAAGATATTTTCGATTTTGTACTTTTTAGAACAATGTACAACAGCAACTGAATATTTTAGCTCAGTTCTTCAGATCTGGAGAAAATTTGGTGACTGGGTATATCATGCAAATCATGAAAAATTATGCATAAGGGCTATTTACTAAAAGAAGTTGAGAATCCTTATTCCAAAAAATTGTGCAATCATTCGCTTCAATCATCTTAAAAGCATCTGCACATTCTAGGGCATTCAAAGAAAAGAGGAATTTGCTTTTCACATGGAGTGAATAATTGTGAAAAACTTGAAAATACATGCGATTACACTATACAACTCCTTTAGTAAGCCTCACATTGTACATGTCCAAACCAATCAGTAAATTGTAACCCTTCTGTTCGCGATCAAGTTCAAAGACCAACTAGCATGGTTTAATTATTTCTTCATTTATATTTTTGAACGCTTGCCTATTTGCATGTAATGTTCTTTTTATAAGGTGAAGAATAGGAAAATGCAGTAATTCATAACAACGAATTAGCAATCTTTAATTTTCTTTCTCTTTAGTTTTTTTCCTAGTTGTTGTGTTTCAGTGTTCCTTTGGGTTCTTGCTTAGGTAACACAATTTTATAATGCAAACACAATCTGTTGAATACATTTTCATATACTGGCAAATGTAAAGCTGTACTAGAGTAACATGGGCAATTTGGACCTTACTAAGAACTACTGAAATGTACTCATGATCCTTTTTTCTCTTTTCTTTTCTTGGAGATTTTTGCACATGCAGTAAGTTGTTTAACCTTTTAGACTACACATTGTATTAGATTTAAAATGTTTTGCAGTACATATTCTCAAGAGAACTTAGTGTTATTAAAAAGGTATTGATTATACACCTCATATAAAGAAATCTGTTCCTTATGCACATACTATATATCTATATATATATATATATATATATATATATATATATATATATATATATATTGCTCTGTGCGTCTCCTTTAAAAATCCAAACAAGGTACAATAAATCATATTGAAAGAACATGGCAAAAGGAAGAAAACCATTATATATGTAAAACAGAAATGTGTCTATAAATAAATATTTATTTACTGTTATGTCTCCTCTCAAATCTAGTTGATTCCCTGCTAGAGCACCTATGCTCATTATTTCTATATAGCACATGCCTTCCCTAATGTGTATGAAAACACGTAAAAAAAAAAAAAAAAGTGCTGACAGGAAGAGGAGGAGAAAAGATCCTGAATAGCTTTTAGTGTTATATTTAACACCCTTTAATGTATATATTATTTCTCCTCTCTGGAGACCAGTCATGAACTCAGCTAGGGTGCATACGCATCTAAAGATTGCTGGTGATGATTTATACATCTCTGTATACATAAACCATGTGATTGTGAAAAACGTTTGAGGCTATAGGACAAAATTTGGAGAGGTGGTTGAAATAGCACTAAAAATACAAGAGCAAAGAAAAAAAAAAGATTGTTTGCAAACTTACTTGATATGTCTCGATATATTGAAGTAGCTAGGCTGCTATCAAACATGGATAATCGCAAGTTTATTTATTACATATAATGTGTATGTTAGCACTGTAAAGGGAGAAAGAGGTTTTTGCAAAGTGGCAAAGCAGGGAAATTGGCAAGGCACGAGACAGAAGCCAGCTGGTTCTCCATTTCTCTTCATAATGATCCAAATGAAAAGAGCAGCCAGAATGCAAGTTGCAGATAAACAGTATACCACCTATGTTTTTTGTTTAAATGTTCCCAAACCTGATTTCTGATTGTCCGTTTTTTTTAACCATATAAGAGTTATACATTTTTCCATTTCTTGAAATAAGCCTCTTTTAATATATATATATATTTTTTTAAAGAGAATGCAATGCAGATATTAAGAATATTTTTTTTAGGTATCAATAAAATTACCGTGCAACTATATGTTTAGTAGTTTTTTATGTAAACACAATGATGGCTGACAAAAAAATGGTAGTAATACTGGTTATTTGGCTTGATGCTGTAGCATGTAGCCCTAAAGCAAGCTCACAGAAAATCATAATCTTTAACAGCATCTCCTACTGGCAAATTGAGTGAGACTACAGAGAACAACTGTCATTTGGTATATGAAGTCAATTCAAAACAACAGAAATAGGAAATGATGACAGAAGTGATACCAGAGGGGAAAAGATAAGTGTCCTTCCAATTTGTCACCTATGTGTGTGGGGGGGGGGAGCCGTATACTGATCCTGATGCTCGGTGATTGACCTGGATTGGAATGGCTTTTGTTGGAACCATATGGACCATTGGTACACTGTGTGGAGTCACCAGGGGTGAACATTTTCACACTGCATGAAAAAACACAAATAGACAAAGACTGCATTAGACCTGTTTCCTTCGTTTTCATAAGTAGACCAATCCTAATTCATAATTTTTCTCCTTTAAATATATAACACTGACATTTAGGTTTAGGGTTACTTGTCACACACACACACACACACACACATCAGTGTTAAACGATTGCATGATTTAATGCAATAACTATCAAATCTACCTTCAAAAAACAGTTGAAACTGTACAGCAATATTTTTTTTTTTACCGATTCTAGACCACACCAAGCATATATTTGTTGCAAAAAGCACATGTGATGTTTGTGTTTCTTTTTTTTCTATTTTGCAAATGAAGATAAGTTTAATACGCTTTAAATAACCTTTTCAAAAAAGCATCATAACCAGACAATATTACATATCATGTGTATATGATGATGCAAATATTTTTTTTAAAATTACATATATATATGAACCATTTATTAAAACAATATTTTTACAGATCCATATGGTTATTTATATACACACTTACAAATACATATAAACAAATACAACATTATGAGAACTTTACGTTGACAATAAATGTCTCGGGAGATAAGATTTCTCAAACTTATTAGGAAAAATGTATTTGTACATTGTCAATATACATACTCCTGATCAATGTTAGATACCTGTTATATACTTACTGCATATTTCTGTTACTGTATACTGTACATGCTTAGGGGTATATTTATAAAGCAGTGAATCTGATATTCACCATTCATTTACTACAGGTGAATCTTCCTGGTGCATGTGTTCAAAATGACAACAATTGATTCATTATCAGTGAATGTTTCTTGAAAGTCACAGTTACTGCCTGATAAATAAGCCCCTTAGTGTCTGAGAAAATCCCAAGCTGCAGATAATAGCCAAACAATGGACTGCTTCAAGTAGCTTAAATCAATTCATCCTTATCTGTAATCCTATATAACAAAAATTAGCAACTATAACAATTACTATTATTATTATAATTTTGATGATTATGATAATGATGATGATATATTTAGCATCTTATTTATTTATTGGACCGACTTTTTTTTATGTTTGATTGTTGACTAAACAGAACTTCTGTAATATATATGCAATATATAAAATGTATTTTTATACAATTAATAAAATACATTAAAATTCTTATACACAAAAAGCATATAATAATAATCTAAATAATCTCTAAATCTAGATTTACCTAGTTTAAATTTCTTTTTAATTTCTACAAATGTTGCATTCATTTCAAGCATAAATGAAAGCGTAAATCACAAATGATTGATTACTGAATTCATTAAAAAATTATAATACATTTACAGGCACTTGCTTACACCCGCTTACATTCACACACATACACACACACATACTAATTAAGCTGACACACATTGATAATGAACATGTAACTCAATCTAAATGTGTTTCCATGTAAGTATGGAAAACTCAAATATATTTTGTAATTCTTCAAACATTATATTCTAGTAGACTTATTTAGGCAAATAAGTCCATCTTGTTTCTGCCAAACATTTTATTGTTGCAAAACAACCATAGGATTTAAGCTATACGGATTAAGAGGTTTCAGACTGCTACAACCATTTAAAGTGAACATTTTAAAACTACTGTACTTTGCAAGCAAATCTTAAAAAAATATGGAAAAAAATCTGCATGTGCTGAACTGGATTTTTTCCCTCTCTAATGTTTATCTGTGTGTGTGTGTGGCTGCGGTTTGAAATAAAATCCATATGTGTGACTAAAATGAAAATATTAAAATCACAGGATCCCTCCCATGTTAGAGAAGCTAGAGTCTAATTTGTCCTGTCCCTGGAACACAAGCCCTTGGGGCAAAACAGCCAAAAAACCAAAAAGCAGGGAGGCTGTTGAAGTTAGGGGGGATCTCTGCACTTTGTCATTATACTGAAACATTTGACAATCCCAATTATCTGTAAATACTCCTATGGTTTTGTATATGAAACACTTTCTTTTGCCTAAAGGTTTGAATCTGGTATGTTTCACCCACTGTAAACACTAGTGAAGCCTTTATTGTGTAGGGAATAACCCTTTAAAGGGTGGAAAATTGTGATAACCTGCTGGAAAGGGTTAACGTTTTTCAGAAAAGTATTAACCCACAATCTTATATTGAATCCTATATTGAGTGTATTTATCATATTTGTCTGTGTGTTTTCTTTAAATAAAGGATGATCAGTGAAAAAAAAAAAAAAGAAACGGAAGCACTTTACCTAGATATAGTTGTCAAAATTGTGACCCGGTTGCTCAGTGTGGTCTTACAAGACTCTTTCAAACCATACTTCTACAGTGAGCAATGATGAAATATATCTTACAGCATGACATTTGCAAATGGAATTTAGCCAGTCTTTTCATATACAACATACATGGAGACATCCTAATACAAAATAAAGCTTTGCATAATTAGGAGTTCATTTATTTCTTAAGGTCATATCTTAAAGTGGGTCTTGCGGGCAGGCAAAAATGATGAACCCCTTCCTATCTGCTAGCCCTATATTCCCTTCAAGCTAAATCACTAGATATATTTAAAAAAAAAAAAAAGTTAAGAAGTAACTAACCTTGAATTGTAGCTTCTGGCTAGATCACATAGATACCAATATTTTGTGCAACTGTAAATTATCATGAGATTAGGGATCCTAAGCTTTCTGAGAAAATTGTGACGAGGCTGAAAGGCTGATTGATGTCACCAGTGTCTACAGGAACCAACCATATAACATGGCCCAAGGTAAGTAATGTATCTTATATTTTTTTTTTCATTACATTTTTTTTTTCATTTAATAACAATTTATTATAATATTTCAGAAGAATTCCTGCACTTATCCCACCACCACACTAGTAAAAATAAAGGTGTAAGTAATTAATACAATGATTAACCGATTGCACTTGAGAGACAATATTCTAAAGTACACCGCGCTTTCAAACTTAGAATCCAAATAGTGAAACGAAAAATGTGCTATATAACAACAGCAATAAAGTGATAACGTGCTAAAATACATACAATATTCCAAGTAAAGTGCTTTCATGCAGGATATGATAAAACGTCCATATGGTGAAAAAAAAAAGCAATCAATAAAATCCTTAAACCAATATAATGGTGAACCAAACTATAAAAATCCTATAAAAATAAAAAATAAATAAAATATATATATATATATAAATAAATATATATATATATATATATATATATATGAGAAAAAAGTGCTACAATGTGCTGTGCAATCAAAAAAAGTTTAAAAGTGCTCCAATGTAATCCATGCGATTCATGCGATTCAGTGGTTGCTGTGATATCAATCCAATATTAAGGTGCTGCATGTGCACTCAGGTGTTCCCCCCTTAGAGCGTGTGACCTTGCTGATTATGCTTGGTCAATACACGCATTGGAACCTGTAAATGGTTCAGTGTTGATTCCCAGATTCCTGTGGTGGCCTCACTCTGTGCTTCAATATGGTAATGGAGTCCCTTTTGTGCCTCAGTAATACCAATAGAAAAAGGAGGACTTCATAGTGTAGTATATTAAAACTTTTATTCGCAACACAGTAAAAAATCCCTTGCAGGGTACTCACATTTGCATGGCGCGTCAGGGCGCCACTCTAAAATAGCATAAAAACAAGCTGTAGCAGCTGATATCAGGGTGGTATGCTGATTGTCCTTAGTGAGTGCACTGACTAGCGTTCCATCCTGTCCCCTTCCCCTGTGTTGAGAATAAAAGTTTTAATATACTACACTATGAAGTCCTCCTTTTTCTATTGGTATTACTGAGGCACAAAAGGGACTACATTACCATAATCTACCAGGTCTGGTATGGATTTTAAGGGGAACCCCGCTGCAAATTAAAAACAAATGGCGTGGGGTCCCCCCAAAAATCCATACCAGACCCTTATCTGAGCACGCAACCTGGCAGGCCGCAGGAAAATAGGGGGGAAATCCCCATGCCGTTTTTATCAAAGAACTTTTATGTGTATTGCGGACCGACAATTCATTATAGCTGCGAGTAGTTTTAAATGACTTTTTTCCTTTAGAAATGTAATTTTGCTGTCAGACTGTTCTAAACATGGGAAACATGCGCCCCTTTACAGGCATACTATAGACACCCCGCAGGGATATGAAATTTAAAGGAATATTACACTTTTATTGTTTCACTTTAAGCATTATTAAAATCACTGCTCCTGAAAAAACATCAGTTTTTAAAACTTTTTTTTTGCATTGATACATGTCCCATGGGGCAGGATCCAGGTCCTCAAACACTTTTGACAATACCATGCATATAAGCTTTTAAAATTAGCACTTTTGATTTCTCCCATGGACTTTTAAAGGGTGTTCCGCGGCTTTCGAATTTGCATTGGCTGTTCGGCGAACTGATGAACAGCCAATGTTCGAGTCGAACATGAGCTTACTGGAACATAAAGCTCATCCATACTTTTCGTGATTGAGAGTGTGAAGTTTAAATTTTTTTTGTTATAAAATCGGCACGCTCAATTTCTTTTAAAACATTTTTGGGCACACTGTGCTCAAAAGGTTGCCTACCCTGTATTATACACTCACGTTTATTTAAAGTATATTGGGAACTCATACATTTTATAACACGTCAACAGCACCACACTTACATCCCTCCCAACCATAATCCAAGGGTGTCAAGCACATGGAATAGTGGACTAGTAGTCTCTCCCGAGATATGACGAAAAAAAACGACATAGTGTAATATGTTTAACCACTTCAATACCAGACACTTAGACACCTTCCCGCCCAAGCCAATTTTCAGTTTTCAGCGCTGTCGCAATTTGAATGACAATTGCGCGGTCATGCTACACTTTACCCAAACAAATTTTTTATCATTTTGTTCCAACAAATAGAGCTTTCTTTTGGTGGTATTTGATCACCTCTGCGATTTTTATTTTTTGCGCAACAAACAAAACAAGACCGAAAATTTTGCAAAAAAACAAGTTTTTCTTTGTCACTGTTAATTTTTTTGTAAATAAGTGCGTTTTCTTCTTCAATGACGGGCACTGATATGGCTGCACCGATGGGCACTAATAAGGCGGCACTGATGGGCATCGATGAGGTGGCACCGATGAGGTGGCACTGATGGGCACTGATGATGGGCACTGATAGGCAGCACTGATGGGCACTGATAGGTGGCACTGATAGGTGGCACTGGTATGCGGCACTGATGGGCACTCAGGTGGCACTAATGGGCACTCATAGGCAGCACTGATGGGCACTCATAGGCGGCACTGAGGGTACTTATGGGTGGCACTGATGCACACATATAGGTGGCACTGATAGGTGGCATGGATGGGCACTGATAGGTGGGCACGGATGGGCACTGATAGGTGGCACTGATGGACGCTGATGGGTGGCACTGATGACACTGATGGGTGGCATTGCTGGGCATCCCTGTTTTAAAACATCAATATGATGTGCCAATCAGTGCCCATATGTGGGCACTGATTGGCATATTTTGTGCATTTTTTTAACATGTGGATGGCCATGGGGGATGTACCTGGCCATCCACATGCTGGGGGCTTCCCTGGTGGTCCTGGGGGCTTCCCTGGTGGTCTAGTGTGGGCATCTGAGGGGGGGCTGTCAGGAGAGCCGCCGATCAGCTCTGTCAGACGCGAGTGAGGAAAAGCCGATCAACGGCTCTTCCTGTGTACATCGTGATCAGCCGTGATTGGACACGGCTGATCACGTGGTAAAGAGCCTCCGCCGGAGGCTCTTTACCGAGATCAGTGTAGCGGTGTGTCAGACTGACACACCGCTCCACCGATCGCCGCGATGCACGCCCCTACAGGCGCGCGGCGGCTGTTATCCTGAAGGACGTCATATGACGCCCAGTCAGGATAACGAAACCACTTCCCGGACGTCAATCTGCTATTGACCGGGCGGGAAGTGGTTAAAAACAAACACTTGTTAAAAACATTGAATGCACTTACACTTATGAAGTTTAAAACCAGAGAAATACAAATGGTAGCATGCACAGCGGTGGGCAGCACCAGCTGACGTCACAAAGGTGGCTCCATGTGACGCATTTCCCCGCAATAGGCGTCAACTGGAAAAGGATGAATATATATATGCATCAATTATTTTCAATTATTTTTAATTATTTTTTCATTTTGAATATTGTTATAAGGATTTGAACATAATGTACCACTGCCCAGAAAATATTTGTATTCAATAACTGCATATTGCATTAAGTGTACAAATTCATTTTTTTATTTCTCATATTTTGATATTGTTCTGCATATTTACATGCAATCATAGCAGTCCAGAAAAGTTAGGTTAGATAAAACTATAACACTGCCAGGGGTGCTTACAATGGACTGTTGCTGCAGCTCCTCAAGCACCCCTGGCAGTGAATAAAGGCATATGAAATAAAAAGCAATTAAAATGTATTTATAAGAAAAAGTATATAAGTTTTGGATAGAGTAGGGAAAGGCTACTACCTTTATCAGTTTAATTTTTGCTGTAGGAAAAAAGAGAGAACAACCAACGCCTCTAGTCACACCTTCCACTGTGGTTCCAATGTTTTTTCCAGCAGCATTTATCTTTAGTATTTTCTTGCAATTTATGTATTAGGGTTGTGGTGCTGGAAAAAATCATTTTTTCCTTTATTTTTGCTGTCTCTATCCAGTTGGTAAGATCTTCTTCCACCTCCTGCCTCAAAGACTCAACAGGAAGTGAAAGGAAATCTCTACCATGTGAGGGGAGTTCCCCTCTTAGAGTCACCAGAATAGGTGTCCCTATTGGAAAATTTACCCTCACCTCTTGTTCTGATGACAACTCTGACATTTTAGATTTCCCTTTATTTTCTCTGACAATTCTCACAAGAACAAATGAAGAGGGTGAATCTACATACTCGGGACACAGGCAGCCATAACAATCGTTCCAACCCTTCACATTTAAAAACATATATATATATATATATATATATATATATATATATATATTTGTGATAGATACACTCTAACATATTGCATACTATAATTACATGTATTACTTACATATAATTACAAGAAACACAATAATTTAAAAAACACAATAATTTTGCTTTGACATTATTCTTAAAAATCTTAATTTTTTTTCTTCTTGCTCTTAAGCAAACAGCCATTCCAGGAACAAGGGAATATATTAATTGTTTGATCCCTGTTGTGACAAGACCCCCCTCCCATCTCCCACCAGCTGCTGTGGGGAATGTGTCAGGATGGAGAGCAGGGGAGGGGCAGGTAATTATGTCATGTGTCCTTCCTTTTCTGAATGGACACAGTGAGTGATCAAACCGATTGATCACTCACTGTGTACATTTATAACTGAAGCATAGTAAACTGTGTTTATTATGCTTTGTTTGTGAATGAACAGGAAGCTCTGTACAGAGCTATTCATGTACAGTAATTCTGTGCAGTTGATGGTGAAGTGATGGTGATGGTGTCCTCAATCTCCTTTCTCTGTCTCAAAGGTGAAACATCAGAGGTCTGTTTAGATCCCTGATATTTCACTAAAGCCCCTCAATGGGGCTCCTAATAAAAATTGTAAAAAATAATAAAAAATGTAATTGTAAAAAAAAAAGTATTAAAAGAAATACAAAAATGAAAAACTATGTTGACTAGTGGTGGAACTACCAGGGTCACAAAGGTTGCACTTGCGACTGGGCCCTGGAGACTCGTCATCATGGGGGCCCCAAAATGGCAGGAAGGGGGCCCGCTGCAGACCATGGGAAATGGTCCTGCCACAGGACCATAATAAAGGGCCCTGCTACAGGATTAAAGGGCCAAAGGGTCAGTGTGAAGGGCCTCAGCTGGGGGTCAAGAGGGCCCTTCATAGTTTCATGCACCTGGGCCCTGAAGGTTTTAGTTATGCCTCTGATGGCTCCAGTTACAGTTCAGCTAAAATTGGTAAACATTTTCAAGCCCCCTCCTTGGGATATATTTTATTATTCACAAATCCTATATTGGTTTACCTCCACAATCCCTAACAGAGACCACCAAATTATCCACCTTCGAGCACATTTGCTATCGTACACCTCTCTCTCTTAAACTGATTTCCAAATTCTATTCTCAGCTCAACTGCTTAACCAAACATGCTGACCATGCTTACATTTCCAAAGGGCAGAATGACTTTCAATGCATAAAAACTGAGAAGGACTGGTAACTTCATTCAAGGTCATCATTTGGTAATACATGGTTCCATGCAGATTGGCACATCTCTATCCTTCACTATCAACATGTGTTTTAGAGACTGCAATCCGGAGGGAAATGTGTTGCTTATTTGGTGGACCTACATCTTGAAGTTTTTAAAAAAAAAATGTCTTGCCATGTGGACTCCATGCATTTACTACATCCAGCTTTCAATCTCACCAGAAAGCTATAACTCCCTAGGAGATATATTTCTGAGGGAAATATATGGAGATCCTTGGTGTTCCCTCTTTTTCCCCCTTTCCTTAGTAATTTTTAATGTATGACTATAGTTTTCTATAACTCTGTTAATGTTTTTCAAAAATTCTTCAATAAAATCTATTGAAAGTAAAATCAACGCCAATCTTTTTTTTTTAATGGTTGTAAATGATAATTTGCTATGCTAGTGTTTCCTGCATTTTGTGTGTTTTTGGCATATCGTTGACAAGAGTGCCTTATTTATAAAGAGCTACATTTACATTTAATCTACAAGAGACTGTATTACTATTCTATTTTAATTGCATCACCTAGAAAGTGGCCCAAAGGTCCCATTTGCATTATTAAGTCATATTTGAAGTCACAGAACTTTTTTTCATCTGTTAGCACATCATGCACATGAAATGTTCACCCAATGTTCATAATCTGGTGCTGTATTTTTCAGCTGCCAAGTGCCATTATTAGTCCTAGAAAGGTTGTGTTGATTTTTTTATGCTGAGGTACACACCACGGTGCAGCTCATGACTGCTGATGGTGCTGCTGCCATTCTTCCTGGGTGGCCAGTGTTAGAAGACAGAATAAGGTACTCAATGCTAGGATCATGTAGCCCACATATTGACGAGGTGTGGCTCACTTACTGCCTCCTAGAAGAGTTGACTTATAATGAGGTATTAAGGAATTATGTGGAGGATTCTCATCTTGCCACATACACCCGGTGGACTGCTCCTCCCCTCACTTCTGCTGGTCTTCATTTGCCTTCAGTTTCCCCCCCATTTCCCATGTTTTCACTTTTGCTAGATTTTGACTTAGTTCAGTCATCTAAACAGATAAATTGTGTCAGCTTGCTATCGGAAAAATTGCCAATTCATGAAAATAGTCGGGATGAATCAGAAAGACTTAACATCACGCCTCTTCTCTGGAAATTTTCAAGGTCAAAGGAGAATGTGTAAGATGAAGTATATAAAGAAAATGCTCTAAAGAGAAGTGCCAATTACATTACAAAGTGTATATTTCTTGAAGTGGACCTTTCACCATCTGACTAACGTCTCAATATTTATAGTCTGAAAGTGCAACTTTAAAGCTGCACACACAAGTTAGACAAGATAAAATGATGGAATGAGACTGAAACTGTTAAACACTAGCCCTGTTCCCACATTGACCCCACTGGCAATCATATGAACTGCATGTTGACTTTAAAGGCTTCTCTTTGACTCCTCAGGGATCCAGTCATCTTCTGCATAGCAGTCTCTGGCTAGAGATAAGTGAACTTCTTTGCCTCTGGTTGATAGGTCTGATAAGTCTCACACTCTCTTTCACCAGGCCTAACTTTGCCGAATTCAATCTGCACATAGTTTGTTCTATTGGGATTTATTCTTATTAAAACTTTTTTTTTTTTAATGAACATTTCATTTTAATAATACATTTCAGAGCAACATTGTTTTCAATGGAATTATGTTCCCAAGATAACAGAGTGGGAATCTGAAAGTTGGGATTTCCTAGTATCTTGCACTCTAGTTACTTTCATTAATCTCTTTAAGATTCGGTCATACAGGAGATTGAAGTCTTGGGCTAGATGAGAGAGAACTTTGCTAAAGTTACAGAATAATAAGACCAAGCGATGCAGTGAATTACTTTTAACCCTTAATTGATGAGTTTTTACTCTTGAAGCAAGATTGTAATACTAAAAAGCATATGGGATGCTATGACCATAGCACTGGTGCACTAGGTTGGTATCTACCAGAGAAATAAGGGCCATGGATTTGAGATTATTCACCATCAGTCAGACAGAAATCAGACGGATTCACTATAAACGTTGAAATCAGTTTATAGAATAGTTTCCCTCTGTTTATGATTTTGTCAGATCTCTATAGTTCCATTCAGACTGGACCATGCCAAAAGTTTAGCACTATTAATGAATTGGAGGGTAAAATTAACTTTGCAGGCCTTTTAGGGGCTGGATTCATAGTTCTGGAGCAAGTGAGCACACTTTATGCCTCTTAAAGTAGTTCTATGCGCTGAATGATTTTTATCTTCATGCAGTCTATGTGAAGCTCCCCCCCAGCCCCCGATACTAAGACCCCTTTCATGCTGGGGCGCCTGAGCGTTAGCGTTAAAGCACCGATCGTTTTAGCGGTGCTTTTGAGCCGCTAGCGGGGCGCTTTATCCCCCCACTAGTGGCCGAAGAAGGGGTTAAAAGCGCACGTGTTGCGGTGCTTTCGAAGCACTGGCCATTCATTTCAATGGGCAGGGCATTTTGGGAGTATATAGCCCCAGTGTGAAAAGTCACACTGAAATAAATGGGATGCGGTTTTCAGGCTCTTTACAGGTGCTATTTCTAGGGTTAAAACGTCTGAAAACCGCCTCAATGTGAAAGGGGTCTTACCTAAGCCGGATCTCGATCCAATGATGTGCACTAGAGCAGCGGCTGTCCTGGCTCCCTCCCTCCTCATTGGCTCAGACACAGCAGCTGCCAATCACAGCCAGTGAGGAGTGAGTGGGTGGCGGGCACTCTGTGTGCTTTATGGACACACAAAGCGTGTCTCAGGAATGAGCACGCATGAGTGCCAGCATATCAATCAGCATGGGGGGAGGAGAAAGGACCACCAATGGGGGACCCAGGAAGAGGAAGATTGGGGCTGCTCTGTGTAAAACCATTGCACAGAGCAGGTAAGTACGACGTTTGTTGTTTAAAAAAAAAACGTTACTTCTAGTATCACTTTAAACACTGCATTTACATATGGTTTATATGTTGTTAAACATTATCAGAAAGAGATATGCTGTCACAGTTATTAGTAGGGCCATGTAATGAACACTGTGATTGTACCAACACAGTGGCTTCAGGCATTTGTAGGGCCATGGTACCAGTCCCCTGGCATTGCCATGCAGTCCTAATTTCTGAGTGGAGATAGTTCTAACTGAGCAATATTACATTTAGGGATTGTTACACTTGCTTCAAAATGTGGCATTGGACATGTTTTTTTAAAGCACTCTGAATGCCAGTCAAAGCACCTGTCACTAAATAAAATGGCAGGCATACAGTCCTGTTACATGTTGTGTTTGCTTTGCTTTACTTCAAAAATGATACCCCATGTCGCTTTCTTGGTGCTTCAAAGCATCTACAAAGCGTTCATAGAGGTATATGACAAAGCTCACTAGAAACACCTGCAGTTTTTGAGATAGAGAGAGAGGACTGAGCAGCAGAGGATGAGCAGAACTGGGGACCAGAGCAGGAGAAACTAGCAATGCCACACGTGGTGCATAGTTTAGGAGCAAAATTGTGGGAAGCCAGAGAGAGAGGAGGATCAGCAAACCAGAGGATCAGCAGAGCTGGGGGTTACTACAGAGTGGAAGATAAGCAGAGCTGGAGGTTACTACTAAGCAGGGGATCCGCAGAGCTGGGGGTTACTACTGAGTCGGGAATTAGCAGAGCTGGGAGTACAACTGAGCATGGGATCTGTTGAACAAGGGTACTAATAGGCTGGGGATCTGCTGAATGAGGGTACCAATGAGCTGGGGATCTGCTGAATAGGGGTACTAATGAGCTGGGGGTCTGCTGAATAGGGGTACTACTGAGCTGGATTTCTACTGGGCCTTTAAAACAAATAGAAAATCAACATCAAGCTTCATTAAAGCTTCAAAAAAGAATCATTGAAGCATTGTCAAAGCATCACTGAAGCATCATTGACGCATCATGAAGCAGTAGGCGATTTAACACATGTTGAAGTTGATGCATAGTGGAAGTGTCAAAAATGCTGAAAAAAAACATACCTGTGGAATCACATTACCAGTAAGAAGCTTGCACTAAATGGTTTTATTTTGAGAACACACAAGGGTGTCTAATACATTTAATAAACAAACACCCCAAGCTTAGTGGGAAAATATCAAGCTTGCAGAGATTACTATTATAGATGAGAACTGCTGTACATTCATTTCCCCACTGAAATGCAAGACTATGGGGTTGATTTACTAAAGGCAATTAGACTGTGCACTTTGCAAAGTGCAGTTGCACTCTGCAAGTGCAATTGCTCCAGAGCTTAGTAAATGAGGTAAGGCTTCACTTTGCAAAGAATCAATCACATGGAAGGAAAATAAAAAACTGCATTTTTGCTTGCACATGATTGGATGATGGAAGTCAGCAGAGCTTTTGCTCATTTACTAAGCTCTGAAGCAGTTGCTCTTGCAGAGTGCAACTGAAATTTTCAAAGTGCACAGTCAATTTGCCTTTAGTAAATCAACCCCTATAGTCTGCCCAGTGGTTTTGAAGAACATTGCCACCAACAGTGGCTGCAGTTCCAGATTTACCCCAATCCGTCCTACAGCCCACTTATAAACAATATGCTAGTTGTGCTGCTGTGTTATTGATGGTGGATTAATGTCTGCTTGAGGAGAAAAAAACATACTCTGTTTCTGTGAATTATGACAAGTTATTAGAAAGTCATTACATCAAACTAGAGAACATATTATACAGAACTTCATCAGAATGTGCACTGCAAGGAAAAAGATTGAACTGAAGATACCAGTCCTTTAAAATTGGGAGGGGGTGTTGCTGTAAGGCGGAGCAAGAATAGATTGCCACTGAAATTGGAGACATCCTTTAATACAGCTTTTCTTTCTTGATGTACCGTAGGCTGACCTTTTAGGAATGGTTAAAAAAAATAGAATAAAAAAGGTTAATTTGACGAGGAAATGGCAGTCTGCACTATTTTGAAACAAAATATCTGTGCAAGTTTATGCAGCACATGCATTGGTAATACAATATATTTCAGATATTTTATGGGTCAAGCAAATGTCAAAACAAAAAGAAAAGGATGAGAGTGTGCACATGATTAAACAGATTTTTCACATGGGGGTTTGTCTGACGGATGTAAATCTAATGTTAAATTTAGTGTACAAAGTTACTTGATGACATTAAGAGGTTTATTGACGCAATTCATTTATGGATTACAAAGGAATGCCTGAAGAATTTACCCATCCAATTAGGTGGAATAAAATATAAATATATACTTTCTATATCATAAAATAACTGCAGCAACATCTTCTTTGGATTGTTGAATTTTGTGCCATGTCTTTCTTTATATTTACTCCCGTAGGAGCCGCAGGAAATACTTTCCAGGTCTTCCCAACTTCTGCTTCATAGCCAGGCACACAACAGGCTCATTCACTTTTGGGGACCAGTGACATTATTACATTGATCAGTGCTATAAAAATGCACTGATCAATGTATAAATGACACTGACAGGGAAGGGTTAACACTAGGGGGTGATCAAGGGGTAAATTGTGTTCCCTGGGTGTGTTCTAACTGTAGGGGGTATGGGTTGCCTGGAACACCATAGAGATCACTGTTACCGATTACTGGGAACCGCAGATCTCCATCATGTCCCCTGTCAGAACAGGGATCCGCCTTGTTAACATAGGCAGATCCCTGCTCTGCCTCTGTATACTGCCATCGAGTCCGCCAGACCCGCAGGCGCCCGCCCGCTATATCACATGAATGGACCGACGTACACCTACGGCGATTTGCGGGAACCAGCCACCTTGCCACAGTATAACTGTGGTGGGTGGTCAGGAAGCGGTTAAGTAAGAAAAGGTCTGGACAGAGCTTTTAAGGACACCAGCTGGTGTCCCCTTTAATAGATTCACAACTGACTATAACTAGGCACCAGAGGGGTAGCTAAAGCACAAGGTCCCCAAGATCTTTCAATGTCTGTACTCACAAGGCCCAAGGACAGATGGAGCTCCTTCCAATCTTAAAAGTGATGCCCTCCAGTGATACGAGACCGATATATGGCAGACAGCTCCCTGAGGCCTCCTCATGGCAACCTGTGCCTAAAGGGGGAACGTACCCCCCTTGGATTGGACTCCTTCACTCTGGGACAAGACACAAAGCTCTGTGTGCTCCCAGAATAAATACAGTCTTCCAGCATGCCTTCAGAGCCTGCCTCTCTGGGATTAATATTCATGCTGGCATCTGCATAGCTCCACACCTATCATCCAGAAACTTCTCAAGTCACCTGGATACAGAGGGGGCTATCCAGCAGAATGGCAGCAGCAGAGCACACAGATAAGGCATAGCTAAAGAATCACAGCTCACTGGATACAATGAGTCAAACTATGCTTTTACCTTAACCAACATTTAAAGCCACATTGCCTACAGTGGCAACTAAATTTAAAAACACACTCTAATATTTATCTAACTATTCAAGCACCTACCTAGGAGGGTTCTACAGATACAATAGATCAATCAGTGGCATTAAAATAAGTCAGTCAATATATATTCTTATGCTAATGACACATTTTTAATGAAAGATACCCATTTGCTAACCTAACCAGAATGATTAGCAGGAAGCATCATACGTGTACTTGAACACATGGGTATGTATCAGCTTCATCTTAGGACCTCAGCTGCTAGTGTGAAATAGCTCTAGGACTCCAGGATTGCCCATTTGGGATCTAAAATGTTTTTTAGGGATGAGCTGATAGTTAGGTCCAAACACAGATTTCACTCCATTGATAGGAGCCAAACATCCAAAGCTCTGAGTGTCGTTTCTCTCTGCTGCCTGGTTCTTCTGTTATCAGCATTACTCCCTTCTGACATCTTTTCCCAACTCCAGGAGAAAAAAAAAAAGACAGAGGAGATACAGAGGATCGACAGGCACAGGTGTTCTCCATGTATAATGAGGAGGGGGTGCGTCCCTGTCCTCCAATTAGGGCTCAGAGTTCTTCTCCCTTAGCTGTGCAGTGTACAAATTCAGGTACACGCCTCCTGCTTTGTACTGTTGAGAAATGCTGCCAGATTCCGTGTTAATCTCTGTGTTGTAGAAAGCTGTACTAATCTGGTGGCAGATTATCAATTATATCAAGGTCAAATGAGAGTTCAACATCCTGGAATAAAATATTTTACATTCTATTCCTCTGTGCATGGGCCATATTCAAAGATAGACTTTATAATAGTAGAACATAGACTATTGGATTCATTAGTTAAAACATCCATTGAAGTAATCTCATTATCGGACCATGCTCCAGTGACAATGAAGACGAAGGTAGCAAAAGCTCAGAATAAGATAAGCACATAGAGATTGAATGAGGCATTTATACAAGATCAGAATGTAGAGGGTAAAATAAGAAAAGAACTAGAACAATATTTTCTGTTAAATGAACTCCAAGAGGTATCGGACACTACGATATGGGAGGTCCACAAGGCCTACATCAGGGGTATCTTGGTATCTATTGGTATGCAAAAGAAGAGGGAAAGGTCAACAGACTTGGAGGTACAACATCTACTAGTGCTAAAAAGGGATGAACTACATGGTCTAATATAACAAGAGACAAGGCGGGTCTTCAACAGAGTGCTCAAAGATAGATACCAGTGGGGAAACAAACCAGGGAAACATCTGGCAAGTATATTAAAGAAAAAAAATTAAGAAAATTGTATAAATTAAATTAAAAATAATTTAGGGGAGTTGGTATATTCAACCCCAGTATTTCAAAAATATTATAGTACACTATAATCTGTAAAACGAAACGGGAACAGGAAATAGATTTAAAAAGAAAAGAAAGGATACAGGTTTATTTAAAAGAGGCTAGATTACCCAGGATATCGAAAGAAAAATTGTTAGCTTTAGAGAGACTTATAACACAAAAAGATATTATTATAGCATTAAAAGATACAGTACCAGGGAAGAGTCTATGGTCGGGTTGGTTCTCGGTTAGATATTACAAGAATTTGAACAAACAATTAGTGCCAAAACTATGCTCGTATATGAATACCTTGGGTGAAGGGGCTGAAATGAGGTGAGAATCACTGCTTGCATATATTACAAATATACCTAAAGAGTGGAAAGCTAATGTTCCAGTTATAGACCAATACCATTGTTAAACAGCAACAGAATGTTATATGCTAAGATTTTAGCTACAAGGCTGAAACGCTTGATGCCAGAGTGGATACAGACCAGGGAGGGAGGGAAGGGATAATGGGGTGAGAACACTGCTTATTTTGCATAAAGTTAATGGAGAGAAGTCCCCAGTTCTATTCCTGTCAATTGATGTCGATTAACACAGTCCCGGAAAAATATACAGTATATTAGGCGAATTTCATTCCATTACTAAATGAGATTAAAATGGAAATGAAAAAGATAGCATCAAGACCACTCTCTTGGTTAGGGCATATAAATATTGTTAAGATGGGGATATTACAGAAAATTCTTTATAAATTCCAAATGTTACCAATGTACTTGCCACAAACACTGAAGGTGATGATCCTGAGGTACATTGCTCAGCATAAATGAGTACATCCCAACATATTTGTCAGAAAACCTTTACTTTCCTTTCAGAATCAACATGTTCTATGGACACTATACTACAAAATACTCCCACAAATGCAGACCATTGATTGCAACAAGATTTGTTAATTTGCACACACACAAAGTATTTTTCCTAATGAGTTTATTCAAGTGTTGCAAAAATGAAAGTCTTAAGAGCAAAACTAAATTTTAGACAACAAAATCCTAATTAACAAGAATTCAACTACAGGTGAGTCTAATTATTCAATAAACAGGTATCCAGCAGACGGTTAATTATAAAAGGGAGTTACCATTTACCCTTACCCTTACCATTTTATGCTGTTAGCAATGGCACCACATGGAAGAGAAATGTCACAAAGCCTGAAAAAGAAAATAAGAAAGGTGAATTCTACAAGAAGATCAGAAAAGCTTTACTTATTAGTCAGAATACTGTGGCAAAAATGACACAAAAATGTAACAAAGATAGAACTGCAACCATCTCACAGAAATGTCCAGGCTGTCCATGGCAGTTAACACCTCGACAGGAGTGTCTTCTGATGAGAAGGGTTGAAGAAAATAGCCATGCAAGTTCACTGCAGTTAGCTAAAGAAGTAGAAAGTCAAACTGGGGTAATTGTTACTTTCCGGTGCCACATAATGGCGTACACTGCCGAGAAATGACATGCATGAGTGTCATCCACGAAGGAAGCCTCTCCTAAAGCCCATGCACAAATAAGCCTGCCTAGAGTTTGCCAGGTCCCGTGCTGGAAAAGAAAAAGACTACTGGGACTCTGTATTCTGAGTGATGATACCAAGATAATTTTTTTTCGAACCAATGGCTGCAAAACTGTATCATGTTGCAAGGGTGTGGAGTACAAAGAAAAATGCATGGTGCCTACGGTAAAACATGGTGGTGGCTACATGAGTGCTGCTGGTGTCAGGGAGCTGCATTTCATTGATGGTATCATGAATTCACAGATGTATTGCTCTATATTTAAAGAGAAGATGCTACCATCACTCGTGCACTTTTCCAACATGACACTAATCCAAAACACACATCTAAGGCCACTGTTTCATTTCTGAAGAAGAACAGGGTGGGAGAGATTCAGTGTCAAATAAGTCTCCTGATCTGAACCCAATCAAACACCTATGGGGAATTCTGAAGAGACAAGTTGAGCATCACTCTCCATTCAGCATCCAGGCTCTAAAAAAGGTTGTTCTTGAAGAATGGAAAAAGATAGATGTTGCAATATGGCACCAACTTCCATGCCTAGAAGACTTGGTGTTGTCCTTACCATACATAAAGGTCATATAAAATACTAGTGGTAATCTAAGTTATATTATTAACCTTTAATGCAGTTTTGTCAAAATTTGGGAAATTGTTCTTGTTTTCATTGAGATCTTACTTTTCAAAAGGGGTGTACTCATTTATGCTGAGCACTGTATATCTAGCAGAAAAAAACTGTAAAAATTAAAACACAGGGGGGCTTAGCTGTCCCAGACTTTAAAAGGTATTATAATGTTGTACTGCTAACACGAATAGTAGAATAGACACATAATTCAAGAGAGAAAAGATGGGTAAAAATTGAAAACACATTAACCGCTTAAGGACCGCCTCACGCCGATATACGTCGGCAGAATGGCACGGCTGGGCACAAGCACGTACCCGTACGTGTCTCTTTAAGAGCCCAGCCGTGGGTCGCGCGCCGTCCTGAGCTCCGTGACCGTGGCAGCGGGACCAGCGTACCCGATCGCTGCTGGTGTCCCGCGATCGGGTCACAGAGCTGAAAAACGAGGAGAGGTCTGTGTAAACAA
This sequence comes from Lithobates sylvaticus, assembly GCA_028564925.1. Taxonomy (NCBI): domain Eukaryota; kingdom Metazoa; phylum Chordata; class Amphibia; order Anura; family Ranidae; genus Lithobates; species Lithobates sylvaticus. The sequence continues at coordinate 105,241,665 of CM053031.1, read as the reverse complement.
ACCTCTCCCCGTGCTTCCTACTGAGCCTGTCAATGATTGCCTGTTCCCTGTCATAGGGAAAGACGATCAGTGACGTCAGACGCCAAGCCACACCCCCCTACAGTTAAAAAAAACACACACAAACTTAACCCCTCCCCGCCCCCTAGTGGTTAACTCCTTCACTGCCAGTGTCATTTACACAGGAATCAGTGCATTTAAATAGCACTGATTGCTGTATAAATGACAATGGTCCCAAAAATGTGTCAAAAATGTCCGATGTGTCCGCCATAATGTCGCAGTCACAATAAAAATCACTGATCGCCGCCATTACTAGTAAAAAAAAAAATATTAATAAAAATGCTATAAAACTAAAAAAAAAAAAAAAAAAAAAAATGCTATAAAACTATCCCCTATTTTGTAAACGCTATAACTTTTGAGCAAACCAATCAATAATCGCTAACTGCGATTTTTTTTTTTACCAAAAATATGTAGAAGAATACGTATAGGCCTAAACTGAGGAAAAATATGTTTTTTTATATATTTTTTGGGATATTTATTATAGCAAAAAGTAAAAAATATTGCATTTTTTTCAAAATTGTCGCTATATTTTTGTTTATAGCGCAAATAATAAAAACCGCAGAGGTGATCAAATACCACCAAAAGAAAGCTCTATTTGTGGGAAAAAAAGGACGCCAATTTTGTTTGAGAGCCACATCGCACGTCCACGCAGTTGTCAGTTAAAGCGAAAAAAAAGGGGCCTGGTCCTTTGGCTGCAAACTGGTCCGGGGCTTAAGTGGTTAAGTAAGGCACCTTTGGGTAAAGTTATATGGATTCCACATCAGTACTGAATGTAATGTAAGGACACAAATATTTTAGCACAGAATGTATTAAGGGTTTGGGATTTGATTTATAGACAAGCAAAATGGGAATATAACTCACCGTTAATACACTTATGGAGACAAAAAAATTTTTACTAGGAAAAGAAGCACTATTTGGGGAATGGACAAAAGATAAAAATGCACAATTAAAAGATAATATGAAAGACAGAAAATGATGCACAATTCAGAAATTGAGGCACAAAACAGATTTCATTTTGATAGATGATTGGTATTTTAATTTAAGTAATTGTGTAGCAACATTGCCACAGCCAATAAGATCAGCAGAAAATTAACTCATTTGAACAACTCTTTAGCCTACAGGCGACACCAAAACATTGTATCTCCCAGATCTATAAGATACTTACTACAATGGCTGAACCCAAAATCACGCCATATATGGAAAGATGGGAAAAGGAATTAGGTGAACACCTGAATGAGCAACAGACAGTGAAACTATTGAGATTGGCCCATGGTATAGCAGTAGATATAAATACAATATAAATTATTTATAAATGTTTGGCAAGATGGTACATAACGCCTTCTAAAGCACCTAAATATCACAAGAAAGATCACTGCTCTGTTGGAGAGGTTGTAAAATGATGAAGAACCATGGCACATTTATAGTAGGATGGCCTAAAAATACAGGAATTTTGGCGGAAGGTGTTGCAACAGATACAGGAGAATACAAGAGTAAATATGCCTAGTAGGGATGCACCGATACCGCTACTGGTATCGGTATCGGTGCCGATAATAGGCATTTTCACGAGTATCGGTACTCAGGAAAATGCTCCAATACTGAAAACTGATACCGGAAGTGATGTCAGTTGGGGGCGGGGCTCCTCCTCCCCTCGGAGCAGTACGTGCCTTACGGCACCAGGACGAGGGGGGATCCGGAAAATCCACAGCACATTGGGAACAGGCTGACAGCTGGCCACACCAACACTCCTGATCCCAGCTGTCTTTCTTTCATTATGCAGCACTGCTGCAATCCTCTCCTGCCTCTGTAAACAAGAGGATGGGTGATGTCATGATTCCTCCCATCCTGTTCCTGCATAGAGAGAGAGAGCTAGCTGGATAGCTGGCCGATATCCAATAACAGAGAGTGGATGGGTCGCTAAGGGCAAGGGGCTGGACAGCATCAGCACGTGTGTTTCTATGTGAGGCAGCTGTGGAATCATCCCTGGAAGCAGAACCGAGTAATTAGGAGAGCAAGTCCTGCAAACAGGTTAGTGTAGTATGTACAGGACAGTGTCAGCAGGGTACAGACCAGTCTTATACACTAGCACCATACAGTATATACAGACCAGTCTGTACCCCAACACTGTACTGTATATGTTATACACACACCAGTCTGTAAATAATGTAAGGTATGGAGTCCTCCTAATGCCCTGTACTGCGCCCTCCTAACACCCCTGTACTGTGCCATCCTAACACCCTCTTAATGCCCTGTACTGCGCCTTTCTAACACCCTCCTAACGCCCTGTACCGCACCTTCCTAACACCCTCCTAATGCCCTGTACTGTGGCTTCCTAACACTCTCCTAACACCCTGTACTGCCCCTTCCTAACACCCTCCTAATGCCCTGTACTGCGCCCTCCTAACACCCTTGTAACCCCCCAATACTGTGCCATCCTAACACCCTCCTAACGCCCTGTACTGTGCCATCCTAACAACCTGTACTGCACCTTCCTAACACCCTCCTAACGCCCTGTACTGCACCTTCCTAACACCCTCTTAACGCCCTGTACTGCACCCTCCTAACAACCTGTACTGTGCCCTCCCTGTGTTGCCTCCTCCTTCCCCCCCACCAGCTGTCACCTCTGCCCTCATGTCTCTGAATGACCCTCCCATCCTCTTCCCCCAGCAATCACAGCCTTTTTCTTCTAAATTCTTCCACCCACAATCCTTATTTCACCCCACCCTGAACTACCCTGCCTTCACTTACTCCTCTACTTCCCACCCTGTCCTCACCCAAGCCTCGCCCAACTCCCCTCCCAAACCACCCCCTACCTATGCGATAGGTATCGGTAATTGGTATCGGCGAGTACTTACAAAAAAGTATCGGTACTCGTACTCTGTGTTAAAAAAGTGGTATCGGTGCATCCCTAATGCCTAGTGATCCATGGTTTTGTTTATTTCACAGTACTAAATTTACAATAAAGCAGTACAAGAATACAGTGATACCACATCTAATAAATGCAGCAAAAGTGTTGATCCCAAGATTCTGGCAGGTACCAGAGAGCCCAACAGTAAGAGACTACCCTGTTTCCCCGAAAATAAGACCTAGCGTGATTGTCCGTGATGGCTGCAATGTAAGCCCTACCCCCCAAATAAGCCATACCCTGTTTCCCTGAAAATAAGCTCTACCCTGAAAATAAGACCTAAAAGGACTTTAACTAGGGCTTATTTGGGGGGTAGGTCTTATATTGCAGCCATCATCGACAATCACGCTAGGTCTTATTTTCGAGGAAACAGGCTAGGTTAGGCACCAAACTGGCTTTATAAAGGGATAGATGGCTCTCATTGCCTGCAGACAGTGGGATGCAGGAGCTGGCTGTACGTTGGGTAAGTGTTTTGTGAGAGTGGTTAACAGTAGAATATTGATATAAGTTAGGGACTACTATATCTGGTATGCTTTGTGTGTTCTAGGTGGATGAGCATTTGTTTTCTGCTAGTTGGAAGTGTGAGTCTGTGGATAATATGTGCCAGTGTTTTTGAATAATAGATTGTATTAATTGATGTTGCTCAGAGTACGTTTTAATTAGCCTTACTACATTGGAATCAGTCTTTTTAGGTTTGGGGAGCAAAGCCACATTCCAAGGACGGCCTAGGGCTTTATTAAAAGCCTTTTTAGAGCTGTCCTGCTATATCCTCTAGTCAGTAAACGTTCATAAAGAAGGTCAGCTTCCTGCTTAAAATATTATGCCTCATTGGAACAGTTTTGCCTCAGGCGTAAATACTGGCCAAAGGGGATATTTTGGACCAGAGAATGTGGGTGTGCACTTGATGCGTGTAATATCATGTTTCCAGCAGTGGGCTTGCGATAAAGTGATGTATTGATAGTGCCATCCGTTCCAATGTTGATGGTAATATCAAGATAGGCAATTGTAGTTGTACTTGACTGCATTGTAAACTTAAGGTTGTACCCATTGGTACTAAGCATTTTCATAAATGAATGCCCATAGCATGAGAACATCATCTATGTAGCAGAATCAGCACAGAACGTTGGCCAAAAGCTCCACCGACTCCTCACTTGAAAACAAATCACGTTCCCACCCCCCCAGGTACAGATTCGCATAGGAGGGCGCACAGCAGGTGCCCATAGCGACACCCTGTACCTGGAGGAAGTGGGACTCATCGAAGGATAATACATTCTTGGTCAGGATGTGAGATAACAGTTGTAATACAAAGTTGTTGAGGCCCTGTGACTGGGTCCTCTTTCCCCCAAAAATCTGGAGATGACCTCAATGCCGTAATTATGTGGAATGGATAAATAAAGGGCCTCAATATTGATAGCTGCAAGAAAACATCCAACGGGTACCATCAGGCCATCCAGATCTCGAAGGAGGTCTGAAGTGTCCTTGATGTATGAGGGCAATGTGATTACATGAGGACGAAGATATTCGCCAACAAATTTGCTAGCTCTCTCGGTCTTGGAACCTACTCCCGAAACGATCGGGCCTCCTGGGGGGTGTAAAAGATTTGTATGCGTTTTGGGGAGTAAATAAAATGTAGGGGTATTGGGATGTGGAAATCTGTTTGGTGATCAAGCCATCGGCAAAGGTGAAAGCAATGGTGTCATCATACTGCTGATTAAATCTAGTAATGACATCTTCCGATATTGGTTTGTACCAGGATCGGTTTTTCAGGATGTCCCAACACATATTTCTATATTGTAACCATCCATTCTATATTGTGACCATCGGTTTAGGAAAGGTAAGTGATTAAATTTCCTTAATTGTTTGAGTAAGAAAAGTCCAGATATTTGAGTTGGTGTGTAAAGAGGGAAATTTTGACCGCATTCCCCAACAAGTTGATTTCATTTTGGTAACAGGTCAATTGAACCCAAAGGCCCCTAGCTTAATCCGACTCCTGTTGGGGTAACTGTGTTAACCCATCCTCATTCTCCTCCAATAGGAGGACCAGATTTCTCAGTGCTTTGAATTCGGCCACTGTGAAATCCTTCCATATCTCTTGATTGGCAGCCTCAGTCTGTTTTTCTCGTCTATCGTTATCAAACATATATTTATAGGTCAACTTCCTGGCGAACAGATAGAGGTCCTTGATTACATCAAATCTATTTGGAGGTGAGTTGGGACAAAAACCGAGACCAAGTTGCAATAGCTCAATTTCTGTAGTACTCAAAGGATATGTGGACAGGTTAATAACCTCCAATTTTAAATTAGAAACAACAGATTCCACAGTGTCAAGCACACAGGGAGATAAAGAGGGAGGAGAAAGGGGAACACCCAACTGAATTGGTATCCGGCCTAGTGGTTTTAACAATGAGGAAAAATTGGTCAATACATCACTTTTGGGAGTCTTTCCTTATCGCCCCCGCTGTAGCCACAGTCGAAGGTTGTGATACGGCAACGGATTGTGCAGCATCAATAATTTGGGACCGAGTATCTAGTTCAATTCTAGGGGTCATAGAGGTTGTAGCATTAGATGTATCAGAGGACATACCCTGTATATGTGTATCTGAAAACATCTATTCACAGATGAGGAGGTATCCCTAGGTGCACAGTCTGTATAATTGTTACCTGTTGGCAAAGTAGGGTCATCCACTAATCGTTTTTTGTCAGTACCTGTTTAATACCCACCGGTCTGTGGTAGTTTTTTTGAGTTTCGGCTCCTTTGTCCTCCTCGATCTGAGGTCCGCGAATTCTGTGAGACATGGGAATTAGTGGAGGAGTCTGAATCATCAGCTTTCTCTCTAGATTTATTAGCTACATGGCTCCTTTGGGGGCCTGCATACTTGCCCACAAAGGCTAATTTGTCTCATGATAGTTTATCCTCTTTTTTTTGGAGCAATTCTCTAGTAAAAGCTTGAATATGTTCCTTAAGGCGTGTGTCAAAAGTGCCAAAATCAGGAATTATTTAATATTAGGGAATTTTCATTGTAGATTTGTTTTATATCACAGTCTACTAGTTTGAGTAAAGCCATCTTTTTTTGGAACTCTGCTGAAGAATAAGTTCCCATCGGGTCTTGAGATCAAGATCAAGTGCCCAAATGTTCGCAAACATCTGTACTCTCAGACCCTTCAGGGGTTTAGATCCTCAGCAATATATTGCTCAAAGTATTTAATATACCAGAAGAGACTAGCTTTTCATTCGAAAGTTTGTAAAAGTTTCTGATATACAATTTCCATTTCTACATCCTTACCCTTGGTCACAGAACATGTCTGCTTGATACCCAGCATAAAACCTTCCTATGAAGTCGGTCATTCTCAAAATATATACATATACTATCAAAAAGAAAACAAGAAAAAAGAAAAATCAATAAATTGATACAACAAATAATGTGCATATAAAACACATTTAAGACTAAGAATCGGGTGGATCAATAAAATTAAAATATGATTCACCCAGAGTGCATAAACAAGGAAAATGGTGTTTGCCTCCCTAAATAGTAGTAATGAACAGAAAAGAAGCGCACTCACATAGCCACATACGTAAATTGAGGGAATAAAAAAAAAAAGGTGTACTATAACAGTAAACCTGGGTCGGACTTTAAAGGCATATGTAACAACGAAGAGGTATGAAAATAAACATATATAAACATATATAAATACCTTTCTTTCACCAATAAAAAATACAACCTTTTTTTTTATAGTTTTGGATAGGGTAGAGAGGTGTTAGAACACCTACCAGCTGTCATGAAGATCCTGCCAAAAACTTAAACCCGGGCCGCCCCGGCCCTCAGATTCCACTGCGCATGCGCATGCGCGCCCGGACGCGTGCACGTGTGCAGCCGTGCACAGGGAGACGGGCGCGCGCTCTAGTTAGCGCCAGTCAGCCTATTTAAACTTGACCTGAGCAGACGGTCTTTGCTGTCTGCTCTACAGCGTTGTGGTGTGTGTAATCTGATCCTGATTTATCTGTCCTATTGACCCGGCTTACCAGTGACTACCCAGCTATCTGCCTGTACCCGACCCCGGCTTGTTGTGACCATCCTTCTGCCTCATCCCTTGTACCTTAATACCAGTTTGATTCCTGACCTGACTTCCTTGATGAACTCTGATTACCTGCATTGTCCCTGTCCGGTCTGCAGTCTGATCCCTGTAATGAACCTGATCATTTGCACTGCTCCAATCCGTTCAGAGGTTCTGTTTTCTGCTCCAAGTCTGATCACCTGCACTGATCCAGCCTGTGCCAAAGTCCTGCTTCCTGTTCTGCTGTTCAGTCTGCTAAACTGTCCATCCAGACCCATCCGGCTCCGCTGTCCAGTCTGCCAAGCTGTTTGTCCAGATCCAGCCAGCTCTGCTATCCCGTGTGCCTGTTGAACCTGCTTACCTGTTCAGTTCCGGCCTACTCTGCTGACCAGTCTGCTAAGCTGTCCATCCAGATCCATCCTGCTCTGCTGTCCAGTCTGCTAAGCTGTTTGTCCAGATCCAGCCAGCTCTGCTATCCTGTGTGCCTGTTGAACCTGCTTACCTGTTCAGTTCCGGCCTACTCTGCTGACCAGTCTGCTAAGCTGTCCATCCAGATCCATCCTGCTCTGCTGTCCAGTCTGCTAAGCTGTTTGTCCAGATCCAGCCAGCTCTGCTATCCTGTGTGCCTGTTGAACCTGCTTACCTGTTCAGTTCCGGCCTACTCTGCTGACCAGTCTGCTAAGCTGTCCATCCAGATCCATCCTGCTCTGCTGTCCAGTCTGCTAAGCTGTTTGTCCAGATCCAGCCAGCTCTGCTATCCTGTGTGCCTGTTGAACCTGCTTACCTGTTCAGTTCCGGCCTACTCTGCTGACCAGTCTGCTAAGCTGTCCATCCAGATCCATCCTGCTCTGCTGTCCAGTCTGCTAAGCTGTTTGTCCAGATCCAGCCAGCTCTGCTATCCTGTGTGCCTGTTGAACCTGCTTACCTGTTCAGTTCCGGCCTACTCTGCTGACCAGTCTGCTAAGCTGTCCATCCAGATCCATCCTGCTCTGCTGTCCAGTCTGCTAAGCTGTTTGTCCAGATCCAGCTCATTCGTCTGTATCCAATCTTCTCTGCTATCCAGGCCTCCACCGTGTCCGCTGAGTTGACTTGGTCACTCCACCGGTCTGTTGATCCTGCCAGGCACCCGTGCTCCTCCTCACTCCTGGGTCTCCTGTCCCCACACCAGGGAACCAGGAGTGGGAGACTGTTTTGCCTGCGTTTATCTATTAAGTTCTTGTGGTAAAACCAAGGAAGACTAGACTTCTGAAGTGTATTAATGCTTTACTAAACAGGGAAAAATCTGCACATACAAACTGTAGGATGAACAATACAATACAACTCAACTTATAGCTTCACATATAAGCATGTATAATATGTACACATTAGGTAAACTAAACAATTACTCAACTTAGGGGTTAAGATGTCCTTCATAGTTCCTTGTTCTCACAAACGCGTCTCCAACGATATCCAGTTCCTCAAAGCCATCTTGTCCTTTGTCCTTCCAAACACCACTGTCCCTCTGTCCCAAAACACATGTCTCTTTCAAACCCTCTCCATGCCTCCCCCACCCACTTCCTGTAAACACCAACTTCCTCTGCTCATCTTCTATCTGGTTTATTTACATATCAATGGAGGTGGAAGAGGCCTTTGTAGACATATGCTGTTACTAAATCTAAAAACTATATTATTGCAATAAAGTCACTATACAAATGCCCATAGCAACACATACCACCTCTTGACTTTATAGGATAATATAGGAAACTTCTTCAAGCCTTTTGTCCAGGAAAGGGCAAAATAAACCCCCCGTATAAATGGGAGGAACAAATTCCCTTTCGACCCCCATCTTGTGGGCGGTCAGACAATTGGTTTGTCCCTGGAAGGCTGCAACATTACTTTTGAGCAGGGTTAACAATGTCTTTTGGCAGTTTGTAAAGAAAGTCCCAGATAAAAAGTCTCTTTTCTTCTTGGTCATAAGGAAATGCTCAGATAAAAGTCCACTCCAATTCAGCCACCTTTCCTCAGGCTCTCTTCTGGTCTGTCTCCTCCCATCCAGCATGGTCATCTGCTCTGCCTGCTCCACCTCTCGATGCTCAATACCTGAAAAGAGTAAGAGACAAAGCAGATTATATGTTCCTTCCAACTGTGCCAAAAAACATAGCTCACTGCTCACATTTCTCTATCTGCCCATTTCTAACTGCAATACTATTGTAGGGTGCCCACTGTTGCCTTGAAACACTTTCACGGAAAGGCATTGACTTCCAACGTAACGAATAAACTTGCATATCTCTCCGTGCTGTCCTGGGAAGCACACAAGCTTGCTGTTGTTCAGCCTTCACAGCATGGCACATTTTTGCAAAATGCCCCATTTTATGGCAGCAGAAACACTTAATGTGACTGAATCTACCATTCCCAACCATTTGCTTCCACTTCTTAAACAATGCTGGTGTAGGAATCCCATCTATTTCCTCTCTAGGGACCCCCACCTTAAGTAAATCAATCCACATGTGTCTCCTGGAGATCATAGGCCTTGCCTTCCTTGTATCTGACTCAACTCGGTCATTTGAGCTGATCAAATCCTCTGCTTCCCGGTTATGAGAAGTAACAGTGGAACATGTCCTACTTCTGCTTACAGGCTTTGGGCCTTTGTCCTTTGTTAGAGCATCATTAGACTTGGTCATGAGGGCTGCACACCGCTCATTCAAATCTTCAGCTTGGCCTACAGGGGTTTGAACACACTTCGAAGCCACTGCAGGTTTAACTTCTATTACCCTCCTTTCTAAATCTTTTTCCTTGCTTGCAGTTTCTTCCAAACACTTGGATGCCACTGCAAGCTGCTCCTTCAGTAAATCTCTTTCTAATTCCGCCTTTTCCCTCTTTTCAGATTCAATATGTAGAGCATGCAGGAAGTGCAAACCAAACACAGCAACTGCCCGCATCTCTCCCTTACTGAACCCAAAACTTTTGAGACTAAAATCTGAGGAAAGATCACAGACTCCATCCCCCCAAGCTCTGTTCAAAGGAGAAGCATATGCAGCCATCTCCTTTGCAACAGACATCCACTGACTATTTCTGGCCCAGATAGGAAGGGTGCACGCCTTCAAGTCCTCCTGGACACCAGAAATCTTTGCAGCCTTACTCCTCCTAAACAGTGTACGCAGCATTTTTCCCCCAGCACAAGCAACAAAACACACAATATAAAACAGGTCTGCTTCAGTTGAAATTTTAGCACAAATAACGGCCGAGCCCCCAAATGTTATGCCTGCGTTTATCTATTAAGTTCTTGTGTTAAAACCAAGGAAAACTAGACTTCTGAAGTGTATTAATGCTTTACTAAACAGGGAAAAATCTGCACATACAAACTGTAGGATGAACAATACAATACATCACAACTTATAGCTTCACATATAAGCATGTATAATATGTACACATTAGGTAAACTAAACAATTACTCAACTTAGGGGTTAAGATGTCCTTCATAGTTCCTTGTTCTCACAAACGCGTCTCCAACGATCCAGCTCCTGGTAGCCATCTTGTCCTTTGTCCTTCCAAACACCAACTGCCCCTCTCTCCCAAAACACATGTCTCTTTTCAAACCCTCTCCATGCCTCCCCCACCCACTTCCTGTAAACACCAACCTCCTCTGCTCATCTTCTATCTGGTTTATTTACATATCAATGGAGGTGGAAGAGAACTTTGTAGACATATGCTGTTACTAAATCTAAAACTCGATATTATTGCAATAAAGTCACTATACAAATGCCCATAGCAACACATACCACCTCTTGACTTTATAGGATAATATAGGAAACTTCTTCAAGCCTTTTGTCCAGGAAAGGGCAAAATAAACCCCCCGTATAAATGGGAGGAACAAATTCCCTTTCCCAAACCGATTGGTTTGTCCCTGGAAGGCTGACTTTTGAGCAGGGTTAACAATGTCTTTTGGCAGTTTGTAAAGAAAGTCCCAGATGAAAAGTCTCTTTTCTTCTTGGTCATAAGGAAAATGCTCAGATGGAAGTCCACTCCAATTCAGCCACCTTTCCTCAGGCTCTCTTCTGGTCTGTCTCCTCCCATCCAGCATGGTCATCTGCTCTGCCTGCTCCACCTCTCGATGCTCAATACCTGAAAAGAGTAAGAGACAAAGCAGATTATATGTTCCTTCCAACTGTGCCAAAAAACATAGCTCACTGCTCACATTTCTCTATCTGCCCAAACTATTGTAGGGTGCCCACTGTTGCCTTGAAATACTTTCACGGAAAGGCAATGACTTCCAACGTAACGAATAAACTTGCATGTCTCTCCGTGCTGTCCTGGGAAGCACACAGGCCTGCTGTTGTTCAGCCTTCACAGCATGGCACATTTTTGCAAAATGCCCCATTTTATGGCAACAGAAACACTTAATGTGACTGAATCTACCATTCCCAACCATTTGCTTCCACTTCTTAAACAATGCTGGTGTAGGAATCCCATCTATTTCCTCTCTAGGGACCCCCACCTTAAGTAAATCAATCCACATGTGTCTCCTGGAGATCATAGGCCTTGCCTTCCTTGTATCTGACTCAACTCGGTCATTTGAGCTGATCAAATCCTCTGCTTCCCGGTTATGAGAAGTAACAGTGGCACATGTCCTACTTCTGCTTACAGGCTTTGGGCCTTTGTCCTTTGTTAGAGCATCATTAGACTTGGTCATGAGGGCTGCACACCGCTCATTCAAATCTTCAGCTCGGCCTACAGGGGTTTGAACACACTTCAAAGCCACTGCAGGTTTAACTTTGATTACCCTCCTTTCTAAATCTTTTTCCTTGCTTGCAGTTTCTTCCAAACACTTGGATGCCACTACAAGCTGCTCCTTCAGTAAATCTCTTTCTAATTCCGCCTTTTCCCTCTTTTCAGATTCAATATGTAGAGCATGCAGGAAGTGCAAACCAAACACAGCAACTGCCCGCATCTCTCCCTTACTGAACCCAAAACTTTTGAGACTAAAATCTGAGGAAAGATCACAGACTCCATCCCCCCAAGCTCTGTTCAAAGGAGACGCATATCTAGCTAGCTCCTTTGCAACAGGCATCCACTGACTATTTCTGGCCCAGATAGGAAGGGTGCACGCCTTCAAGTCCTCCTGGACACCAGAAATCTTTGCAGCCTTACTCCTCCTAAACAGTGTACGCAGCATTTTTCCCCCAGCACAAGCAACAAAACACACAATATAAAACAGGTCTGCTTCAGTTGAAATTTTAGCAAAAATCACGGCCGAGCCCCCAAATGTTATGCCTGCGTTTATCTATTAAGTTCTTGTGGTAAAACCAAGGAAGACTAGACTTCTGAAGTGTATTAATGCTTTACTAAACAGGGAAAAATCTGCACATACAAACTGTAGGATGAACAATACAATACAACTCAACTTATAGCTTCACATATAAGCATGTATAATATGTACACATTAGGTAAACTAAACAATTACTCAACTTAGGGGTTAAGATGTCCTTCATAGTTCCTTGTTCTCACAAACGCGTCTCCAACGATATCCAGTTCCTCAAAGCCATCTTGTCCTTTGTCCTTCCAAACACCACTGTCCCTCTGTCCCAAAACACATGTCTCTTTCAAACCCTCTCCATGCCTCCCCCACCCACTTCCTGTAAACACCAACTTCCTCTGCTCATCTTCTATCTGGTTTATTTACATATCAATGGAGGTGGAAGAGGCCTTTGTAGACATATGCTGTTACTAAATCTAAAAACTCAATATTATTGCAATAAAGTCACTATACAAATGCCCATAGCAACACAGAGACGCAAGGGAGGTCTCTCTCTGCAATATCGGGCTCGCACCACCAGGTACGTGACACCAGCATACCCCACTTTTAAGTACACAATGGGGTTTATTTACTAAAGCTGGAAAGTGCAAAATCAGGCTCACTTCTGCATGTGATTTCAGAAGATATTACACGGCCATGGCTCGCCTTGCTGACATTCAGCGGCGACACAATCTGCCGTTCAGACTTCTTATTTGTGATTGCCCGACGCGATGGAACTCAACCTTCTATATGCTTGATAAGCTGCTCCAGCAGAAACGCGCAGTTAACGACTACCTGTACGAACTCTGTGGCAGAACAGGTTCTGGGGAGCTTGGTTTTTTTTCACCGCGCCAGTGGCTGCTCATGCATTTGATGAGATCACCAAACTGGTCAGTCGCAGTCATGTCGCTATCAGTGACATCGTACCTTACGCCTTCTTTATGGAGCGTGCATTGTGTCGTGTCATTGATCAAGCCATGGAGGAGCAGGAGCAGGAAGATGAGGAAGTCGCAATGCTGGATGAATTCCCAGGGGGGGCTACTCTATCTGAGACAAGTCAACAACAGGAGTCTGAAGAGGAGTCAGAGGAGGATGGTGCCGGGGCGGATGAGGAGGAGCAAGAAGAGCATGCTTTAAGCCTTTCTGGGATCCCTGTTGTTGTCTGTAGATGGGGGGAGGAGAACGAGGAGGACGGCATTATCCTGGATGATGAGCAGGAGCCAGGCCACCACACCGCTTCCAGTTTAGTGCAAATGGGGGCCTTCATGCTCCAGTGATTTAACGGGTACTCCCATATAAAAAGCATAAAGGTCAAGGACCAGTACTGGGTGGCAACGTATTTAGACCCCCGGTACAAACAGAAAATGGCGGAAATGTTTCCACCATCCCAGAGGGCTGTCAGAATGGAGCACTTACAGGCCTTGCTTAGAGAAATGCTGCATTCGGCTTTTGCGTGCGCTGGCAGAGGAATTCCCACTTCCAGAGAAAGAGTTGCGGCTACCAATCCAACAGTGCCTACAAGAAGAGGGCAGTTTGAAGATGTGTTGGTCACTTCTTGATATGAGATCATTCTTTCAGCCGACCCATCGACAGGTGTCATCCGGATCCAGCATCAGGGAACGCCTAGACCGACAGGTGTCCAACTACATTGGGTTAATGGCCGATGTGGACGCTCTGAGAAGTGATGAACTCCTGGACTACTGGGTGGGCAGGCTTGATCTCTGGCCACAATTTGCAATGGAACTGTTGGCTTGCCCCTCGTCCAGTGTCCTGTCTGAAAGGACGTTCAGCGCAGCAGGGGAGATCGTGACCGATAAGCGCACCTGCCTAGCTCACGACAGTGTTGACTACCTCACATTTCTAAAAATGAATGAGGCATGGATCTCGGAGGAATTCAACACATGTGACCAGTAGACCATGTATATGCATAACTCTATAAACGATTTATGTATTCTAGCACATGGACCTTTTTTCTACCTTTGGCTCACTTGTACAAAAAAAGCACACCGTACTATATGCCCGTACCCTCCTGTTTGAAGAGGTTGAGCGGTGACATATTTTTGGGTCCCGCAGTGAGTTGCTGGAGTCAGTGCTGGTGTCAGTGCTCTCTATCTCGGTGCTGGTGTCAGTGCTCTCTATCTCGGTGCTGGTGTCAGTGAGGGAGATAGCAGCGGAGAAGCCAATCAGCAGGCAGTGCCAGCACCATGGCTGAGGAATGGATCAGCACTGGAGTGGCACCTCCGGACCACCACAGTGGAGATCTGCATAGGTGGGGGTAAGGGCCGGGCAGAGGGAGGGGTCAGGGGCTCTAGCACAGTTTGGCATACTGGGACACTGGCACAGGACTGCGCTGCCCTGACTGTGGCACTGATCAATCATCTCCTGCACCCCCTTCATAGCCTGGCCTGACCTTGCCTCTCCTCCATGGCCTTGAATTGACAAAATTTCACTTGGGCACGTTTGCGGATCAGTTCGCGAAACGTCACATCGGAAGTTCATCACTAATTATAATACTTCTCTACCCTATCCAAAACTATAAAAAAAAAAAGGTTGTATTTCTTTATTGGTGAAAGAAAGGTATTTATATATGTGCGTGATTTTTTATATTATTTTCATTCAATACTTGACATCTGTAAAGATATTTTGTATTTACTAATTTAACTTTGTTGTTTTTGATACACCACATGTGTCCTGTGGAAGCAGTTTCTCTTTGACTGATATTCTAGTCACCTTTTTTCTTTTGCATTAATATATATGCTGCAGGAACTACACTGACTTAGTGAGTTGGCATATCTCTACAGTTTAAACTATTTTGCCTCTTTATTAGCAATAAAAACTGACAGGGGTTCTAATTTTTATCCACTGTATCCATTCAACTGGATATGGAATGAGATACAATTCCATGTGGTTTCATAAGATAATGCAGCATATTTTGGAAAAATATCACATGTGGTATTTTAGAAGCATTTTTTAGTGAATGCCAAATACATATTTGAAAAACACTGAGATGTATTGTACTGCATTTCTTAGAGCGGTAGATACCACTTTGTGACTGGAGCCCTCTATTATTTTTTGTCCTGTTTAGTCTTCTAAACAAGTTTCTAGTTTTTCTAAAATGTTTATATTGTGGAACAGAGGAGTAAGAGAAAACAGAAAGAAAGGAAAAGAAAAGATGAGGGGGGAAATCTCAATAAATGTATAATATTGTACTGGTATAAAGGAAACATGGTTCTTCAAGCCTTTAGAGAAGTTCTTTACAATCATATTTTCTGTTTATTGCACTGTTGTCTGAAGAAGAAAAAAATACGAGATTCACACCTGAAAGTTCAAGTCTAAAAGTTATTCCATTAGAACCATCCAATAAAATCCACATGAATATCCAACATGTTTTTAGGGCTCAAAGATGCCCTATTCATCTTCACCAAATGTTGGTTTAAATCTAAGGGGAACTCTGAAGATGGAGAGGGTACCAAAAATACTGTATAGTTAATAGACATGCTCCCTAGCAGTTGATTGTTGTAATTGTGGCTGCATTAACCAGCTGCTTGGAAGTATGCCAATTAACTATATAGTATAACTTGGTACCCTTCATTTCTAGTGACTACCTTGGATTTTAACCAGCATTTCGGTGGGTGTCTTCAAACTCTTAAAGGACAAGTGTGGTCAAAGCTTTTTTTGGCCATACTTTTCCTATGGATCACAAGAGTGCAGTTCACTCTGCACTCCTGTGACCCATTTTCAGCCGACAGAGAACTAAAGTCTGTTGTCGCCTGACGTCACTCCAGGCTCTGTAAAGTTCCTGACCATTTGGTAGGTATCCAGCCCCTCCCGCCCCTGTCCACATCTCCGCGCTGACAGTCACGGCTCTCGTGTAGGGGAAAACTAAGAGATCAGCAGTGTTTGATCACTCAGTTCTCAGTGTAGAGACAGGGGGGACAGATCAATGCATCAGATCAATGGTGTATCCACCTAGGTGAGTATAACAGTTTTTTTGTTTGTTTTTTCAATTCCTGAACTTCACTTTTAATGACTTAATGACTTCACTTGCATTGGTTATATTTGGTTATATTTGTGGATTTTATTTGGATGGTTTTAATGGAATATCCATTGGACTCAAGCTTCTAGGTGTGGCACTATTTTTTTGGTCCCTTTTTGAAGCGCCTTAAGAGACCTTTCTGTCTTCCTAGTGTCATCACACTTCTACCCACCAACTCTACACTATCCTGTGAAGTTAGACTTCTTGTGATCCAGTTCCAAACTCTTAAATTTTGACAACAATCTAAGACACACTACTTACTGATTATGGCCCTGGTTCCAGCCTTAATTTTAAGATGGTGGTTATCTACTATTAAGTGTCCAAATAAATGAAATATTACAATGTAATGCAAAATCTTCAGTGAATGCCTAAATATATGATGATTGCATCTACAACTTTGGAGATTTTATTAAAAGTAGCAAAAGCTCTACTATTTTCTATTACCAATTATGCAGTAATAACGGTACTTATTTAGGGGGTCAATCTTTGTAAGAGTAATTAATAAAATTTATATTATTTCTCTTGAGCAATTTGTCAGCGAAATCTCCTTACTATAGTTCTTTGTGACAGTGCAAGGCCCTGTCAAGGTGTAAGATTAGGAAGGGATATAGAAATGAAATTACCATTTTAGAAGCTCCAGTGTATGTAATGTGAGTGGAAAAAGCTGTGTTCTAAATTTTCTCTGGGTTTGGCAGTTCCGGATTAGGGCCTGAAGCTTGAAGGTTTAAAAGTATCTTTAATCCTGTGTCCAAGTTTGTCTACAGTATTAGGGAAGACTGCAACACCGCTCCAGGTGATATAACCAGTAAACTGAAGGCAGGGTGCTGGTCCAGTCCGTGGACAAACATGCAAAAGAGATGTCCGCACTCCCAATCTTCAGAAAATATGATGCTTTATTTGTTAAAATCCACATATGACATCAAACATCCATGATACACGAGGACAATAGCAGCATGGTTTTGCTAGACACCTGCAGCCTATGGGAGTACACAAGTGTGCAGGATCATTATAAACCAAGTCTGAGAATAGCTCAGGACAGTTGCCTTTGAGAGACACAGTCTTCACAGTGTGAAAATAGTGGTGTGCTCCAGCCAGGAGTGGTGACTTGCTCAGAAAACGAGACCCCGTGTTGGGTGACTTCTTGCCCAAAGGACTGATGAAGTCAAGCCAGCTACGTGGGTCCGGAGAGACTGAGAAAACTGAGGTGATTGGCGAGTCCAGGGGGGGGGGGGGGGGGGCATCTAAATTCCCAAGAAATGTGTGAGAACCTGTGGTGCTGGAAGAACCCTATCAGGAGGCCAGGTATAGACCTATACAGTGAGGTGCTGTGATAAAAGGCTAAGTGAGCCTGAAGAACCCATGGTCTGGGAGACCAGTGCTAATCATAGCGGTGCTGCTGAAGTGTAGCCAGGTGGGCTAGCATTTTTTAATTATATATGGTTAGGAGAAGTACCCTTGCATGGGCAACCAGTCTGCACTGAAATTTATGTTGGATAAATACCCCAATAAAAGTGGGCTGCTGACGTGGACTCACCTAAAACACTCACCACTCTAATTACCCCACAGTACACCTTGCATTGTCTTATTCTTCCATCCTTTATTACAAGAAATGTGATTTTGTATGTTATTGTCACATCTCTTCTTGTATTCTTCAGAATGCCAAAACATTTAATTGCTGTGGCCAATGGGAATTCAACCATACCAAAGAGATATTTAACCTTCTGGCACCTACCAAAATAGTAGGTTACAGTGTTACTAAATTCAGAACCTTGCATTCACTTGATCTGGTCTCCCACAGTACACAGAACACGGAAATGCAATCGTTTTAGTAAATATAAGCATCATCAGCAGTTAGAGCAGTCTTATGACTTATATCAGTGTCTGGTTAAAGATTGTAGGAGGAGTTTTCATTCTGCTCTAACTGTCCCATGAGACTGCATGATCCCTGATCCTCTGTCTGGACAGTGCTGATTGGCCCTGTGCTGATCACATGTACAGAATGTGTACTGACCACTCCCAAGAAATATAATTTCTTTCTTGTGTGATTGACTCACCAATTGTCCCTGAAGTCTATACTAAGATACAAGTCCGAATTCAGGCATCCCCTGCAACAAAAATGTCTAAATGAATGCAGGCCCAGCAGATTTCCTAATTAGTGCTCTGCAGCTGCCACAGCTGGTTGTTAATTAGAAAACCACTCCTATTAGACCCACTCAACGCAGAGGTACAGACAAACACACAGGAATTTCTTCAGAATAACAAAAGGTAGGAATCTGCAACAAAGGTTGTTATAATCCTTGCAATGTACATAGATCACCCAGATGGGAATGGGGGGGGGGGGGACTCCACAAAAGTGGAGTTACGCTTTAAACAAATTTACAGTTTTGATGAAATGTTTATATTGTGGAACAGATCATCATGGTCTGTTTTGAAATTGTACATTTTTACAAAAATGATTGCTTGCTATGTGTAATGGAAATTATACAGGACTGTTAGATTCATATTTTTATAATGAGGAAGGTAGAGCTAAATCACCACGGAGTGCGCTTGCCTTTCTGCATGTTTCAGGCTGTTTTGTGCATGTTAGCAAGATGTATGGGAGTGCCGTTAAGAATTAATGGCACATCTGTACATCTGCAAGGGATGCACATTTTTGTGTGTTGTGCACTCCCTCAATGCACAAGTAAATACTGGCCTGAATACTGGACAAATTATGGTTATATACTGCATACTCTTTAAATTCAAACTAAGCAGCTTTAATTTTCAGCAACCTGCCGGAAACTGATCATGTTAGTCTCATGATCTCAGGTTAAATCAGCACAAAATGGAAGGCTGAAAAACAAGCACTCAGAGAGAGGATTCTGCATATATTCCAATGTGAAATCCAGGCAAGAAAACCTAAACCAGGATTTAGCTGCAATAAATGAGCACTTTGTTCTAAAATCCCCCGTTTCCCTACATAAAGTTGGTCCTATTCATATGTAATAAATAAAGAGGTTAATATGGTATAATTTAGGATTTTTTAAAAGAAAGAACTGGAAAACGTTAAAAAAAGCAATCAGCACAACCATATAAACAATAGCAATAACAGATAATCTTCAAGCTGAACACCAAGGGTAATTTCACAAAATACTATTGTCATATTAACAGTGCAGCGCTAATAAAACAGTACATATAAAAAATGAATGGTAAGTATCCAAATAATGAAGGAGATCCAGAGCCCAAACATCAAATGACCTTAGAAGAAAAAAGGATCCTTTGAGTGAAAGTATCTGTGGCTCCACCCCGCTGATGAAGGCCCGTAGAATGTAACGCATACAGGAGGAGGAGCCATATTCCGTGACGTCACCCGCTGATATCCGAGAGTAGCCAAATATACTGACCAGATGTTGGGTGTGTAACGTTTTGTTCTTGAATCAAAGGATGATCTTGTAAGTCTTATCCAATAAAGCATGTGTTTTTAAAGTTTAAAGAGGGAACTTTTTATATTTTTTATATGCGTTTGGCCTTATGTGTGATCACCGGAGCGGCCGGGACCTGTTTGCATCTGCCATCCCTCATCCCCGGGTAGTGGGAATCCGTGCATTTGACCTTCCTGTTAGTTTAGGGGTCAACATATTGAGGTGAGCGAGCAATCGGTGTGCTGGTGGTGGGCTTATTCACGCAGAGGATTAGTTCTCCTGATACTTTCACTGAAGGGATATTTGGCATTCATTTTTTATATGTACTGTTTTATTTGCGCTGGACTAGAAAATTTGCATAAATCCTAAAAAATTAGGAACTGACAGCCTTATGATGCAAGCTGCTTATATCCTGTATAGTAAGATGTATCAATGATTTGACATAGCAGTTTTAGACTGCTCTAAAATATACTTATATAAAAAACATGTTGCTTATGATATAAAAAATGTTGAGTTTATTTAAAGAAAAAAAAGATTTGAAATGTATCAACACTCATTTAAACATTAAAACTTTAAAACATTTAAACATGCTTAAATAAAACATACTTTAAATTTGGCAAAGTCCCCAAAATTGAATTGGTTTATAAAAAGATCCAACTGTCTTTATGCATAACTTGTTGAAATAAATGCCAAAATAAAAACTGAAATGCAAAAAATTTGAAAATAGTGTTTCTGAATTTTCAGAAAGTATGCAAAAATGTCAAATAAATAACTTATTTTGTGATTTTTAACAGCCCACAAATAGTTCATGTATTGTTATTTTTGGACTGTATTTCTGTGCACAAACATTGTACTTTTATGCCCATTGATTTATTTTGTATTGCTAATATTTTACATTTTCCAATGGCTAACCAGTTTATAGGTTGAGATTGTATTGTATTAATAAAATTAAATGTTAATATTATGAAACGATATATATTAAAAAAAAGAAATATTGAAAACATTGATATTAGGGATATATAAATAAAATGTTCAATGAATGAGTTAATAAAGGGAAAATAAATATGCCAGCTTAGAGGAGAAGATGAAAATTAAAAATACATGCTTTACCATATGTCCTAGCCTGACTGAATATTGGCAGGAAGCAGAGGTATGTGAAGCTGCAGAACAGCTAACACAAATACAAAAATTAGTCCTGATCAAAGAATCACATTTCAATTTTTGTGCTTGACCTCTATAGAGAAAAATACATTTCAGTTATGCATTAAAGTAATTTTTCTCTAATTATGTGGTAAAATTTGTTTATAATTTTGCTGATATATTGATTATTCTAAAATGTCGCCTAGTTGTTTTTCTGCAATAGCTTAAAAAAAGAAGTTTGAACCGTTATTAATCAGTCTCTATGTGTCAAAATATACTGGGCATTTCACCCGTTAGAGACAATTATTTTCGACATTTGAACTTAACACAGTGGAAACCTATACTCAGAAGCAGGAAGAGGCAATATATTGTGGCAGAAGTAAGAGGCACACATGAAAGTCTACGTTCTGAAGAACACTGCTGTTTTTTTGACATTGCTGAGTTAGATTTGAAAAAAAAATTCAGATTGATTTCAACTTTTTTCCTCTAATCCTCAGGGGAAACTTCAGCAGTTATTTGGTCAGACAGGAATTGAAGGTTGTTGATAAATCAACAGAATAGGAAGTGTAGGTTAAGGAAATCTGGCTTTAATTAGTGGTCAGTGTCAAATAGTTCATGACCCTTAGATTCAGGTAACCTAAACATTTACGAATGGCATATACGTGCTCCCTAATCAATGCTAGGCCAAGTTTATTAACTCTCTGCCTGCAACGTGTGCCATGAAACCACTGCGTGCGGGAGACAAAAACAAAGTTAACTCTTTACCGGCATTGTGGTCAGCAATTCCACCATTTGACTAGACCTATAAACGGCAACGTCTAGATGGCAAATAATTTTAATAGAAACAGGAAGTGCCCAAGGTTACTAAAAGTCAAGGCCAAATAAACTTTTGATTGGTGTAGCTCCTACAGATTGAAATAAGGGAAGCTTTAACTAGACACTTCAGAGACCAAGTTTTGACACATCACTTAAGCAGCAAAGCATCATGGGAAAGCACAAAGTTGAACGCTGTCAGCAGTAATTATAAAGTATGACAGCTTGCCTTTGTACCACATAAAAGCATTTTTCCTCTCCTTTTTTAAAGTAAAATTATATGAAATAAATTTACCTGGGTAAAAAAATTGGTTGATGGAATTACTTGTGCAATATGCGCAACTCATTTTGACTTCCATGCTGAGACTCATTTAATTGTTTTGAATGGGGACATTACAGAAGAATGCTCAGTTTGGTGTAAGTGGAAACAAAGATGGTCTGTTAAGAAGTGTCTGAAATTACCCACACAGCACAGCAAAAGACAAATGCACAGGTGCATCTTAGAAGGCAGATAATGGAATTTCTCCTATTACAGAATAACACAATACCGTCATTCTTTGAACACAAATATCAGTTATTAGGGCAATAGATTAGGAAAACAAAGAGACTGAATATTCAACTTATCTATAATGCAAAGATCACAAGTTCAGCAGGGTATTCGTAGAATATGCTGTGTCATCTTAGGTTGGTCACTGTATCCATACAGCAATAGCTGAAGGTAAAGTCCTGGATGGAAACTTCAGTTGTTAAATGGGACTAAATATGTAAGTTTTACTACCCTTGGGGAAAAAAAATGTCCTCTGTGTATTCCACAAGGTTTTAGCAAACTGTATTCCAGAGTCCTACCTCCGCTTTAAAGGTATCGAGAGTAGTGGCTTACTTATGTGTCTTTTTAAAATGAACACTTAAGTGTGGGGGGGGGGGGGGGCTTTGGATTTGTTACAAACACATGATAGATTCAGTCTCTGACTGGATAATATTTAGTTTGCTACAGTTCCATGTATCATACAAAAAATTTATTTTAAATTAAAATAAAAATGTTTTACATTTCATTGTTGCTGATCTCTGACTAGTTATTGCTCAGGGCTGGCTTACTGGTAGTGACCAGGTGGGCCAAGGCTGCATGTGTGTTAGCAGAGCCACTTGCAGTCAGAGGAGCATGTGACAGGGTAATTCAGGACCTCAGTTGGGAGACAGTTGTCACTTCTGTAGCAATCCCCCTAAGGAGCCGCGAGTGTAAAGGGATCCCCCACCCTGCACAGCCAGGAACACCACATCTTCACAGCACACTTGAGTCAAAGAACAGTCCAGCGCTTTGTTTTATGTTTTATTGAGGGGAATAAATGTAGATAGGGATTAGGGTATTATGGGATGCCCACTTGGCTTTTAGCAAAGAACTCTTCAGGGACACAACTATTTACATTCCATGTGTACACTTCTCCTCTGCCTCCTGCATTGATTGCAGTACTACAATTCCCAGGACCAGCTGGCACTGTTGGATGACCTGACAAGAAGGCTCATGTCAGATAAGTAGCAAAAGCCCATTACCCACAGGGACCGCGGGCCCCTTGTTTGTGTAGCAAGATCCTAGTGCCCAGCTGTCCCCCTGTGGCTACTGATCCCAGCACCACCTCTTCAGGCAGTGCCAGCCCACCTTGCTGCAGCTGCCCCATTCTACAGCCCTCTTAGCTAAATCTCCACAGCCCTCCCAGACTGACTCTGGGTCCATCCCAGACTGCTATCTCCCAGTCCTCTCAGGCATGCCTCTCAGTCCTCTCCTGACTGTAACGCTCACCAGCCCACCTGGCTGTCTTCCTCCCTGGAGATTTGCCCAGCAGTGTTCTCCTGCTATCCTTCTCCTGCGCCTCTGATTAGGACACCCCTGTGTGTCGTGAAGAGGGTCCCTTCCGCACCGAGCGCAAGCCTGAGGTCACCCCCCCAAACTAGGGGGCACCTACAAGGGCCACCAACAGCCTAACACTCCATCTCCAGCTTCCACCCGAACTCCAATGCCCCAGCTGGGCTGACCCATTTGAGGGGACCTGCCCCCTGCCAACCCATCTGTTTGTCTGAATACTCCACACAGCTCCTCCTTACCTCCACTCCCATTCTTCTGGAAATTTCTAGCAAGTTCCACAAGTAAGATGAGGTCACAGAGATGCTGCCTGTGAGTCATCCAGCCCTCCCTGAGTCATTCAACCTGACCCAGATAAAACAATAAAGGCTTGGCTGCCAGCCGAGCTTCAACAATTTTCCTACACTACAGAAAAATCTATTCTAGCACACTAGAGGGTGCTACACTTCATAGCAGGAAGTGGGTGAACAAGGATCTTCACGGCAGGATCACAAATTACATATTTACAAAGATTAAAAACACGTTCAAAATTACACTACGTGTTAAAACATATATGAGATTTAAAGGTTGATATTAGATCTACTTCAAAGCCCTACCTACTGTTAAACTTAGGCATGCAGTGTGGTCCCTACCTACACTGCATGTGTTAAGTGCTTGTTTGGCTAAAGGGGAAATAAATACATTTAAATACTCATTTATTCCTTGCTCAGGCATGCTTCTTCCTCTGCATGTGACCAGTTCCCCAACTCCACTTCTCTTCACTGCCTGGCCATTCGCAGCTCTCCAATGTCATCACATACAATGCAGGACCCCTACATTTTATGTAAGGACAGTGAGGGCCCGCGCACTTCTCCGAAGTGTAAGACAGTGGAGTAGAGGGCTCCTTCCCGGGGAAGGGAGGAATATGGCAATTATTTGTACATAATTCTTTCCCATTTAACCAAAAAGCATTTAACCCCTGCATGCATTTACCTGCATTTAACAGCAACCCAGAGTGGTGTTTTATATATATATATATGTATGTGTATATATATAGATATATATATATATATATATATACACTGTATATACATACACTATATTGTCAAAAGTATTGGGACATCTTTACGTGCACTTGAACTTTAGGGACGTTCCAGTTTTAGTCAGTAGGGTTTAATATTGAGTTGGCCCATCCTTTGCTGCTATAACAGCTTTAGCTGTTCTGAGAAGGCTTTCCACAAGGTTTAGAAGTGTGTCTATGGGAATGTTTGACCACTGATGTTGGACGAAAAGACCTGGCTAGCAGGCTCCGCTCTAATTCATCCCAAAGGTGTTCTATTGGGTTGAGGTCAGGACTCTGTGCAAGCCAGTCAAGTTCCTCCACCCCAAATTCACTCATCCATGTCATTATGGACCTTGCTACCATAGATTGGTTTCTGAATCTCCTAAGCATTGGAGCCAGAGCCTGCCGGTTGAGAGTCTTCTGTCACCCATTTGGATGCACCCATAGAAGAATGTCCACGCATGTCCCTGAGGAAGCCGCAAGTCCAAACATGTAGAATTTATGTGTGGAAAAATTGAATATATATGTGGAGAAATTGCATAGAGAAAACAACCCTTGTTTCTTTCTATGTGATTGTTCTTTCTGCCTTTTTCCTTGTTTTGAAAAGAAAAAATGTATCTTATTATATTTGTTGTGATACATTAATTTCATTGTAATAAGCACCCACAAAGTCCCCTATTCCTAATATGTTTTTTCTTTGTTCTTTCTTAAAGGGACGATGGTGCCAAATTAACAATGTATACCAAAAAACATGAAAGAAAGAGCATAAAGTTAGTGTATCTAAATCTACACAGCAAATCTCTTCAAACCATCGCTAGCCCAATAGGGGCAGTGTCACTCTGGTCAAATATATAGCATATCTATCAAAAAGCCTGGTGTGTTCCTGTCTAGGCTGGCAGGAACCAGAGGACAAAATGAGTGTCACAACATAAAATGTGAAGATAAATAATGGAAATTTATTATAAATTTACAAAAAGTACAAACCACTCCACAATGGGAGGTAAAAATATGGACTTGTTCAGCTAAATAGCATCCAGAAATACCATGTCATGCATATTCTGCATGTGGCAACAAAGGGACAAATAAACACAAAACACTGAATACGTACAACATGTAACAATGCGTCCGGACGCCAAGGGTCTGTGCGCGGGTGTCCCTGCCACGTCAAATCTACGTATATGTACTATAGCATAAATATGCTGATAGGCAGAGATATCCGCACAGAGGTCCCTGGAAGACTCAAGCCTATAGTATGTGGGGACAGAGAGGGTAGGGGAAAGAGGAGAGGGACTAACTCAGGTGGTTGGAAAGTCCTGTAAAAATAGTTGGTATGATAGCTGGTAAATAATTCCCAGAAGGAAAGAAAAACAGAAAGGCACACCGACCTTGTGCATTACCACTAAAAGAGTTTTATTAAAAAGAATAAAACAGCAAGTTACTACTCACAAACGAGTATTGATTGAAGGCAAAACACAGTTAAAAGCGTCCACTGCTAGGAACTTCCATCCTCCTATGCTGGGTATTGAGTGAATCTGATGATTCCTCTAACGAATGGCTGACGCGTTTCTGGGGAGAACCCCTTTCCTCAGAGCCTGGAGTGGGCAATGGTAATAATTCCCAGAGGCACTGGCAGCCGTGTTTCAGTGGTTATAGGCCATCATCTAAAAACTAATGATGGTACACAAGGCTTGTGAAGAGCGGAAATAAATATGGATATGTGAGGATCCAAGGTGGACCTATGAGAAGGTCATGTGACAGTGGGTAGCCTGATATAATCACAGTCCGAATGGTAGTCTCAGGTATACTGGATAGCTCTAATATGGTACTGGGTATGAGGCTATATAATGTCTGTATAGCACGCCAATATTGGCAATATGTGTGAAAGGAAATATGCCATACAATACCCTATCCACGATGTTACTGTATCTAGTGAGTGATATTCGAGGAGTGATGGTCCCACAAAGACAATTTCACATACCGGATCCCATAGATGGTGATATAAAAGTTCTGTTATGTATGTTGTAGGCTTAGCAGCGCTAATGGTTTCTGCTCTTACGATGCCCTCCTGCAATGCTGCGGCTCCGTGTGTCGTCTACTAGAGTCTCTCCGATTCACCGTCTCTCAAACTCACCGTAGGCTTACTTCCGGGACACAGCTGAGAAGCGGCGTCACGTGACGCTGGTGACGTCAACGCGTTTCGCTAAGGAGGTTGCAAAACTTCGTCAACCCTTTTTTTATTGACTGTCCCTTTGTTGCCACATCCAGAATATGCATGACATGGTATTTCTGGATGCTATTTAGCTGCACATGTCCATATTTTTACCTCCCATTGTGGAGTGGTTTGTACTTTTTGTAAATTTATAATAAATTTCCATTATTCCATCAACATTGCATGTTGTGACACTCATTTGGTCCTCTGGTTCCTGTCAGCCTAGATAGGAACACACCAGGTTTTTTGATAGATATGCCAAATTAACAAACCTGTGTCTTGATCACTCTAATCCATCACTCTAGTCAATTGGTGAATTTAATTTTGGTTGGAAACTTTCATCCAATGCTTAAGTAATGTTACCTACAGTATATATATCAGTGTCACTAGGTGGTTTTTAACAGTTTGTTTTAAACATTAAGCCAGATTATTCCTCCCACTCACCTTTTTTTGTTGGGTTAATATCATTCAAATGAACACTGGAATCTGGACAGCTTGGTAGTGTTTCCCTACCCCACGTCTATAGTATACTACCATAGCATACAACTCCTTTAGTCTAGGGCAGGGCTGTCCAACTGGTGGTCCGCAGGATGCATTTCTTTTGAGACCTGCAAGATCTCAGCTTCAGCCTATGCAAAACTGCAGTGAGGTGCCAACTGCTAGAATACTCTGTATTCCAGCACCTGGAACTACAATGATGCTGCCACTGCCTGTCAGGTGGGATGATCTCCTGCCCAACAGGACTAGTACAGTACGGCCAAAGCCATTGGTGAGAGAAGAATCAGTGCAAGAGTGTGTATTCAGGGAAGTAACCACTAAACACCCATATGGGGGACTATTTTTACTACCACTGATGCCAATGAAGGAGAATATTTATTGTTGCCACTGACACCAAGGGAAGAAGGGGAGGTTTAGTATTGCTATGACAAAAATGAAGGGCAAATCTATTGTTGTTGACACTGACACCATTGACATGAAGTCACTAACAGCAATAGGCAGGTGGGAGGAAAGATTATTATTTTTGACATTGCCACTAAAACCAATGGAAATGTTTTTTATTGCTGTCACTGACATCAGTGAATGAGGTTTTATTATTGCTGTCTCCACTATGAGCTAAAAAACACTTCCCACAAACCCTTGTGCAGTTGTGTCTGAGGCAGCATGCCATGTTTACATAGGTTTTTGTGAGAGAGGATATAGTGGCAGTATGCAGGTGAGAGTAGGGGCCCCTGAGTATGGAGCTTCCTGGCCATCCTAATTACTGGTTTGATACGCTGCATGGAAAATAATAGGTGCTGATGTGTGGGGGTGCCATTAGGAATCAATGGCACCCCTTATCTGCTAAAGAGCAGTGCCTTTCTGCTCAGGTCTGGAACAGGCATGATTATGCAGGTGTTCCCGACCCGCACATATGTGAACCTAGCCTAAGGCCACATTTGGCAAGTGAAAAAGCAGGGCTCAAGTCCTGTGGGAACGCATGGGAACGGAGTTCCTGTACTTTTTCCACAACAGGAACTCAGTTCCCTTTAGCAGCTGTGTCCTGCAAGACTTTGAAGTATGCAAGCTGTGTGGCAGGTGCTACACCAGCAGCCGCTGACACAGCTCGCAATGGTAAGTGACGCACACCGGGGGTGGACTGACCATTCAGGCATTGCCAGTAGGGGACCCCATGACAGCTTCCGCTTCGATCTACCTGTCAATCACAGCTAGCTGACAGGTAGATCAGGTCCCTGCTACTAAGAGATTGTATTTAGTCAGACCTCTCGTGATGTGCTCCTCCCCGCCAGCCCCTTCTGATTTTCTGTCTCCTCACCCCCCCCCCCCCCCAGTCTCCTGCATACTTGCTCTGTGTGTCCCGCTGAATCTTCCCCTATTCTATCTTCAGTGCCATATGATGAGAGAACCCAGAGGAGGAGCACAGCTATTCTGCTCACAGGACATGCAGGGAGAGAGGTGAGCTGAGGGAGGAACATCAGTTTGGGGTGGTAAGCTGAGCACAATACCTGGCAAAGTTTAATGCTAGGAGGGATGTTTATGTGGAAATATGTGAAGCGTTGGAATAGCAGCGAGTGTGTTTTGGTGCCCTGCAGAGTTTGCAGCCCCCCAAGCTAACATACATCTCCTAAGCAGGAACACATCACTATCTCCCTAAGCATTCTGTCCAGATAATGTGCAGTTCATTTATGACCTTTCTGTTTAACCCTGTGTTATCCAAACTCTGTTCAATGAAAAGTGTAAACTCACCACATAAACATTCTATATACAAAATAAAATTCCCCAATAAAGATCAGAACATGATGTTCACATTTGCATGGAAGCACAATTGAATGAATGCTGATTATTCAGAGAATTACTGTATTTATGTTTATTGAGGATTGTTTTCTTTATGTACTAACAGTTAGGCTTCATACACACAATACGAAAATTGGATGAAAAATACCACTTTTGAAGCGTTCGTGCATATGAGCGTATCATTTTTTTTTTGGTGGGGGAGTGGATATTGGGTGGGAGTTCCCATACTTTTTTTCCCAGGACTTGACCCCTGGAAAAAGTACCATAAATTTAAAAACCTGAAAACACACATCATACTTCAAACTCACATCCCAAGATACTAAGCCTCCCTTTAGAGACAGAACTCCCCAAAATAAACTTTTTAGGAGAACTGATTGCTAAAAAGTAAACATGTGTACTGACCATTAAGGGTATACCTGTAACAACTTATAGCGGTTGGTTGTTTACCCGTTTAGCACATTTTTACATACAGGTAGGTGTATAATAAGGCTTACCTGTAGGTAAAATTAATATCTCCTAAACCTGTACTGTTTAGGAGATATTCACCTTGCATGCAGCTACTGACATTAGTGGCTCATGCGCAGTGAAGGTCTGGCAAAGGTCTGGCGTTTCATGCTGAAACTTGCTGGGACTCACAGCGCTGGAGCTGCGAATCTGGAAGAATCGCCGAGGAAAAATTTCAGCTTCCTCTGCGGTGACCGGCAGACGGTGCGGAGGCTTTGTTCTAAGGTAAGTATTTCATAATGAGCTAGTATGTGATGCATACTAGCTCATTATGCCTTTGCCTTATAGGTCTTTTTTTTCCTGACTATACAACCTCTATAAGTCAAAATCAAAACTCTCATCTGCTGCTCAGGGTATACTTGCATCGAGAAAGGTTACGATGATTGTCCCTATGCCCTGTCATGAAGTCTGTGTGGACTGGACTCCCAGAGGATGATGCACGAGGCTTCTTTGCACAAAAGAGTAGAAGCTATAATAGACATTGGGGGGCCATCAACATAGAAATTTAATTATATGGCAAATAAAAAGCAAACTGAAATGAATGATAAACCACAATTGTTCTAAAAAAATATGTTAGGTTCTGAAGAAGACACTTTTCAGATTTTTTTTTTATTGACTGTAATGCCCAGTACACACGGTCGAAAATTCCGACCACAAAATCCGTCGGATTTTTTCCGACACTGGTGTTGCATACACACGGTCGGACAAAGTTGTCTGAAAATCCGATCATTCTGAACATGGTGACGTTCGTTGCGTATGACGGAACTACGTAGAGGCTAGTAGCCAATAGCTTTGGTCTCGTAATTTGATCTGAGCATGCGTGGCACTTTGTCCGTCGGAAATCTCTACACATGATCGGAAAAAGTCAGATCGGACTTTGCTGTCGGAAAATTTGAGAGCAGGATCTCAAATTTTTTCAGTCGGAAATTCCAACGGAAAAAGTCAGATGAAGCCCACACACGGTCGGATTTTCCAACAACATGGTCCAATAGGACATTTTCCATCGGAAATTCTGTGTGTACGGGGCATAAGAATACACA
The DNA here is from genome assembly GCA_028564925.1 of Lithobates sylvaticus. Classification (NCBI taxonomy): domain Eukaryota; kingdom Metazoa; phylum Chordata; class Amphibia; order Anura; family Ranidae; genus Lithobates; species Lithobates sylvaticus. The sequence continues at coordinate 105,211,049 of CM053031.1, read as the reverse complement.
TTACACAGGTCATTGGAACTGCAAGTAATACATCACAGTTATGCAACGCAATACAATATTTACGAAAAGTCTTTCTTCCTGCACTTAGCATTTGCAAAATCTTTAACTGTAGCCGGCCATAGATGGATTGAAATTTGGTCAGTTTAGCAGGATCTATGGACAAGCTGGTTGTACCCAAGTCAATCCATCGATTGACTTTGGTTCAACCAACCTATTCGATTTTTTACATGTGATTGCTGCTGATGGATACTCTATAGCAGTAATCACTGTGTTCTGCCAGCCGGGAAGGCTCTTGGCACCTCCTGTCCCGCCGGCAGAACACAAAAGCAGTGCGGGAGGTATTACCATCAACACTGACTATGTTGACAGGGGAATAGAGGGATTTTCTTTCCTTTCACCCATGATGGAAGGAAAGATAATTACATAATCTATGGGCTGCCTAATTCATCAAACTGTCATCTTGAGAACACGATTCTCAACAGCCAGTAGGCACAGAGCATTTAGTCTTTCATGGGTTATTGTGGTTGTCAGAAAATTCTTTATCGGTTCCAATTTGCTGAACGACCTTTTTCCTGAACAACTAGTGACCATCATGGTCAAATATATTCTAAGAGCTACATTAACACCTAGAAAGGTATAAGCAAGCCCTTCATCATGTTGCCTGTTGAGATGGGGTGAGACATTACTGAAGCTTGGCAAAATCTGCAAACTGGACAATTACCTCAATGAGCACATTACTGAAGTCTCGAGGGAAAATAAATATAAAGGAATTCTGGGACCCTCTCTGGCAGAGGAGCCTGGGGCAATTTCCCCTTTTTCCCCCTATAAATCTGGCAGTGGTGGCATGTGAGCTTGGACATACTGTTATTGTGTGGCCCTAAAGGCCTCAAGTAAGATATGCTGGTTTCTTTTTCCAACATCCTGGACTCCCCTAGTGAGATATGCTGGTTTGTTTTTTCAACACTTATGTTTTATGGGTTTATGGAAGACCACCATCTTTCCACAAACTGGTACTGCACACTGATAATTTTAATAAATCCATTAAACCCCAAACCTATCAGCTTTGAATGGTACAAATCTGGTATGCTTGTTCAATAGTCAAATAAACAATATATTTGACTTTATTTTTTTTTTAACTTACAATGAAAACGGACATGTTTATATCTTTTTTTTTTCCTTTTAACAAATAGAGTAAGGAATGAAGTCACAGTCATTTTCCATAGTAATTGACTGTGAAATTTGAAAACAGGGAGAAGGAACAGACAGTAAGGCTATTTTAAATCATTTCCTGCAGCTCTGAACAGACAGTATTTGTTACCTAATTTTTTGTTGACTTTTTCGATCACTCTTTTGTAATAGTGATTAAGAGTTGGTCTGGTCTCATGTTTTTTTTTTGTATTTATATCACTTTTTGTAAGCGTTGTTCACCTCCAGCCCACGCTTGTTTACAGATGCAAGAGGAATTCACAGCTGCAACATAAGAATGTAGCATGATTGTGCTATAAATACATGGACATTTGTGAAGTTTTACTAATACGGTTCACATCTTTTCCATTTCTACTCACAGATGATTACACTGCCTGACACTGCCCAGAAGGGAACGCTAATCCTTCTAGAGGAAGGAAAAAGAAACTGAGCATTCAACAAGCTGAATGCACATTGAAAATCTGGTGTACAGTTAAAAAAAACAAAAACAAATGGAAACACATTAAAAAGTTCAGCCCTTCCAAGATTAATATTCCAGCATAAGGGCGTCCTGGAATAAATTATATGAGTATGTATCATTAAACTATTAGCTTTACATCATGCATGTTCATTGGGATCAAATAGAACTAACACATAACATTTTTATGCAGTTTTTACATAGTTAGGATCTTTTGAAACTAGTAGTGGCCAGAAAGACACTAAAATAATTATCTTCAAAGATTTATGCCTCTTTCAGGTCACATTAGGAAGGTCATCCCCAAAATCCAGAAATGGACAAGAAGCTATTGCCAGTTGTTAACTCCTTCCCGCCAGCCCCTCCCGGCCCTTTAAGGTTCTATATTCCGAAAGGTGGGCATCCCGATCATGTGACCACTGTAATTGGCATTATTAATACTCCATATTCCCATCGCACACGTTCCTGGATAAGCTCTCAAGTATTTGGGTGCTGCAGCAACAACCAGCTGGAAACTGGTTCAGAAAGTCACAATGAAGATATTTGCCAGCGCACCATGGTTCGATAAGGTAGCGTCCAAATAGATTTTTGATTGCATGCTCACATCACAGAGCAGGGCAATGTTTCGGAGACCCACAGGACCCCATCATCACATGCCTAACTAAGGGGTTCTACGTGACTTTGAAACGTTGCACTGCTCGCTGATGTGGTCATGCAATAAAAAATAAATTTGAACACTACCTTGTTGATCCATGGTGTGCTACCAAATATCTTCACTGTGATTTGCAGTCACAGCGGTCACCTGATCAGAAAGCTCTCAATTGCAAGTATACATCGGGAGCTTTCCGGTACCCACCGATTACAGTGATGGGTGTGCACACATGTTTACATAAGCCTGCATATATGCAACCTTTCACCGTTAAATCCCACCCACTGACTGGCCAAATAGGAGGAGGTGGTTGGAGGTAGGAGGTTAAACAATCATCTTTGGTAATATACTCTAAAGCTAACCACACACTGATTTAATTTTGATCAGTATGTGGTAGTCTCTGCTCAACAGAAGTATGTCATTTGATAAATTTCTGTCAAAGGGACATGTTGGAAATTTTCTTTGGTCAGTGGCTGCAGCTAATTATCTTGTAACGGTGCATGCCACTATCAGGATACAATGTCTGAGAGAGCTGGAGCGGAGTATAGATTTGTTCATCCACCTCATTTGTATGAACGCACAAAAAAAAAAAAACACCTACGTTTTTGGCCAACTTCCAGTGGTTATAAAGGCAAAAGCATTTTACCTTAATGCATTCTATGCATTAGGGTAAAAAAATGCTCCACTACTTGTTCTAGCCATCCCTTTCCCTAAACCAGGGGTCTCAAACTGGAGACCCTCCAGCTGTTGAAAACTACAAGTCCCATCATTCCTCTGCCTGTGGTAGTTATGCTTGTAACTGTCAGCCTTGCAATCCCTCATAGGACTTGTAGCATAGCAACAGCTGGAGTGCCGCCAGTTTGAGACCCCTGCCCTAAACACACATCTATCTGCCTCTTCTCACTGATCCAGTGCTGTTCCATCTACAGAGCTGATCTTCTCTCTTCCTGGTCTCATTAGAGACACATGCATCGGGGGAGCCATAGGCTCCTGCTGATGTCAGTCAAACTCCTGTGAGGGAGCAGAGGTGTGAACTGTGGGCGCTGCGTATGTCCATGGATGTACAAAGCCTGGCTCAGGCACACACCAGGTGCATCCTTAGCACACAGCTTGCTGAGGGGGCACTCGAAGAAGAAGGAGCCGAGAATGCTGGTGGGGTACTCCAGAAGAGTAAGTAAGAGACCGCTATGTGCAATACGATTGCACAGAACAGGAAAGTGTAACCTCTTTTTTTATCTTAAAGCAAAAATATGACATTTAGTATCACTTTAAGAACAAAACTCTTCATGATTTCCTTTTATAAAGCAGGTTCCAGGGACAAGTATAACACTCTAGGCTTTCTCTTCTCAGAAAAGAGGGTTTGCCAGCTTCAATATATAGAAAGCCCTGGCTGTTGGCACACAGAACAAAGAAATACGTTATCACAATAGCAAGGTCTGGAGTCAGGCTCAGAGGCTAGTAGCTATAGCAGTGGAGCAGCACCCACCGACAAGCGGGACAGGTATACAAGCAGGTCACCTTGGTTGATGACATGGGTTAACCTGATGTGCAGGGTTTAAGTACTAACTGGTATTCACCAGAGTTCCTGATGGTGGAGATGGGTTTTGCAGTACCAGGTTGCAGTCCTTAGGATGGCCCCACCAGGAGGAGAGCAACCCAGATACAGAAGGTAGGGTTCAAGCAGAAGCATAATCAGTAAACATGCCAAAGGTCACTAACGAATGGTTGCAGATTGGGATTAAGCAGAAGTGTAGTCCAGGAACAAGCCAAAGGTTGGTAACGAATGATAGTGAAGATATGGATGGCCGCAGGAGAGACACAAAAGTGAGATATTGGCCAGAGAGAGCACAATGATCTGGCAAACAGGAAGTGCAGAGTAGACATGTGCGATTGAGTTCGTACGAATCCGTAGTATGAATTTTTTCGAATACGAATTCTGTACAGAATACGAAATTCCGTTTACGAATTTCGGCTCCGAATTATTCGAATCCAACTACCAAATATCGAATTTCAACTAATACGAAAGAAATTATTATAGCGGATATAACGAATGATTCGAATGAATTCGAATGATTCGAATGACAAAGTGTAATTTTTGCAGGAAAAAAAGCTATTTAAAATCACTCGCGGCTAATGAATTGTCGGCTCCCGTAACACAGAGAACAGTCATTCATTGAAAGTCATTGATAAAAAAAAAAGCATGGGGGTCCCCCCAAATTCAATAACCAGGCCCTTCAGGTCTGCTATGGATATTAAGGGGAACCCCACTTCAAATTAAAAAAAAAAAATGACGTGGGGTCCCCCCTAAATATCCATACCAGACCCTTCACAAACTGTCCCTGCACAAAGTGTCATTTTTGCAGGAAAAAAAGCTATTTAAAATCACTTGCGGCTAATGAATTGTCGGCTCCCGTAACACAGAGAACAATTGGAATCCAACTACCAAATATCGAATTTCAACTAATACGAAAGAAATTATTATAGCGGATATAACGAATGATTGGAATGAATTTGAGATTCAGTATATCTAATATCAAGAATTGTCCCTGCACAAAGTGTCATTTTTACAGGAAAAAAAGCTATTTAAAATCACTTGCGGCTAATGAATTGTTGGCTCCGTAACACAGAGAACAGTCATTCATTCAACGTCATTGATTAAAAAAATTCAATAACCAGGCCCTTCAGGTCTGCTATGGATATTAAGGGGAATCCCCGCTTCGAATTAAAAAATAAAAAATGGCGTGGGGTCCCCCCCCTCAAAATCCATACCAGACCCTAATCCGAGCACGCAACCTGGCAGGCCGCAGGAAAAGAGGGGGGGACGAGAGCGGCCCCCCTCCCTCCTGAACCGTACCAGGCCACATGCCCTCAACATTGGGAGGGTGCTTTGGGGGTCTGTGACCCCCCAAAGCACCTTGTCCCCATGTTGATGAGGACAAGGGCCTCGTCCCCACAACCCTGGCCATTGGTTGTGGGGGGTCTGCGGGCGGGGGGCTTATCGGAATCTGGAAGCCCCGCCCCCCCTATGGGTGAAATGGTAAGGGGGTACCCCTACCATTTCACCAAAAAAGTGACAAAAATGGTAAAAGTGACAGGAGACGGTCTTTGATATTAAAATCTTCTTTCTTCTGGTCTTCCTTCTTCTTTCTTCATCCTTCGGTTTCTTCATCTTCTCCTTCCGGCATCTTCTTCCATCTTCTTCTTCCATCTTCTTCTTCCTCCGATCCGCTTCTTCTTGCTCTGGTCTTCTCGTCCGGCATCTTCTTCCATGGCGTCGGCGTCTGTTCTTGGGCCGCTCCTCACAATGGGAGGCTCCCGCTGTGTGAGGCTTTCGCTGCGTCTGACAGTTCTTTTATAACGGAGGGCACCTGGTGACCCCCCCTCTGACGTCATGGGAAAAGCCATAGGGATGTCCCCATGACGTCCCCGTGCGTCAGGGGGGCGGGGTCACCAGGTGGGTGGGGGCCGGGATCTGGGGGTCCCCATGTTAAAGGGGGCTTCCAGATTCCGATAAGCCCCCCGCCCACAGACCCCCACAACCAATGGCCAGGGTTGTGGGGATGAGGCCCTTGTCCTCATCAACATGGGGACAAGGTGCTTTGGGGGGGACCCCAAAGCACCCTTCCAATGTTGAGGGCATGTGGCCTGGTACGGTTCAGGAGGGGGGGGGCGCTCTCGTCCCCCCTCTTTTTCTGCGGCCTACCAGGTTGCGTGCTCGGATAAAGGGCCTGGTATGGATTTTGAGGGGGACCCCACGCCATTTTTTTTTTGTCCGGGGTTCCCCTTAAAATCCATCCCAGACCTGAAGGGTCTGGGATGGATATTTAGGGGGGGACCCCACTTCATTTTTTTTTTAAATTTGAAGTGGGGTTCCCCTTAATATCCATAGCAGACCTGAAGGGCCTGGTTATTGAATTTGGGGGGACCCCCACGCTTTTTTTTTTATCAATGACTTTCAATGGATGACTGTTCTCTGTGTTACGGATCCGACAATTCATTAGCCGCGAGTGATTTTAAATAGCTTTTTTTCCTGTAAAAATGATACTTTGTGCAGGGACAGTTCTCTATATTAGATATACTGAATCTCAAATTCATTCGAATCATTCGTTATATCCGCTATAATAATTTCTTTCGTATTAGTTGAAATTCGATATTTGGCAATTGTATTCGAAATGTTCTCTGTGTTACGGAAACCGGCAATTCATTAGCCGCAAGTGATTATTAACGATTCGTAGCGATTCGTATTGATTCGAAATTTGGTCATCATCAGGCACCCCTTCCCTAGACCCACCATGTCCTCCTGAGGAGTCCCCTGAACTGTTTGAGCACAGTGTTGGGTACATGCTCCAGGAGGATGCCCAGCGTTTTGAAGGCTTGGATGATGATACCCAGCTAGAGGAAGGCAGTAGCGTGAGCGCAGAGAGAGGGGATGCTCAAGGACAGCAATCTGGCAGTCATGTTCCACCAGCTGCAGCTTACTGCCAGGTTTGCGTCAGTGGTTAAGAGGGAGGGGATGATGAGGTCACTGACTCCACGTGGGTGCCTGAATGGAGACAGGAGGAGGAGGCGGCACATCTCCAACGAGGCAGGATGCCCTCCGGGAGCCAGCTTGAGGCCAGCACACCAACTGAATCACACCGCAGAGCTCCGCCTGTGCAGGGCGCTGCCTCTGCGCGTTATTACAAAAGTTCTTTGGTGTGGGCCTTTTTTGAGACAAGTGCATCAGATCGCACCACTGCTATTTGTAACATATGTCTCAAGCGTATCTCGCGTGGCCAAAACATCAGCCACTTGGGCACCACAAGCATGACCAGACATATGTTGACCTGCCATGCAGCTCGTTTGCAAGCGCACATTAAAGACCCACACCAAAGAACAAAGCGGACCTTTCCTTGCTCCTCGACAGCTGGGATCTCCAACCCCACTATACCTTCAGTCCTCTCTGAAAGCTGCACTGAGAGGAATGAAGGTGTAGAATTAGGTGTGTCACAGCCAAGTACTTGCGGGCACTCTGCTAGCAGTACACCGATGTCCGATTGTACCAGGCAAATTTCCCTGCCCCAGCTGCTGGACCGTCGAAAGAAGTTTTCTCCCAGCCATCCACATGCCCAGCGGTTGAATGCTAGCTTGGCTAAATTGCTAGCACTTCAACTGCTGCCTTTTCAGTTGGTAGACTCGGCCCCCTTCCGTGAGTTTGTTCAATGTGCGGTTCCTCAGCGGCAGGTTCCCAAACGCCACTTTTTCTCACGGAAGGCAAATCTGGCTCTCTACCGGCATGTGGAAGGCAATGTCCATGCCTCGCTGGACAGGGCGGTCAGCGGTAAGGTGCATATTACCGCTGACTCATGGTCCAGCAGGCATGGACAGGGACGTTACCTGTCTTTCACGGCCCATTGGGTCACTCTTTTGGCAGCTGGGAAGGATGCAGGACAAGGTGCAGTAGTGTTGGAGGTTGTTCCGCCACCACGCCTCCAAAATGCTACTACTGGTTGTGACACCTCTCTCCTCCACCCCCTCCTCTTCTTCTTCCTCCATGGCCTCTTCGAGTGCTCTGTCCACGGAACCAGCGGTGCTCCGTAGGCGTCCAAGGGGCTACGCAAGTACGCAGGCAAAAAGATGCCATGCCGTGCTTGCGCTGGTGTGTTTGGGGGACAGGAGCCACACTGGGGCAGAGGTTCTGTCAGCTCTGCAGGGGCAGGCCGAGAGGTGGTTGACGCCGCGCCAGCTTAAGCCAGGAATGGTGGTTTGTGACAATGGCACCAACCTCCTCTCCGCCCTGCGACAGGGACAGCTGACCCATGTGCCCTGTATGGCTCACGTCCTTAACCTGGTGGTGCAGCGGTTCTTGGGCAGGTACCCAGGCTTACAGGATGTCCTGAGGCAGGCCAGGAAAGTCTGTGTGCATTTCTGCCGATCATATAATGCCAGTGCTTGGCTGGCTGAGCTGCAAAAGGAGTTGAACCTGCCCAAGAACCGCCTTATATGTGACATGCCCACCAGGTGGAACTTAACGTTGGCCATGCTGCAGCAACTGCACATGCAGCAGAGGGACATCAATGAGTACCTGTGCGACTACGGCACCAGGACAGGGTCAGGGGAGCTCAGATTTTTTTACCCACGCCAGTGGAGCATGAGCAGGGATGCATGCACTGTCCTGTCACCATTTGAGGAGGCCATAAGGATGGTGAGCAGTGACAGTGCATGCATCAGTGACACTGTACCTCTTGTCCACCTGTTGGAGCATACGCTGCGTAGGATAATGGACAGGGCACTTGAGCCAGAACAGAGGCAGGAAGAGGAGGACTTCCTTGCCTCTCAAGGCCCCCTTTATCCAGACAGTGTTCCTTCTCTCCCACCCATCACACAGGAAGAGGATGAGGAGGAGGAGGAGGAGGATTGTGTCAGCATGGAGGTGGAGTCTGGCACTCAGCATCAGCAGTCTTTTAGGGATGATTTACAGTCCCAACAAACCAGTGGACTTGTACGTGGCTGGGAGGAGGTGGCTGCGGTTCATGTCGTCCTCAGTGACCCAGAAGACTCAGGACCGAATGCCTCAGCTAACCTACGTTGCATGGCCTCCCTGATCCTGCAAAGCCTGCGAAAGGATCCTCGTATTCTTCGGATCAAGGAGAGGGACCATTACTGGCTGGCCACTCTCCTTGATCCACGGTACAAGGGTAAGGTTGCGGACCTTATCTTGCCATCGCAGAGGGAGCAGAGGATGAGACATCTCCGGGAGGCCTTGCAGAAAGGTCTGTGCAACGCGTTCCCAAAGACTAGGAGGTTACAAACTCCTGGTCCTGGACGAAGAGTTGCTGAGGCTTCGGTCAGTAGCAGAAGGAGCGGTGGGGAAGGTGGACGTCTGACCGATGCGTTCAGACAATTTTTTAGTCCGCAGCCCCAAGGTATGATCGGTTCCAGCAACCATCGCCAGCATCTGATATACATGGTGCAGGAATACCTAGGGGCAATGTCAGACTTGGACACCTTTCCCACCGAAAATCCTCTGGCTTACTGGGTCTTGAGGATGGATCACTGGCCAGAGCTTGCACAGTATGCAATTGAGCTACTGGCCTGTCCTGCATCCAGCGTTCTTTCCGAACGCACATTCAGTGCTGCTGGAGGCTTTGTCACCGATCACAGGGTGCGCCTGTCCACCGACTCGGTTGATCGACTGACCTTCATAAAGATGAATCAGTCTTGGATCACCACCAGCTACCAGGCACCTGAAGCTGATATAACTGAATAATTTATAATGTCACGTCCCTTCAAGACTGCCTATGCTGATGCTGAGTGACTGTCCTGGTATGTTGACTGACTATCCTCTTCCTCCTCAATGATCCTGATGATAGCTTGGAAGAACATTTTTGTTTCTGGGTGCCACCACCAGTGGCTAAGGCCCAATTTTTCAGCCCCTGTTTAACAGGGGCGTGTAATTACAATTTTTTAAGCAATGCTTCGCAACAGGTCTGACTGCTGTGCTCCAAGTACAGTATCTGTGAGGGGTTGCAGTGTTGTGGCACCAGCACCAGTGCCTAAGGCACAATTTTTCAGCCCCTGTTTGACAGGGGCGTGTAATTACAATTTTTTATGCAATGCTTTGCAACAGGTCTGACTGCTGTGCTCAGAGTACAGTATCTGTGAGGGGTTGCAGTGTTGTGGCACCAGCACCAGTGCCTAAGGCACAATTTTTCAGCCCCTGTTTAACAGGGGCGTGTAATTACAATTTTTTATGCAATGCTTTGCAACAGGTCTCATTGCTGTGCTCAGAGTACAGTATCTGTGAGGGGTTGCAGTGTTGTGGCACCAGCACCAGTGCCTAAGGCCCAATTTTTCAGCCCCTGTTTAACAGGGGCGTGTAATTACAATTTTTTAAGCAATGCTTCGCAACAGGTCTGACTGCTGTGCTCCAAGTACAGTATCTGTGAGGGGTTGCAGTGTTGTGGCACCAGCACCAGTGCCTAAGGCCCAATTTTTCAGCCCCTGTTTAACAGGGGCATGTAATTAAATTTTTTTAAGCAATGCTTCGCAACAGGTCTGACTGCTGTGCTCCAAGTACAGTATCTGTGAGGGGTTGCAGTGTTGTGGCACCAGTGCCTAAGGCCAAATTTTTCAGCCCCTGTTTAACAGGGGCGTGTAATTACAAATCTTGATCTAATAATTCTCAGCAGGGCCCATTTCTGCGCCCACCAAGACTAACTGTGAGGGCTTACAGTGTTGTGGCAACACCGTCCACCACCAAAGGCCCAATTTTTTCTGGCCCTGTTCAACAGGTGCATGCAATTACAAATTTTGATCTAATAATTCACAGCAGGGCCCATTCCTGTGCCCACCAAGAGTAACTGTGAGGGCTTACAGTGTTGTGGCAACACCAACATCTAATGGGGCAAATTTCTGCAGAGTATATACGGCAGGCCCCTACTTTCAAACATCCCACTTACAAACAACTCCTACTTGCAAACGGAAGGAGAAAACAGGAAGTGAGAGGAAATCTACCCCTAGAAAGGGAAATTCTATCCTGTTAGATTTAATTTGGGAAAAAGGTATCTCCTCTCTACTGATGCTTTATCACCAATCCTTGTTTCAATAAAAACCCCACTTTTCCAAAAACATTTGTCATTGGGACGGAAAGTGAGGTGAAATGTTCTGAACAGGTGCACAGACAGCAAAACAAATGTTACAGGGGTGATAACCCTTCCCTATGTTCTCCAAAAAGCTTAAAAATAGATTTTTTTTGGATGGAGCTACACTTAAAAATTTACCTGTTCAAAATTACAAACAGATTCTACTTAAGAACAAACCTACAGTCCCTGTCTTGTTTTCACCGCCTGTATACTGCTGTTCAGAGTATATAGGGTTGTAGGTATAGGGTTTTATTTTGGGTGTGGGGTTCCCCTTAATATCCATACAAGACCCAAAGGGGCTGGTAATGGGCTGGGGTGGGGTGGGGTGGGGTTATGGGGTAGCCATGCCATTTTTCTCAAATATTTTCATCCATATTGCCAGGACAAGACATGACATTAAAGACGCAAGCAGTTTTAAATGGCTTATTTTTTTCCTTTACAAATGTCATTTGTTGCAGGGACAGTTCTAAACACGGGAGACACATGCCACTTCACAGGCATACTTTAGACACCCCCAGGTACCATATTTAGAGGAATATTTCACTTTTTTTTTTTTCACTTTATGCATCATTAAAATGACTGCTCCAAAAAAAACGTCCGTTTTTAAAACTTCTTTTTGCATTGATACATGTCCCCTGGGGCAGGACCCGGGTCCCCAAACCTGTTTTATGACATTAACATGCATATTGGCCTTTATAATTAGCACTTTAGATTTCGAACGTTCGCGTCCATTGTAACTAATAGGGTTCGAATATTCGCGCAAACTTTCGGTCCGTTCGCAGGTTCAAGTGCGAACCGAACTTGGGGGTGTTCGGCTCATCCCTACTTTTGAGTGAGTATTCAGAAAACAGGCGGAAAACTGGGCACATATTACTATTCAATGCCTAGTGACTCTATAATACATGGTTGCCAAAAGAAAATGCAAAGCAGAATAAGCTCTCTGCTGCTGGTTAGGGATGGGCCCGGTGCTCGATGCGAACCCACGTTCGCATCGAGCACCGGGCGTTCGCTCGCTCGGCGAGCCCAGAACTATTTTGGCTGCTCGCATCACGTTCGTGTGTTGCGAGCGGCCCCGCAATGCATTGCGGCCGGCGCGGCCGGCGCAGTGCATTGCTGGCTGATGATTGGCCAAGCATGCACTGTGACCCCGCATGCTTGGCCAATCACAGCCCCGGAAACTCGAAGAGCCATAATTGGCTACAGGCAGGACGCCTGTAGCCAATTACAGCTCAGGGGCTGTAGTACACGCCCCCCCTATAAAAGGCCGCCACGCCGTCTGCGCCGGTCACATGCTGTTCCGGCGCAGATAGAGCAGGCTAGATCTGTGACACTCTGCTGGATTTAGTTAGTTAGAGAGATTTACTTAGAGAGATTGAGTTAGATAGATTCATTCATTTAGATTGATTTAGAAAGAGGGGCTTGTAGTGTGTTCGTGGCAGGCAGGCAGAGCTCCTATATTTTGTTCCCAGAAGCACCTATAGGACTTGTAGTGTGTTCGTGGCAGGCAGGCAGAGCTCCTATATTTTGTTCCCAGAAGCACCTATAGGACTTGTAGTGTGTTCCTGGCAGGCAGGCAGAGCTCCTATATTTTGTTCCCAGAAGCACCTATAGGACTTGTAGTGTGTTCGTGGCAGGCAGGCAGAGCTCCTATATTTTGTTCCCAGAAGCACCTATAGGACTTGTAGTGTGTTCCTGGCAGGCAGGCAGCGCTCCTATATTTTGTTCCCAGAAGCACCTATAGGACTTGTAGTGTGTTCGTGGCAGGCAGGCAGAGCTCCTATATTTTGTTCCCAGAAGCACCTATAGGACTTGTAGTGTGTTCCTGGCAGGCAGGCAGAGCTCCTATATTTTGTTCCCAGAAGCACCTATAGGACTTGTAGTGTGTTCGTGGCAGGCAGGCAGAGCTCCTATATTTTGTTCCCAGAAGCACCTATAGGACTTGTAGTGTGTTCCTGGCAGGCAGGCAGAGCTCCTATATTTTGTTCCCAGAAGCACCTATAGGACTTGAAGTGTGTTAGTCCCATCACACAGAGATCATATATTTTGTTCCCAGAAGCACCTATAGGACTTGAAGTGTGTTAGTCCAATCACACAGAGATCATATATTTTGTTCCCAGAAGCACCTATAGGACTTGAAGTGTGTTAGTCCAATCACACAGAGATCATATATTTTGTTCCCAGAAGCACCTATAGGACTTGAAGTGTGTTAGTCCCATCACACAGACCTATATTTTCTTCCCAGAAGCACCTATAGGACTTGAAGTGTGTTAGTCCAATCACACAGAGATCATATATTTTGTTCCCAGAAGCACCTATAGGACTTGAAGTGTGTTAGTCCCATCACACAGAGATCATATATTTTGTTCCCAGAAGCACCTATAGGACTTGAAGTGTGTTAGTCCCATCACACAGACCTATATTTTCTTCCCAGAAGCACCTATAGGACTTGTAGTGTGTTCGTGGCAGGCAGGCAGAGCTCCTATATTTTGTTCCCAGAAGCACCTATAGGACTTGTAGTGTGTTCCTGGCAGGCAGGCAGAGCTCCTATATTTTGTTCCCAGAAGCACCTATAGGACTTGAAGTGTGTTAGTCCCATCACACAGAGATCATATATTTTGTTCCCAGAAGCACCTATAGGACTTGAAGTGTGTTAGTCCAATCACACAGAGATCATATATTTTGTTCCCAGAAGCACCTATAGGACTTGAAGTGTGTTAGTCCCATCACACAGACCTATATTTTCTTCCCAGAAGCACCTATAGGACTTGAAGTGTGTTAGTCCAATCACACAGAGATCATATATTTTTTCCCAGAAGCACCTATAGGACTTGAAGTGTGTTAGTCCCATCACACAGAGATCATATATTTTGTTCCCAGAAGCACCTATAGGACTTGAAGTGTGTTAGTCCAATCACACAGAGATCATATATTTTGTTCCCAGAAGCACCTATAGGACTTGAAGTGTGTTAGTCCCATCACACAGACCTATATTTTCTTCCCAGAAGCACCTATAGGACTTGAAGTGTGTTAGTCCAATCACACAGAGATCATATATTTTGTTCCCAGAAGCACCTATAGGACTTGAAGTGTGTTAGTCCCATCACACAGAGATCATATATTTTGTTCCCAGAAGCACCTATAGGACTTGAAGTGTGTTAGTCCCATCACACAGAGATCATATATTTTGTTCCCAGAAGCACCTATAGGACTTGAAGTGTGTTAGTCCAATCACACAGAGATCATATATTTTGTTCCCAGAAGCACCTATAGGACTTGAAGTGTGTTAGTCCCATCACACAGAGATCATATATTTTGTTCCCAGAAGCACCTATAGGACTTGAAGTGTGTTAGTCCAATCACACAGAGATCATATATTTTGTTCCCAGAAGCACCTATAGGACTTGAAGTGTGTTAGTCCAATCACACAGAGATCATATATTTTGTTCCCAGAAGCACCTATAGGACTTGAAGTGTGTTAGTCCCATCACACAGAGATCATATATTTTGTTCCCAGAAGCACCTATAGGACTTGAAGTGTGTTAGTCCCATCACACAGAGATCATATATTTTGTTCCCAGAAGCACCTATAGGACTTGAAGTGTGTTAGTCCCATCACACAGAGATCATATATTTTGTTCCCAGAAGCACCTATAGGACTTGAAGTGTGTTAGTCCCATCACACAGAGATCATATATTTTCTTCCCAGAAGCACCTATAGGACTTGAAGTGTGTTAGTCCCATCACACAGAGATCATATATTTTCTTCCCAGAAGCACCTATAGGACTTGAAGTGTGTTAGTCCAATCACACAGAGATCATATATTTTGTTCCCAGAAGCACCTATAGGACTTGAAGTGTGTTAGTCCCATCACACAGACCTATATTTTCTTCCCAGAGGCACCTATAGGACTTGAAGTGTGTTAGTCCCATCACACAGAGATCATATATTTTGTTCCCAGAAGCACCTATAGGACTTGAAGTGTGTTAGTCCCATCACACAGAGATCATATATTTTGATCCCAGAAGCACCTATAGGACTTGAAGTGTGTTAGTCCAATCACACAGAGATCTTATATTTTGTTCCCAGAAGCACCTATAGGACTTGAAGTGTGTTAGTCCCATCACACAGAGATCATATATTTTGTTCCCAGAAGCACCTATAGGACTTGAAGTGTGTTAGTCCCATCACACAGAGATCATATATTTTCTTCCCAGAAGCACCTATAGGACTTGAAGTGTGTTAGTCCCATCACACAGAGATCATATATTTTCTTCCCAGAAGCACCTATAGGACTTGAAGTGTGTTAGTCCAATCACACAGAGATCATATATTTTGTTCCCAGAAGCACCTATAGGACTTGAAGTGTGTTAGTCCCATCACACAGACCTATATTTTCTTCCCAGAGGCACCTATAGGACTTGAAGTGTGTTAGTCCCATCACACAGAGATCATATATTTTGTTCCCAGAAGCACCTATAGGACTTGAAGTGTGTTAGTCCCATCACACAGAGCTCCTATATTTTCTTCTCAGCAGCACCCACAGGACTTCTAGTGTGTTAGTGGCATCACACAGAGCTCCTCTATTTACTTTGCAGAAGCACCCATAGGACTTCTAGTGTGTTAGTGGCATCACACAGAGCTCCTATATTTTCTTCTCAGCAGCACCCACAGGACTTCTAGTGTGTTAGTGGCATCACACAGAGCTCCTCTATTTTCTTTGCAGAAGCACCCATAGGACTTCTAGTGTGTTAGTGGCATCACACAGAGCTCCTCTTTTTTCTTTGCAGAAGCACCCATAGGACTTCTAGTGTGTTAGTGGCATCACACAGAGCTCCTATATTTTCTTCTCAGCAGCACCCACAGGACTTCTAGTGTGTTAGTGGCATCACACAGAGCTCCTCTATTTTCTTTGCAGAAGCACCCATAGGACTTCTAGTGTGTTAGTGGCATCACACAGAGCTCCTATATTTTCTTCTCAGCAGCACCCACAGGACTTCTAGTGTGTTAGTGGCATCACACAGAGCTCCTCTATTTTCTTTGCAGAAGCACCCATAGGACTTCTAGTGTGTTAGTGGCATCACACAGAGCTCCTCTTTTTTCTTTGCAGAAGCACCCATAGGACTTCTAGTGTGTTAGTGGCATCACACAGAGCTCCTATATTTTCTTCTCAGCAGCACCCACAGGACTTCTAGTGTGTTAGTGGCATCACACAGAGCTCCTATATATTCTTCTCAGCAGCACCCACAGGACTACCGACTACAATGGCTGGAAGACCGCCAAGGGGAGGCAGAGCGTGCAGAGCCAAGAACACAGGGCAGGCAGGCTCTGTTTCTAGTGGATGTGGCCGTGGACGTGGACGTGGTCGTGCATCGTCATCAGCACGTGGCCATGGGACACGCGCGTCTTTGTTTTCGGCAGCTGGACATGTGGAGCCGCATCATGCTGAAGGCTTGGTAGAATGGATGACCAAGCCCTCCTCATCCTCCTCATCCTCTCTCACCCAGGCTCAGGGTACTGGCAGAGCATCATCAGCCACCCCTTCCCTAGACCCACCATGTCCTCCTGAGGAGTCCCCCGAACTCTTTGAGCACAGTGTTGGGTACATGCTCCAGGAGGATGCCCAACGATTCGAAGGCTCGGATGATGATACCCAGCTTGAGGAATCTGGCAGTACTGTTCCACCAGCTGCAGCTTACTGCCAGGTTTGCTCTAGTGGTGAAGAGGGAGGGGATGATGAGGTCACTGACTCCACGTGGGTGCCTGAAGGGAGAGAGGATGAGGAGGAGGACGAGGAGGAGGAGGATGCGGCGTCACATGTCCAACGAGGCAGGGTGCCCCCTGGAGGCCAGGTAGAGGCCAGCACAGCAACTGTACAACACCGCAGAGCTCCGCCTGTGCAGGGCGCTGCCTCTGCACGTTATCAGAAAAGTTCTTTGGTGTGGGCCTTTTTTGAGACGAGTGCAGCAGATCGCACCACTGCTATTTGCAATATTTGTCTCAAGCGTATCTCGCGTGGCCAAAACATCAGCCGCTTGGGCACCACAAGCATGACCAGACATATGGCGACCTGCCATGCAGCTCGTTGGCAGGCACACATAAAAGACCCACACCAAAGAACTAAGCGGACCTCTCCTTGCTCCTCCTCAGCTGGGATCTCCATCCCCACTACACCTTCAGTCCTCTCTGAAAGCTGCTCTGAGAGGACTGAAGGTGTAGAATTAGGTGTGTCACAACCAAGTACTTGCAGTACACCGACGTCCGATTGCAGCAGGCAAATTTCCCTGCCCCAGCTGCTGGACCGTAGAAAGAAGTACACTCCCAGCCATCCACATGCCCAGCGGTTGAATGCTAGCCTGGCTAAATTGCTAGCACTTCAACTGCTGCCTTTTCAGTTGGTAGACTCGGCCCCCTTCCGTGAGTTTGTTCAATGTGCGGTTCCTCAGTGGCAGGTTCCCAAACGCCACTTTTTCTCACGGAAGGCGATTCCGTCTCTCTACCGGCATGTGGAGGGCAATGTCCATGCCTCGCTGGACAGGGCGGTCAGCGGTAAGGTGCATATTACCGCTGACTCATGGTCCAGCAGGCATGGACAGGGACGGTACCTTTCTTTCACGGCCCATTGGGTCACTCTATTGGCAGCTGGGAGGGATGCAGGACAAGGTGCAGTAGTGTTGGAGGTTGTTCCGCCACCACGCCTCCAAAACGCTACTACTGCTACTGGTTGTGACACACCTCTCTCCTCCACCCCCTCCTCTTCTTCTTCCTCCAGTGCTCTGTCCTTGGAACCAGCGGTGCTCCGTAGGGGTACAAGGGGCTACGCAAGTACGCAGGCAAAAAGATGCCATGCCATGCTTGCGCTGGTGTGTTTGGGGGACAGGAGCCACACTGGGCCAGAGGTTCTGGCAGCTCTGCAGGGGCAGGCCGAGAGGTGGTTGACGCCACGTCAGCTTAAGCCAGGAATGGTCGTTTCTGACAATGGCACCAACCTCCTCTCCGCCCTGCGACAGGGGCAGCTCACCCATGTGCCCTGCATGGCTCACGTCCTCAACCTGGTGGTGCAGCGGTTCTTGGGCAGGTTCCCAGGCTTACAGGATGTCCTGAGGCAGGCCAGGAAAGTCTGTGTGCATTTCCGCCGATCTTATAATGCCAGTGCTCGGCTGACTGAGCTGCAAAAGGAGCTGAACCTGCCCAAGAACCGCCTAATATGTGACATGCCCACCAGGTGGAACTCAACGTTGGCCATGCTGCAGCGACTGCACACGCAGCAGAGGGCCATCAATGAGTACCTTTGCGACTATGGCACCAGGACAGGGTCAGGGGAGCTTGTTTTTTTTTCCCCACGTCAGTGGAGCATGATCAGGGATGCATGCACTGTCCTCTCACCATTTGAGGAGGCCACGAGGATGGTGAGCAGTGACAGTGCATGCATCAGTGACACTGTCCCTCTTGTCCACCTGTTGGAGCATACGCTGCGTGGGATAATGGACAGGGCACTTGAGGCAGAACAGAGGCAGGAAGAGGAGGACTTCCTTGCCTCTCAAGGCCCCCTTTATCCGGACAGTGTTCCTCCTGTCCCACCCATCACACAGGAAGAGGATGAGGAGGAGGAGGAGGAGGAGGAGGAGGAGGAGGATTGTGTGAGCATGGAGGTGGAGCCTGGCACTCAGCATCAGCAGCAGCAGTCTTTTAGGGATGATGTACAGTCCCAACAAACCAGTGGACTTGTACGTGGCTGGGAGGAGGTGGCTGGCGATCATGTCATCCTCAGTGACCCAGAAGACTCCGGACCGAATGCCTCAGCTAACCTACGCTGCATGGCCTCCCTGATCCTGCAAAGCCTGCGGAAGGATCCTCGTGTTCTTCGGATCAAGGAGAGGGACCATTACTGGCTGGCCACTCTCCTTGATCCGCGGTACAAGGGTAAGGTTGCGGACCTTATCTTGCCGTCGCAGAGGGAGCAGAGGATGAGACATCTCAGGGAGGCATTGCAGAAAGGTCTGTGCAACGCGTTCCCAGAAACTGGGAGGCTACAAACTCCTGGTCCTGGGCGACGAGTAGCTGAGGCTTCGGTCAGTAGCAGAAGGAGCGGTGGGGAAGGTGGACGTCTGACCGATGCGTTCAGACAATTTTTTAGTCCGCAGCCCCAAGGTATGATCGGTTCCAGCAACCATCGCCAGCGTCTGATATACATGGTGCAGGAATACCTTGGGGCAAGGTCAGACTTGGACACCTTTCCCACCGAAAATCCTCTGGCTTACTGGGTCCTGAGGATGGATCACTGGCCAGAGCTTGCACAGTATGCAATTGAGCTACTGGCCTGTCCTGCCTCCAGCGTTCTTTCCGAACGCACATTCAGTGCTGCTGGAGGATTTGTCACCGATCATAGGGTGCGCCTGTCCACCGCCTCGGTTGATCGACTGACCTTCATCAAAATGAATCAGTCTTGGATCACCACCAGCTACCAGGCACCTGAGGCGGATATAACCGAATAATTTTTAATATCACATCCCTTCAAGACTGCCTATGCTGATGCTGAGTGACTGTCCTCTTATGTTCACTGACTATCCTCTTCCTCCTCCTCAATGATCCATGCCACCACACCAGTGCCTAAGGCACAATTTTTCAGCCCCTGTTTAACAGGGGCGTGTACATACAATTTTTTATAAAAAAATGCTTCGCAACACGTGTGACTGCTGTGCTCCAAGTACAGTATCTGTGAGGGGTTGCAGTGTTGTGGCACCAGCACCAGTGCCTAAGGCACAATTTTTCAGCCCCTGTTTAACAGGGGCGGGTAATTACAATTTTTTAAAAAAATTCTTCGCAACACGTGTGACTGCTGTGCTCCAAGTACAGTATCTGTGAGGGGTTGCAGTGTTGTGGCACCAGCACCAGTGCCTAAGGCACAATTTTTCAGCCCCTGTTTAACAGGGGCGGGTAATTACAATTTTTTAAAAAAATTCTTCGCAACACGTGTGACTGCTGTGCTCCAAGTACAGTATCTGTGAGGGGTTGCAGTGTTGTGGCACCAGCACCAGTGCCTAAGGCACAATTTTTCAGCCCCTGTTTAACAGGGGCGGGTAATTACAATTTTTTAAAAAAATGCTTTGCAACACGTGTGACTGCTGTGCTCCAAGTACAGTATCTGTGAGGGGTTGCAGTGTTGTGGCACCAGCACCAGTGCCTAAGGCACAATTTTTCAGCCCCTGTTTAACAGGGGCGGGTAATTACAATTTTTTAAAAAAATGCTTTGCAACACGTGTGACTGCTGTGCTCCAAGTACAGTATCTGTGAGGGGTTGCAGTGTTGTGGCACCAGCACCAGTGCCTAAGGCACAATTTTTCAGCCCCTGTTTAACAGGGGCGTGTACTTACAATTTTTTAAAAAAATGCTTTGCAACACGTGTGACTGCTGTGCTCCAAGTACAGTATCTGTGAGGGGTTGCAGTGTTGTGGCACCAGCACCAGTGCCTAAGGCACAATTTTTCAGCCCCTGTTTAACAGGGGCGGGTAATTACAAATCTTGATCTAATAGTTCACAGCAGGGCCCATTCCTGCGCCCACCAAGAGTAACTATGAGGGCCTACAGTCTTGTGGCAACACCGTCCACCACCACCGCCAAAGGCCCAATTTTTCTGCCCTGTTCATCAGGTGCTTGCAATTACAAATCTTGATCTAATAACTCACAGCAGGGCCCATTCTTGCGCCCACCAAGAGTAACTGTGAGAGCTTACAGTCTTGTGGCAACACCGTCCACCACCACCGCCAAAGGCCCAATTTTTCTGCCCTGTTCATCAGGTGCTTGCAATTACAAATCTTGATCTAATAACTCACAGCAGGGCCCATTCTTGCGCCCACCAAGAGTAACTGTGAGAGCTTACAGTCTTGTGGCAACACCGTCCACCACCACCGCCAAAGGCCCAATTTTTCTGCCCTGTTCATCAGGTGATTGCAATTACAAATCTTGATCTAATAACTCACAGTAGGGCCCATTCCTGCGCCCACCAAGAGTAACTGTGAGAGCTTACAGTCTTGTGGCAACACCGTCCACCACCACCACCACCCCCAATTTTTCTGCCCTGTTCAACAGGTGCATGCAATTACAAATCTTGATCTATTAACTCACAGCAGGGCCCATTCCTGTGCCCACCAGTCTTGTGGCTACACCAACATCTAATAGGGCAAATTTCTGCAGAGTATATACGCCAGGCCCCTACTTTCAAACATCCAACTTACAAACGACTCCTACTTGCAAATGGAAAGAGAAAACAGGAAGTGAGAGGAAATCTACCCCTAGGAAGGGAAATTCTATCCTGTTAGATTTAATTTGGGAAAAAGGTATCTCCTCTCTACTGATACTTTATCACCAATCCTTGTTTCAATTAAAACCCCACTTTTTCCAAAAAACATTTGTCATTGGGACGGAAAGTGAGGTGACATGTTCTGAACAGATGTGCAAAGACAGCAAATGTTACAGGGGTGATAACCCCTCCCTATGTTCTCCAAAAAGCTTAAAAATAGATTTTTTTGGGATGGAGCTACACTTCATAATGTACCTGTTCAGATTCTACTTAAGAACAAACCTAAAGCCGCAAGTGGTTTTAAATGGCTTCTTTTTTTCCTTTAAAAATGTCATTTTGTGCAAGGACAGTTCTAAACACGGGAAACACATGCCACTTCACAGGCATACTTTAGACACCCCCCAGGTACCATATTTAAAGGAAAATTTCACTTTTTTTTTTTCACTTTATGCATCATTAAAATGACTGCTCCCGAAAAAACGTTAGTTTTTAAAAGTTCTTTTTGCATTGATATATGTCCCCTGGGGCAGGACCCGGGTCCCCAAACCTGTTTTATGACATTAACATGCATATTGGCCGTTGTAATTAGCACTTTTGATTTCGAACGTTCGCGTCCATTATAACGTATAGGGTTCGAAAATTCGCGCGAACTTTCGGTCGGTTCGAAGGTTCTGGTGCGAACCGAACCCGGGGGTGTTCGGCTCATCCCTACTGCTGGTACTACTTTCACTACTGCCCATACATTTTTATTGTGGGATGTTGTGGCATTGGAATACATTGATTCATTCATTCACTTAATACTTTACAAGCAGTTACAGCAAACAGTTTTTTTTTTTTTACTTTTGGGATAAAGGTTTTACAATAAATAAACAAAAGCGGATCATTCTAAGCACCCCTGTCAGTAGTAAATTGTTTGCCTTCACACTAACAGCTACATCTGCAGGAGAGCTTGTTCTGTTGAAAAACTGGCCAGATCACCAGGCGAAAATAAAGCAAAGAACACTAAATAAAGAAAACTATTGCAGCCATCACATCAAAGAATTGGTAAGCTGCAATATAATAAATGTTTTTTTTGGGGGGTTTAATAAGAATTTAAGCTTCTCTTAGATGGCATTTTGCTTACAATCATCCCCCCTAAAGTTTTTAGACATGTGACAGATTTTTTCGTTGACATTGGAATGTGTGGTATAGGCCATACTTTACATAGCAGAAAACACTTTCCGAAATGAACAACTTGTAAGGTTTTTTTCTGCCCAAAGAAAATGAACAATTTTGCATTAATAATATATTAAAAATAATAAACTTTTCATATATAAAAAATTATATAACACATAAATTAAAGATGTCAGTTTTTCCAGCAATAAGAACAGTGAGCAGGTCAGTGGTGACTTCACCAAATCTCACTTAATATTTCCTGTGCCTATCAGCCAGAGGCATCAATGCTTTGGATGATCTCACACTGCAGATACCCAGCTATGAGTCTGTAGGCACAGGAGTGCTTAGGCATCCTTGCATACCAGAAAGTACACTGCTACTTTACAGGAAGAATTACAGACAAAATGTAAATTTTTCAGCGTACTAATCAAATACAATTAACATTTCAAAATGATCCCTTTAACAAAGCAAATCGTTACTTTTTTAGCTCAGTTCTAATATAAGGCAATTGTAAATAGATACTTTTTGAGAAACTTTTAAAGGTACTTACTAGTATATACCATGCTCTTAAAGCAGAAGACTACACCAGTTCTTGTTTTTTGGGGGTAGGGTTTTTACTTCACAGGGATAGCTGTGTTGGTTGTTATTAGGTTGCATTCACTCCATGTCTTCTCTCCATATCAGACCACAAATTGTATCCATTTTCAGCCTCTAAGGCCCCCATGGAGGCTGACCTGTGTTTTTCAATTTACTTAATGTAATTCTGGCAGCACTTTTGTTTTATCAGCCCTGAGGTTACATATTGGAATAAATAGAATTGTGTTTTCTACTATGACTGAGAGCGAATACAAGTTAATACAATAAAAAGTAATCCCTGAAAGGTAAAATGGCAATAATTGGCAGTGGAGACTACTGGCGCTAAAGCACTGGTCGTTTTAGCTGCGCTTTATCGCTGTTTAAGCAGCGGGGGGAAAGGGTTAAAAAATCCTCTGTTGCGGCGCTTTGGAAGTGCTTTTCAGGTGCTTCGGAAGCGCTGCCCATATATTCCAATGGGCAGAGCATTTTGGGAGCGCTAAATACAGCACTCCCAAACACTCCAAGATGCTGCTTGCAGGACTTCTCGGAAAATCCCACATGCGCACCGCCCCAGTGTGAAAAGTCACGCGGTTTTCAAGGGGCTTAGCAAAGACGATTTCCAGTGCTAAAGCACCTGAAAACCGCCCCAGTGTTAAAAGGATCTAACTAATGCCCATTGGTGACTGTTCCTTTTTATATTAGCAAGCGGTTTTGCAGACATTATTACTTTGAGACGTAAACATAAAATTAAATACGGCACTTATACCTCAACAAATTTATAATTCTTCTTCAAAGATCAATACTTTTTGAAAGAACACCACGTTATTACCTTGTTTATCATCTGTTTTTATTTATACTGATGGAAAAAATGCTGAAAAATCCAAAGACTATAGCATCAATGCAATCAACAAAAAAAAAAAAAAAGAAAAGAATAAAAGATAGATAAGAAAACTGCAAAATAATAATAATCATACTTTATTAAACAATTTACTCATGTACTAGTACTGTGCATTCATTGAAATAATTAGGCCAATTGACCACTTCAGCCCCGGAAGACTTTACCTCTTCCTGACTAGGCCATTTTTTTTTGATACGGCCCTGCGTTGCTTTAACTAACAATTGTGCGGTCGTGAGACGTTGTACCAATACAAACTTGATGTCTTTTTTTCCCACTAATAGAGCTTTCTTTTGGTGGCATTTGATCACCTCTGCGGTTTTAATTTTTTTGCGTTATAAACAAAAAAAGAGCGACAATTTTGAAAAAAAACACAATATTTTGTACTTTTTGCTATAATAAATATCCAAAATAAAAAGAAAAAAATTAATTTGTTCATCTTTTTAATCCAATATGTATTCTTCTACATATTTTTTGGTAAAAAAAAAAGAAACAATAAGCGTATATTGCTTGGTTTGTGCAAAAGTTAGGGGATAGATTTATGGCATTTTTATTATTTTCTTTTTATACTAGTAATGGCAGTGAACAGTGATTTTTATCGTGACTGCAACATTGCGACAGACACATCGGACACTTTTTTGGGACCAGTGACATTTATACAGCGATCAGAGCTAAAAATAGCCACTGATTACTGTATAAATGTCATTGGCAGGGAAGGGGTTAACACTAGGGGGCGATCGAGGAGTTAACTGTGTTCCCTAGGTGTGTTCTAACTGTGGGGGGGATGAGACTAGGGGAGGAGACCGATCAGTGTTACTACTTAGTAGGAGCACACGATCTGTCTCCTCTCCCCTGAGAGAACCGGGATTTGTGTGTTTACACACACAGATCCCGGTTCTCGCTCTCTCACGAGTGATCGCACTCGCATCAGCTCCGGGAACGCGCTGCCGGCGTGCAGCCTGCAAAAGCGTCTTAAAGAGCCGGCGTACAGCTACGGCAGCTCGCGCAGGGGAGCCAACCTGCCGCAGTATAACTGCAGCAGCTGGTCGGGAAGAAGTTAAAGATTACCATGTGACCAATAATGAGCACAAAAGTAAAAAATGCTTGGTATTGTTGGCACAGTATTTTTTTATATATTTTATATATTTAACAATCTAAGTGATCTTTAAAGAATTGTTAATTTACCCATAGAAAAGTGCTCTTTTACCGCTGTGATGTGCACATTTGGGTGTTGTTTTGAAGATCTATGGTGTGCTGGTGATAAACAGTATGCTTTGACTGCTGGGCTACAGAACACTTCCACCACTACTTATCTTATATGGGGCTTACTGTAGTCTAGAACAATGTTTCTCAACCTTTTTTCAGTTAAGGCACCCTTTAAAATTATGCACAATCTTGAGACACCATATTCGGCATTGTAAACAATGTAACTAATATAATGCAGCAACATCCACACATGTAGGACCCCCAAGGTTAGAGATGATTTATTCTACCAAACAGTCGCGGCTGGTGCTCAATTGCGACCCTCACTGTACCATTAATCAAAGCCACTGTGCCATCAAACACAGCCACTGTGCCCATCAATTGCCCCCACTGTACCATCAAACACAGCCACTGTGCCCATCAATTGCCCCCACTGTACCATCAAACACAGCCACTGTGCCATCAAACGCAGCCACTTTGCCCATCAATTGCCACCACTGTGCCATCAAACGCAGCCACTGTGCCTATCAAAAGCAGCCACTGTGCCATCAAATGCAGCCACTGTGCATATCGATTGCTGCCACTGTGCAATCAAACGCAGCCACTGTGCCCATCATTTGCTGCCACTGTGCCATCAAACGCAGCCACTGTGCTATCAAACGCAGCCACTGTGCCCATCAATTGCCACCACTGTACCATCAAACACAACCACTGTGCCATCAAACGCAGCCACTGTGCCATCAATTGCTGCCACTGTGCTATCAAACGCAGCCACTGTGCCCATCAAATGCAGCCATTGTGCCATCAAACGCAGTCACTGCGCCCATCAATTGACGCCACTGTGGCATCAAACGCAGCCACTGTACCACCAAACGCATTCACTGTGCCATCAAACGCAGCCCCTGTCCCATCAAACGCAGCCACTGTGCCATCAAATGCAGCCACTGTGCTTATCAATTGCCGCCACTGTGCCATCAAAAGCAGCCACTGTGCCCATCAAACACAACCATTGTGCCATCAAACGCAGCCACTGTGCCCATCAATTGCAGCCATTGTGCCATCAAACGCAGCTACTGTACCATCAAACGCAGCCCCTGTACCATCAAACACAGCCACTGTGCCATCAAACGCAGCCACTGTGCCCATCAATTGCCGCCACTGTACCATCAAACACAGCCACTGTGCCATCAAATGCAGCCACTGTGCCAATCAATTGCTGCCACTGTGCCATCAACGCAGCCACTGTGCCACCAAACGCAGCCACTGTGCACCATCAATTGCCGCCACTGTGTCATCGAACGCAACCATTGTGTCATCAAACGCAGCCACTGTGCCATCAAATGCTCCCACTGTGCCATATCAAATGCTGCCACTGTGCCATCAAATGCTCCCACTGTGCCATCAAATACTCCCACTGTGCCCCATCAAATGCTCCCACTGTGCCCCATCAAATCCTGCCAGTGTGCCATATCAAATGCTGCCAGTGTGCCCCCGCCCTCCGTCTGCACTTACCCTGTCTTGGTGGGACAGCTCCTCGATGCTCCTCAGTGTCTTCTCCCGTCCTCTCTTCCAGTCCTCTGCTATGATTGGACACCTGATAGGCGTCCAATTACAGCGCCTGTCATTTTAGCCAATTAGGTGACAGGTAACAGATCCGAGCACCTGATTGGCGGCGAGGCGGTTTAGTGTTAGGAAAGTGAATATTCATTCGCTTTTCTAACACAGCTGAGCCCAGCATGACGCTCACAGGTCACCTTTTTTGACGCCTATTAGAGCCTATGGCCACAGTGGCTGCATTTGATGGCACAGTGGCGGAAATTAATGGGCACAGTGGCTGCATTTGAGGCAATGCATGAATCTATCTATTGCTGCTAGAGGGGGTGGCAGGAGAGTGGGGCGGCGCCTGTGCACCCTTATGGACGCACCGCCACTGCTACCAAAGCAAACACACCTTTGCACACTGGTACCTCTTGGGGGATCAGGAAGGATTTTTCCCCTGCTGGAGCAGATTGGATTGTATATATAGGATTGTATCATTTTTTTTTTCCCTTTCTATTGCTTGAACTGGACATCATTGGTTGTTAAGAATGCCAGTGGATAGAATGGTGTACAATGAAAACATGTGGCTTTGTGTGAAGAAAAGGCAGGCTTAATGCACCTGTTGGCTTGTATACAATTTTTGGGCAATTTTTAGGCATTTTGTCAAGGTGCCCCTGAAGAAACCTAAATGCACCCCATGGTGCCTGGCAGCCTGGGCACCCTGGTTGAAAAAGGCTGGTCTAGAACTCAGTCATGAATGACAACGTTGCTTAGGATTTCATTGCAGCAGAAGCAGAGTTGTCAGCTAACTACAAGAAGGTATGGACTCACTGGATTTCTGGTAGGATTATCTGCCATCTTTCTGTATTTGAAGTGTTTTTAGAGACAATACATAGAAAATGTGCACTAATTGGAGAAATGAACTGAGATTTAGTTTTCTCTAGACATACACTTAAACATTTTCTTATTGCTACATTTCAGGGAGTTGTTTCTTTAAATTGTCTTCTTGTCACAACACTCTTTAGGAGTGACATGGTAAGGCCAGTTTGGCCTGTAGGATAATGGATATTTTTGCAATATTGAAATATATAAAAAAATGTCTTGTGGTTTCTTCATCTTTGTTGGGACAGACAGGCAAAATCCTAAACGTGCTAAATAGACGTGTAGCCTTCTTTCCAGCAGCAGACTGCTTGGCCGTGATTCATTTGTCTGAAATCTGCAGATCCATTTCAGCAGTCTCACATACAACGCTTTCCTCTGGCTCAGCAGCAGCAAGCAGCAAGCGGGTGGAAATAATGGGCCTTCACAGGATCATCATTATATGTACATTATGTGCAGGCTGCTACATTGTTAAAAGCCCTTTATTTTTAACTTCTGTTCATCTGTTCTCCATTATTGAAGAAGATGAGAAACCATAGGAGATGGAAGAGTGGCAGAGGGTAATTATACACTTTACAGAAAGGTATTCTTCATCATGGAATTAGAACAGCATCCAGATAGCAGCTATTCACAAAGCTATGTGGACAAGGTTTATTACAGGGAGACTAGACTCATTTAAAAAACACTAGGTACTGTTGTGTTAACTCTTTCATTTCTTCGCTGTGTTTAATTAGAGAAGAGATCCAGAAATGTATTTAAATCCTGTTGGCAAACTAGTAATGGTAAATTATTAGAATAGAATACCTCAATGTATTGGAAGTTAAAATGGAAAGAGGAGGACAATTGTACATCATCCTCAAAGTACCCAGAGCCATACAGTTTCAATTGTTCTTAAATGATCTAGCCTTTGAAATAACCTTTGTATGTTCAAAACATAGTTTACAATAGTGTTAGCCCTCTGTAGAGTTATCCGTAGTGAATTGCTTTTCAGAGGGTGTTTGACAGGCAGAAAGGAGTTGTTATGTCACCTCTTTGGCCACTGTTTTAAAGTGTTGCTAAACCCAGAACCTGCATTCGTTATATCTGGTCTCCCACAGTACATAGAACATGGAAATGCAAATATGTTAGTAAATATAAATTGCTAAATACCTTTTCTCATCAGCAGCATACAGCAGTCTTGTGACTTCTATCAGTTCCTAGTAAAGCTTGTAGGAGGAGTTTTCATTCCCCCTGACCCTCTGTCTGGACATGTCTGGACAGTGCTGATTGGCCCTAAAACTCCCCCTGACCCTCTGTCTGGACATGTCTGGACAGTGCTGATTGGCCCTGTGCTGATCACATGCACCCTCCCAAGAAAAAATAAAAACTCTCTAGCAATACACACCAAACTAAGCATGTGCAGTTTGTCCCCTAGCTCTGTATTATCAGGAAATAATAAAGGGACAGTGGAAGAAGAGGAGGAACAGAGAAGACAGGATCACACAGCCTTTCTACACAATGCAGAGGATTAACCCATTAGGTTCCACAGTGAGTATAACAAGCATGCTTTACTGCATATACAGACTTCTTTTACTGTTGTGGGTTTAGATACACTTTAAGTTCTAAAATCTCGTACCACCGCATTGCGACTGCTCATGTCACAGCCCCATTCACTTGAATGGGTTATGTTCAGTGGGCTGCACTGCTCGTTGAATGCAACATGAGGTAGAATTCTTGCCATGGCCATAAAGCACCCCCATCCACTGCCTTTGCAACTTAAGCCAGATACACACTATAAGCCAAGCGAGCTGGACGAAAAAAAAAACTACCAGAGCGCTGCCAGCTGATCGGATTCCGATTGGATGTTGGTTTTCCAGCATGCCCAGTTGACAGAAGCTGGAATAACAGCCCAACACAGTATAAATTTAGCCTTAATTGTTACATATTTGCATTCACGTAACTTAAAAAATAAAAATAATTGCAAGTTACCTTTTTAAGTACTTTTTACTTGCCTTAAAGGGGTTGTAAAGGTTCAGATTTTTTATAAAAATAACAAACATGTTGTACTTACCTGCTCTGTGCAGGGGTTTTGCACAGAGCAACTCCAAACCTCCTCAACTGGGGTGTCCTGCCAATGCTCCTGGCTCCTCTCCTTCATCAGGTGCCTCTACGAAGAGCCACTTTCCATGGGGGCACCCGTGCGGGCCAGCTCCCGAGTCTCGATGCTGCGTCCATTGACACAGACAGTGGGGCTCAGCCCCGCCCCCACTCTTGTGTCACTTCACCCAACCCCTAAAGGGACTACTTAAGCCCCATACACACGCTCGGACAATCCGCGGACCAGGTCAGTCGGACTTTGTCCGACGTACTTTGTCCGATGTTGGCGTTGCGTACACACGGTCGGACAAAGTTGTCGGAAAATCCGATCATTCTGAACGTGGTGACGTTTGTTGCCTACGACGGGACTACGTAGAGGCTAGTAGCCAATAGCTTTGGTCTTGTAATGTGATCTGAGCATGCGTAGCACTTTGTCCGGTCGCACAACCGTACACACGATCGGATTTGGTGTGATCGGACCGGGTTGACGGCAAATCTTTCCAGCAGGAGATATGACTTTGTCCGACGGACAAACCGACGAACACTGTCCGATGGTGCATACACACGGTCTGATTTTTCAACAACCTTGTCCGATCGGACCAAATTGATGAAAAAGTCCGACCGTGTGTATGGGGCTTTAGAATTAAAGGTTTAATTATGTTGGTTCCTGGGTCTGTAGGTTTTATGGTGCTGGCAAAATATGTGTTGAGAAGTACGTGATATAAAAACAGCCTGACAATTCTGACAAACCCATTTGTGCTTAATGTAGATTGGTATTGTTCAAGGGGTTGTAAAGTCTCATGGTTTTTCACTTTAATGCATTATATATTATATTACAGTGTATTACTGGATTTTACACAATATAGGTGCTTATTTTATTTAGCTATATCTGCATATATCGGACAGCCTGAAGTTATCTAGCAGGACTTAATTTTCTGACACAAAAAAATAGACCCGCTGTCACACAGGACATTTTCTAGATGGCTTAGCAATAAATTAAGTATAAATACACAACATATTTTGCCACTGTTATTAATTTGCTTAGGCTTAGCTCATATGTCCATTGCTACAGTAATACATACTACTTTTTATTTATGGGTCAGGAATCTGATTTTTTCTTTAAAAAAACTGTGCACCAATGTTTCTTTAAACTCAAGTTTTCTTCCATTTCCTTTCCTATTGACACCTCCTTTCTTATGGCTTTTCTCTGACAGTGACTAAAGCAATGTATTATGGGAATTAATGAGATTTGAACATATAGTACGAAGACAGCAATGCAGAGCTTAGTTTACTAACAGGAATATGATAGCTTAATTATTTATTTATTTATTTATGATAACTTCTACAAATGCTCTGTTCACAATCATACTGTAGATATTGCTTGGGTGTGGAGTGCATGGAGTGCATTTGGCTGACAAAAGCCTTATTAACTCATAAATCACTATTTTAAAATATTAGATGCTGTATTATCATATGTCATGTAGACCATTTTCCTTCTCTCCTCAATAGCCACTAAAGATGAGCTGAGAGTTTGGTCCAAACCAAGTTCAGACTTAACTTTGGCTGCTTGGACATTCAGATAAAATACGAAATTTAGGGATGATTCTGCGGGTAATGCTCCATTAAGTGCCCTTTAATATATTTCAAACAATTGTCATTGACCAAAGTCTTGCTGTCAGGAGCCTCCCCAGATCCTGCTTGGAAGTGAGATGCTGCCATAATGTGAACTTCATGCCACTTTGTTTTTATATTTATCTTTCTTTTTTATGTTGTTTATAATTCCATGCCTATTGTTATTTTTGGCAGTTGCACTAGTGCCCCCTTTTCTTGCTCCTGGGTAAGTTTAGGGTGTTAATGCCCTTTATAAATCCTTTTTTAGTTGCTTCTGACCCCTGATGATGGATTTATCTAAAGTTGCAGTCCGCACACTATAGAGTCTGCTGTCACAGTGTGTGGGAGTGTTATGTAACAGTATTAGCCAAATGATCAGCTCAACAGAGCTGAATACAGATTGGTTGGTAATTAGGGATGAGCTTTCTGTTCGGGTCGAACATGAGTTTGACTGGAACATTGGCTGTTCGCGCCAAATTCGAACGGCGCATAACGGCCCATAATGCACTGCGGGAGCGCAGTGCATTGCTGTCTGATGATTGACCAAGCGTGCACTATGACCGGCATGCTTTGGCCAATCACAGCGTTGTCAGCAAAGAGAGCCATAATTGGCCAAAGACAGGGTGCCTTTGGCCAATTATGGCTCAGGGGGTTAAGTCCACGCGTCCACACTATATAAGGCCACCTGCACATCGAACCTGTGTAGTGTGTTGCTGGCGTTGACCGAGAGAGTGTCATTTCATTTAGGTTGAGCAGGTAGGTGATTCAGTTAGCAGCAGTGTATTTATTATATATATATACATCCAGGCTTTTGTTGCTGTTATGCTGAGTGACTATCCTATTCCTCCTCAATATTCATGTTGATAGCTTACTATCCCTATACCTAATTAAGGGTTTCAGGGCACCACCACCAGTGCCTAAGGCCCAATTTTTCTGCCCCTATTTAACAGGGGCGTATAATTATAATTCTTGCTGTAATATTTTGCAGCAGGGCTCGTTCTTGTGCTCAAATAGAGTATTTGTGAGGGATTGCAGTGTTGTGGCACCACCACCAGTAGGGATGAGCCGAACACCCCCCCGTTCGGCTCGCACCAGAACCCGCGAACGGACCTAAAGTCCGTGCAAGCTTTAGAACCCTATTAGTTATAATGGATGCGAACGTTCAAAATTAAAAGTGCTCATTTTAAAGGCTAATATGCATGTTAATGTCATAAAAAGTGTTTGGGGACCTGGGTCCTGCCCCAGGGGACATGTATCAATGCAAAAAAATGTTTTAAAAACCGCCGTTTTTTCAGGAGCAGTGATTTTAATAATGCTTAAATTGAAACAATAAAAGTGTAATATTCCTTTAAATTTCGTACCTGGGGGGTGTCTATAGTATGCCTGTAAAGGGGCGCATGTTTCCCGTGTTTAGAACTGTCTCTGCGCAAAGTGTCATTTTTGAAAGTAAAAAAGCTATTTAAAATCACTCGCGGCTAATGTTAATTCACGGCTCCCGTAACACAGAGAACAGTGATTCATTGAAACTCATTCATAAAAAAAAGTCATTGATAAAAAATAAAAAAAAATGAAAAAAAAAAAAAGCGTAGGGGTCCCCCCAAATTCAATAACCAGGCCCTTCAGGTCTGGGATGGATATTAAGGGGGATCCCAGCCAAAAAAAAAAAAAAAAAAAATGGCGTAGGGTCCCCCTCAAAATCCATACCAGACCCTTGAGGTCTGGTATGGATTTTAAGGGGAACCCTAGCCCAAAAAAATGGCGTGGGGTCCCCCTCAAAATCCATACCAGACCCTTATCCGAGCACGCAACCTGGCAGGCCGCAGGAAAAGAGGGGGGGACGAGAGCGGCCCCCCCTCTCGCCTGAACCGTACCAGGCCACATGCCCTCAACATTGGGAGGATGCTTTGGGGGTCTAAGACCCCTAAAGCACCTTGTCCCCATGTTGATGAGGACAAGGGCCTCTTCCCCACAACCCTGGCCGGTGGTTGTGGGGGTCTGCGGGCGGGGGGCTTATCAGAATCTGGAAGCCCCCTTTAACAAGGGGACCCCCAGATCCCGCCCCCCCCCCCTGTGTGAAATGGTAAGGGGGTACAAAAGTACCCCTACCATTTCACCAAAAAAGTGGCAAAAATGGTAAAAATGACAGGAGACAGTCTTTGACAATTCCTTTATTAAAATCTTCTTTCTTCTTTCTTCATCCTTCGGATTCTTCATCTTCTCCTTCCTTCATCTTCTTCCATCTTCTTCTTCCATTTTCTTCTTCCTCCGATCCGCTTCTTCTTGCGCTGGTCTTCTCGTCCTTCTCGTCCGGCATCTTCTTCCGCCGGCGTCGGCGTCGGCGTCGGTGTCGGTGTCTTCTTGGGCCGCTCCGCGCAATGGGAGGCTCCCGCTGTGTGAGGCTCCGCTCCATCTGACAGGTCTTTTAAAACGGAGGGCACCTGGTGACCCCGCCCCCCTCTGACGTCATGGGGAAAGCCATCATGGAATTCCCCATGACGTCCCTGTGCGTCAGAGGGGGCGGGGTCACCAGGTGCCCTCCATTATAAAAGACCTGTCAGACGGAGCGGAGCCTCACACAGCGGGAGCCTCCCATTGCGCGGAGCGGCCCAAGAAGAGACAGAGACACCGACACCGACGCCGACGGAAGAAGATGCCGGACGAGAAGGACGAGAAGACCAGCGCAAGAAGAAGCGGATCGGAGGAAGAAGAAAATGGAAGAAGAAGATGGAAGAAGATGAAGGAAGGAGAAGATGAAGAAACCGAAGGATGAAGAAAGAAGAAAGAAGATTTTAATAAAGGAATTGTCAAAGACTGTCTCCTGTCATTTTTACCATTTTTGCCACTTTTTTGGTGAAATGGTAGGGGTACCCTTACCATTTCACACAGGGGGGGGGCCGGGATCTGGGGGTCCCCTTGTTAAAGGGGGCTTCCAGATTCTGATAAGCCCCCCGCCCGCAGACCCCCACAACCACCGGCCAGGGTTGTGGGGAAGAGGCCCTTGTCCTCATCAACATGGGGACAAGGTGCTTTAGGGGTCTTAGACCCCCAAAGCATCCTCCCAATGTTGAGGGCATGTGGCCTGGTACGGTTCAGGCGAGAGGGGGGGCCGCTCTCGTCCCCCCTCTTTTCCTGCGGCCTGCCAGGTTGCGTGCTCGGATAAGGGTCTGGTATGGATTTTGAGGGGGACCCCACGCCATTTTTTTGGGCTAGGGTTCCCCTTAAAATCCATACCAGACCTCAAGGGTCTGGTATGGATTTTGAGGGGGACCCTACGCCATTTTTTTTTTTTTTTTTTTTTGGCTGGGATCCCCCTTAATATCCATCCCAGACCTGAAGGGCCTGGTTATTGAATTTGGGGGGACCCCTACGCTTTTTTTTTTTGTTTTTTATTAATGAATGACAGCTCTCTGTGTTACAGGAGCCATCAATTCATTAGCCGCGAGTGATTTAAATAGCTTTCTTCCTGCAAAAATGACACTTTTTTGCAGGGAAAGTTCTAAGCACAGGAAAACTGCCCCCCTTCACAGGCCACCTATAGACACCCCCCAGATGTGATACTGCAATGCTGTTCTAACAGCATGCACACACATATCCCCAGAAATAAAGCACATATTGTTGTCAGCAGTCAGCAGCACACTGACACGCTGACACTGTCTGAAACATAATATGCGAGGCCGCCGGCGCGGCGGCCTCTTATACCGTGGGGCGTGTACTAAAGCCCCTGAGCTATAATTGGCTACAGGCATCCTGCCTGTAGCCAATTATGGCTCTCCTCGCTGCCGGCGCTGTGATTGGCCAAGCATGCGGGGTCACAGTGCATGCTTGGCCAATCATCAGCCAGCATTGCACTGCGCGGGCCGCAATGCATTGCGGGGCCGCTCGCATCACACGAATTTGATGCGAGCGGCCCCAATAGTTCTGGGCTCGCCGAGCGAGCGAACACCCGGTGCTCGATTCGAACATGGGTTCGAATCGAACACCGGGCTCATCCTTAACCACCAGTGCCTAAGGCCTAATTTTTCTGCCCCTCTTTAACAGGGGCATGTTATTACAATTTTTGCTGTAGTATTTCACAGCAGGGCTCGTTCCTGCACTCAACTAGAGTATCTGTGAGGGGGCATGTAATTACAATATTTGCTGTAATATTTCACAGCAGAGCTTGTTCCTGCGCTCAACTAGAGTATCTGTGAGGGGTTGCAGTGTTGTGGCACAACCACCAGTGCCTAAGGCCCAATTTTTCTGCCCCAGTTTAACAGAGTATCTGCACTCAACTAGAGTATCTGTGAGGGGTTGCAGTGTTGTGGCACCATCACTAAGGCCCAATTTTTCTGCCCCTGTTTAACAGGGGCATGTAATTACAATTTTTGCTGTAATATTTCACAGCAGGGCTCGTTCCTGCGATCAACTGGAGTATCTGTGAGGGGTTGCAGTGTTGTGGCACCACCACCCGTGCCTAAGGCCCAATTTTTCTGCCCTAGTTTAACAGAGTATCTGCACTCAACTAGAGTATCTGTGAGGGGTTGCAGTGTTGTGGCACCATCACTAAGACACAATTTTTCTTCCCCTGTTTAACAGGGGCGTGTAATTACAATTTTTGATCAAATATTTCACAGTAGGGCCCGTTCCTGCGCCCACCAAGAGTAATTGTGAGGGCTTACAGTGTTGTGGCACCACCACCACCAAAGGCCCAATTTTTTCTGCCCCTGTTTAATATTGGCATGTAATTACAATTCTTGATATAATATTTCACAGCAGGGCCTGTTCCTGCACCCACCAAGAGTAACTGTGAGGGCTTACAGTGTTGTGGCCCCACCACTCATTGCTGAAATTTGCCTTCTCTCCCCATCAAAAATGGCAATCTATTCAAAAAGTCTTGAAATCATTTACATTTTTCTGCTTTAAATTTCAAATGAAAATAGAAAACATATTTTTATCCAAATGCAATTTCCCTGCTCTCTACTTCAACACTATTGGCCTGTCCTAATGGGTATAAAAGCAATTCTTTATATTGTTATATTGTACGTCCCTCTTCTCTCTGGGAAGAAGTAACCCCAATTATTGGAAGTTGCATTTTGCTTGTTATATAGCCAACATAAAAATACTTTTTTATTTATTTATTTATAGCTGCAATATACTTGGTTTCTCGCTTAGAAAAAGTGGCCTGGCTGAAAAGGAATCATGGCAGCAAGTCTATAAAAAAAAATGTGTATTCAGTCTGTGAACAAGGAAGACAATCATTTGCTTGTGGATGCAAACTGCATACTCTCTAAATCAGAAACTGTGCCCTTTTTGAACGAAAGGCCTGAAAAGTGTGCTGCAATTCTGTTCAATGTTTATAATTTGAATTGTACACAAAAGGAAGCTACTTTTTTGGTACAGATGCACAACTTCATTTGCTCAGAAATTGCAGACAGCTCATACAGGCTTGTTATCTGTAGTGAAAAAATCTAAACTTTTCCCATCTTCAGTCTCTGAAACAAGACACTCATTTTTCCAGATGCAATGTGTTTGCTCTCTCCCTCATAATTGTGGCCTAACTTATAAAGGCTTTAAAAGCGTTCCGCTATTTTTTTAATTTCCAGATGCAATATAGCTACTTAGTCAAATATTTAAGCCTGACCATACACGCCTAATATCTTTGGTGCAAATCTGTAACCTGTTTCCATCTTTAGCCTCCAAAAAAAGTATTTTTATTTTATTTTACATGCTGTCTGCTTGCTCTCTCTCTCAGAAATTGTGACCTATTCAATAAAGGGCTTCAAATGTGTGCGGAAAACTTATGCAAATTTTCTTCTTTTAAATTTAAAACAAATCAACATTTTTTTTCCCAGATAAAATATGCCTGCTCAATCCCTAAGAAATGATGGCTTGTCCAAAAAGGCTTGATTGTTGTAGTACTATATTTTTCCATCTTCTGAATGAAGAAACTGATTTTTTTTCACATGTGATATGCCTGCTCAGAAATTGCAGCCTTTCCATACAGGCTTAATATCTGTGGTGCAAATCTATAACATTTTACATCTTCATCTTCAATCTCATAAAGAAACATATTTTTTTTTTATTTGCAGATGCAATGTGCTTGCTTTCTCTCTCTCAGAAATTGTAACTTATCCTTTAAAAGGTGAGCTGAAAAGCTGGGGATTTATTTATTTTCATTTTGAAACAAATTGATACAAATTTTTTTTTCCAGATGTGATATGCCCATTTATTCACTACATTTATTCACCACACAGGCTTAAGATGGTGCAAATCTGTACCATTTATCCCTCTTTAGCATCTTGAAAAATACCTAACTTATTTTTATTTCCAGTTGCAATGTGCTTACCTTTCCACTCAGAAAAGGCAGCCTGTCCAATCAAGGCTTAAAAGGCATGCAGCAAATCTGTACAATTTTTTGTTATTTAATCCCAAAAAAGCAATAAATTTTACATTCAATCTGCCTTCTATTTCCCTGTGAAATAGCAGACTATAAAAAAGGCTAAAAAAATACACTGTTGGTTGTTTAAGTGCTTCCCTCCTGGCCTATTGTAAAAATACGGCTGGGCAGATGCTCTACTATTCCAAATGGACGTCATATGACATCCTCCCAGTCGTGTACCTCACATGCACCCCCTGTCATGCAGTTGGGCCATCTGCGACCGCTGTGTCCACTCGATGCAGAGGAATTGAACGATCAGTACAGGGCCGCTATTATCGACCCAGGTACCATGTGATCACTGTGACCAATCACATTAATCACATGCTCATGTCAGCTGACAGCTGCTAGCTGTCATGATTTTCAGCCAGTCATTATTTACTTTTGCAATGCTGTGATTGGTTACAGTGGTCACATGGTGTACAGGGCCAATCACAGGGCCCTGTACCATGTGCTAATTGTGGCCAATCACAGCATCACAATAGTAAACAAGTAAAACAATAGTCATGAATGAAAGCCATTCATGACAGTTAAAATGATTGCTGTTACAGGCATCATCACTCTAACAAGCAATCACAGTGAACAAAAAATTCCTTATCACTTTCCAAGAGTAGTACAGTGTCTCTAGGGTGACACTGCACTACTCTGGGGCAGTATGTAAAAAAAATGTTACAAAAATAATAAAAACTGTAAAAAAAAAATATTATTTATATATATAATATATATATTATATTTTTTTTACATACTATCACCAATCAATGTCCCTAATACCCACCACCCACTCAGTGTTCCTAATCACCGATACACCAGTTGCAGTGTCCCTGATCACTGCCACGCCAGTAAGGCCCCTTTCACATGGCCGGGTTGGTGTGACCTCTGAATTCCTGTGGGGAGAATCTGTGGAGATACCGGGTTATGCAATCAGCAGCGGTTCGCATGTAGCCACACACACAGAGTGGTTAGCTGTGGATAGGGACAGATGTCCGAGCCTGGACACCATCAGCTGTGTTCAGGGTCGGACATCTGTCCCAATTTGATCACCATACCAGTTACACTGTCCCTGATCACTGCCACAGCAGTCACAGTATCACTATAATGACTTTCCCCTGCCATTCCCCAGCCATTCCCCTGTGGAGAACTGCACTTCTGGAACCACAGGAACTCTTTTGTTCTTCCTTTCTTTAGTCTCCTGTACTTCCTGGCCATGAACATGGCCTGGAGGCAGCCACTTACCTGTAGGCAAGGCATTGGCGTGCACAGGGGTTGTGCCAGATGTGCCTGGGCAAACCTAGATCACTCCATGCACAGTGGCATATAATCCAGTGTGCAGAAGTGTGCGGGGCACAGTGTTGGTCATCTTACTTTAAAAAAGTAATTATTTAAGTTACAAATTACTTCTCGCAAAAAGTAATTGCATTAGTAGCGCAGTTACTACATTGGAAAAGTAATTAGTTACTCAGCAAAGTAACTGTGACTTTTTTTAAAATATTCTATAGAAGGGACTAGCGAAGGAAGTGAATGCCGCTGTCTCCATCGGCGAGATTGACACCTCGCGAGCCCCGTCGCCTGGTATGGATTTAAAGGGGAACCCCTATGCCAAAAAACGGTGTGCGGTTCCCCCTAAAGTCCATAGCAGACCCTTATCCGAGCACGCAGCCCGGCCGGTTAGGAAAGGGGGTGGGGACGAGCGAGCGCCCCCCCCTCCTGAACCATACAAGGCCGCATGCCCTCAACATTGTCCCCATGTTGACGAGGACAAGGGCCTCTTCCCGACAACCCTAGCCATTGGTTGTCGGGGTGTGCAGGCGGAGGGCTTATCAGAATCCGGGAGCCCCCTTTAATAAGGGGGCCCCCATATTCCGGCCTCCCACCCTATGTGAATGAGTATGGGGTATGATGTACCCCTACCCATTCACCTGGGGAAAAAATAATTAATAATTAATACAAAAACACGGGTTTTTAAAGTACTTTATTAGACGGGGGTCTTTTTCCAACTTCGGGGGTCTTGTCCCGCTATCTTCTTATAGCTCTTTTATTAGCGTTGGCCCGGTCTTGTCACTGTCGCCGCCTTCTTCTTCTTCTTTTTTTTCTTTTTCTTCTTCCTTCTGATGTTGACACAACGCTCTCTCCGGCCGTAATGGCAGGGACGCGTTGTGCAGCGACTTATATAGGGGCGGAGTCACATGGTGATGTCACATGGTGACCCCGCCCCTTATAATGTCACAGTCCCGGGGTGCTGGAACTGTGACATTATAAAGGGGGGGTCACCATGTGACATCACCCGGTGACCCTGCTCCTTATGCCTATATAAGTCGTGGCACAACGCCATTACGTCCGGAGAGAGCGTTGTGTAAACATCAGAAGGAAGAAGAAGAAGAAAAAGAAGAAGGCGGCGGCGATACCTATACTCATTCACATAGGGTGGGGGGCTGGAATCTGGGGGCCCCCTTATTAAACGGCCAGGGTTGTCGGGAAGAGGCCCTTGTCCTCATCAACATAGGGACAAGGTGCTTTGAGGTGGGGGGGCCGCAGGGCCCCCACTTCCCCAAAGCACCCCCCATGTTGAGGGCATGCGGCCTGGTATGGTTCAGGAGGGGGGCGCTCGCTCGTCCCCACCCACTTTCCTGACTGGCCAGGCTGCGTGCTAGGATAAGGGTCTGCTATGGACTTTAGGGTTTTTTTTTCGGCGTAGGGGTTCCCCTTTAAATCCATACCAGGCGACAGGGCTCGCGAGGTGTCAATCTTGCAGATGGAGGCGGCGACATTCAATTCCTTTGCTTGTCCCGTCTACCTGGTCCCGGGCGGTAGATGTAATTGTGTTAATGCCGCCCTAGTAATGGGAACTGCGTTACCATGATGGGAAGAGTAATCAGTTAGTAATCAGTTAGTAATCAGAGTTAAGTAACTCTGTTTATTTTAACTAAGTTACTTACATCACTGGCGGGGCATACTGTGCCCTGTCACATACTATGAACCTTGAGTAATCCATCCTATTTCATCAGCAGCACTACTCGCTACATCATCTCCCTGTCATAGCCAGCAGGGGTATTTCTGCCGTGAGCTTGGGGCGGGTGTACTGTGCTGTGCCAATCCTGTAATATCTCAGGACACACGATCGGCAGTTCCCAGCACAGTGTGCAATATGAACAGGACAGAGGAGGCTGACTCTGCTCTGCCTCCCACCCTATCCATGCTTGCTATGGAGACAGCAGATTGAATTATAAAGCACACAACAGCTCTAGAGCCTGGTTGCTTGAGCCTAGGGGTGACTAGCCTGCATGTATATTTAGTGTGTGCAGGTATGGTGATCTCTCACCCCCCCCCCTGCACTCTCTCTTGCACCCCTCTCTCTCTCACCCTCTCTCTCACCTCCCCCACCCCCTTTCTCTCCCCCCACCCTCTCTCTCCCCCTCTCTTTCCCTCACCCCTTCTCTTTCTCTGTCTCTCTCTCTCTCATCCCCCCCTACTTTCCCTCAGTGTGTATGTGTTAATATATATAGTTGAATATGTATTCATTAGGAGTTTTTAAAACAATACAAATATTTAAAGGCATAAACACAAAATTTGACAGATACTGTATATAGTGGATATAAAACAGAATCACCCCTTTAAAATAATCACATTGTGCTGCTTTGCAGCATAAAATGAAGACTGATACATGTTTTGTTTTATCCAGCTGTATTTATAACATCCAAGCAAAATATATAACTATAATATGTCAGTAAAAAAAAAAAAATCAATAACAGAATCACTGAGTTGGGAAAAGGATCACCCCTTTTGATTTAATTACAGCCCTTAGCCTGTTAAGAGATGTCTCTACTAACTTTGCACATCTAGACTTTGCAATATTTGCCCACTCTTCTTTGCAGAACTGCTCAAGTCCAGTTAAATATGATGGTGAGTCATTCCACAAATTTTGTCCGGTTCAGCTCTCTCCTCACACCGATCGGTGGGGATGGTCCCGATGTTCGTGTCGAACGTAAGTTCGACTCAAACATCGGGTGTTTGCCTGTTTGCCGAATAGTGAACAATTTGGGGTGTTTGCAGCAAATTCGAAAGCCATGGAACACCCTTTAAAAGTCTATGGGAGAAAATAAAAGTGCTAATTTTAAAGGCTTATATGTATGGTATTGTCATAAAAAGTGTTTGGGGACCTGGGTCCTGCCCCAGGGGACATGTATCAATGCAAAAAGTTTTAAAACCGTCCGTTTTTCCGGGAGCAGGGATTTTAATAATGCTTAAAGTGAAACAATAAAAGTGTAATATCCCTTTAAATTTCGTACCTGGGGGGTGTCTATAGTATGCCTGTAAAGTGGCGCATGTTTTCCCGTGTTTAGAACAGTCCGAGAGCAAAATTACATTTGTAAAGGAAAATAAGTAATTTAAAAGTACTCACGGCTATAATTAATTGTCGGTCTCGGCAATACATATAAAAGTTCATTGATAAAAACGGCATGGGATTCTCCCACAGGGGAACCCTGAATCAAAATTGTAAAAAGAAATGCGTGGGGGTCCCCCCCCCCCAAATTCAATACCAGGCCCTTCTGGTCTGGTATGGATATTAAGGGGAACCCCGCGACAAAATACAAAAAAATGGCGTGGGCCCCCCCCCCCGCAAAAATCCATACCAGACCCTTATCTGAGCACACAACTTGGCAGGCCGCAGGAAAAGAGGGGGGATGAGAGAGCGCCCCCCCTCCTGAACCGTACCAGGCCACATGCCCTCAACATTGGGAGGGTGCTTTGGGGTAACCTCCCAAAGCACATTGTCCCCATGTTGATGGGGAGAAGGGCCTCATCCCCAAAATCCTTGCCCGGTGGTTGTGGGGGTCTGCGGACGGGAGGCTTATCGGAATCTGGAAGCCCCCTTTAAGAAGGGGACCCCCAGATCCCGGCCCCCCCTGTGTGAAATGGTAGGGGGGTGAAATGTACAAAAAATTTGTGAAAATGGTAGTCTTGTTCTTCTTCTCTCGCTATGACGGACCGGAAAAAAAAAAGCTGCCTACAATCTGCTTCCATGGGTGGCACCCTAATGACGGGCCTCTCAGGTGAGAGTTCTTTTATAACTGAGGGTGGGGCCACGCAATGAGATTTCCGGGTGACCCTGCCCCCCTCTGATGCACAGGGACGTCCCTATGGCTTTCCCGTAGCATCAGAGGAGGTGGGGTCACTCGGTTACCTAACCGGGTGGCCCACCCCCTCTGACGCACAGGGACATCCCTATGGCTTTCCCGTAGTGTCAGAGGGGACGGAGTCACTCGGTTAAGTAACCGTGTGACCCCGCCCCCTCTGATGCTATGGGAAAGCCATAGGGATGTCCCCGTGCGTCAGAGGGGGGCGGGGTCACTTGGCAATGTCATCGTGTGGCCCCATCCTCAGTTATAAAAGAACTGTCACCTGAGAGGCCCGACATCACGGCGGGTACCTCCCATGGAGGCAGATCGCAGATGGCTTGTGGCTTTTTTCTTTTTCGGTCCGTCGGAGCGAGAGAAGAAGAAGAACAAGACTTCGTGGGACAGTTTTATTTTTTTAATAAAGGACTTGTCCCAAGGCATGTATTGTCTTTTTTTTTACAATTCACACACATTTTTTGTGAAATGGTAGGGGTACATTGTATTTCACACAGGGGGGGATCTGAGGGTCCCCTTGTTAAAGGGGGCTTCCAGATTCTGATAATTTGCCCGCAGACCCCCACAACCACTGGGCAAGGGTTGTGGGGATGAGGCCCTTCTCCCCATCAACATGGGGACAAGGTGCTTTGGGGGGCTACCCCAAAGCACCCTCCCAATGTTGAGTGCATGTGGCCTGGTACAGTTCGGGAGGGAGGGCACTCTCTCGCCCCCACTCTTTTCCTGTGGCCTGCCAGGTTGCATGCTCACATAAGGGTCCGGTATGGATTTTGAGGGGGACCCCCATGCCATTTTGTTAAAATTTTAGTGCAGGGTTCCCCTTAATATTCATACCAGACCTGAAGGGCCTGGTATGGAATTTGGGGGGACCCTTTACGCATTTCTCATCCATGCCACATCTGTGCTCATCTCGTGCCTCATCAGTGCTCATCCGTGCCACATCCATGCCTCACCCATGCCCATCCATGCCTCATCAAAGCCACATCAGTGCTCATCCGTGCCACATCAGTGCTCATCCCTGCCTCATTCGTGCCACATAAGTACTCATCCATGCCACATCAGTGCTCATCCGTGCCTCAT
The DNA here is from genome assembly GCA_028564925.1 of Lithobates sylvaticus. NCBI lineage: Eukaryota > Metazoa > Chordata > Amphibia > Anura > Ranidae > Lithobates > Lithobates sylvaticus. The sequence continues at coordinate 105,167,260 of CM053031.1, read as the reverse complement.
CCATGCCACATCTGTGCTTTTCCGTGCCTCATCCATGCCACATCAATGCTCATCCTTGCCACATCAGTGCTTATCAGGGCCACATCAGTGCTTATCTATGCCTCATCCATGCCACATCAGTGCTCATCCGTGCCACATCCATGCCACATCAGTGCTCATCCATGCCACATCAGTGATTATCCATGAAGTAAAAATATGTTCAATTAAAATAAACCAAACATTAACAGCGCTGTGTAACATAAATAAAAATACTAAACAAAAGTAAGCACCATACATTAAAAGATGGTGTGTTGCTAATCAAGGTTGAGCAAATGGTGATGGTTGCTATTATTATTTATGTATTCAACACTAGTTTTGTATTTTTTATTTTTATCTGTTTTTTTCGTTTATTTTTAAGTGCTGGGGTCAGGAATATTCATTGTTTCTGAGTTTTGTATACTTAGTGATTATCCATGACTCATCTGTGCCATATAAGTGCTCATCCATGCCCATCCATGCCTCATCCATGCCCATCCATGCATCACCCATGCCACATCCGTGCTCATCCATGCCCATCCATACCTCTTCCATGCCACATCAGTGCTCATCCATGCCACATCAGTGCTCATCCATGCCCATCCACCCATCCACCCATCCATGCATCATCCGTGCCACATCAGTGCTCATCCATGCCCATCCATGCCTCATTTATGCCACATCAGTGCTCACCCGTGCTCATCCATGCCACATCTGTGCTCATCCGTGCCACATCAGTGCTCATCAGTGCCTCATCCATGCCACATCAGTGCTCATCCGTGCCACGTCCATGCCACATTAGTGATTATCCATGCCACATCAGTGCTTATCTGTGCCACATCCATGCCACATCAGTGTTCATTCATGCCACATCAGTGATTATCCATGCCTCATCCGTGCAAAATCAGTGCTCCTCTGTGCCTCATCCGTGCCATTTCCGTGCTCATCCATGCCTCATCCATGCTACATCAGTGCTCATCTGTGCCTCATCCATGCCTCATCAGGGCTCATCCATGTCACATCCATGCCACATCAGTGCTCATCCATGCCTCATACATGCCACACAAGTGCTGATCTGTACCTCATCCATGCCACATCAGTGCTTGTCCATGCCTCATTCGTGCCACATCAGTGCTTGTCCATGCCTCATTCGTGCCACATCAGTGCTCATCCGAGCCACACCAGTGCTCATCCATGACTCATTTAAGCCACATCAGTGCTCATCTGTGCCCATCCATGCCTCATCCATGCCACGTCTGTGCTTATCCGTGCCTCATCAATGCTCATCTGTGCCTCATCAGTGCTACCCCCATGCCACATCCATTCCTCATCCATGCCACATTAGTGCTTATCCGTGTCACATCAGTGTTCATCTGTGCCACATCAGTGCTCATCCGTGCACATCAGTTCTCATCTGTGCCTCTTCCATGCCACATCAGTGCTCATCCTAGCCTCATCTATGCCACATCCGTACTCATCTGTGTCACATCCATGCCACATCAGTACTCATCCGTGCCACATCCATGCCACATCAGTGCTCACCCATGCCACATCCATGCCACATCAGTGCTCATCCATGCAACATCAGTGCTCATCCATACCACATCAGTGATTATCCATGCCTCATCCGTGTCACATCAGTGCTCATTAGTGCCTTATCCATGTCACATCAGTGCTCATCCATACCACATCCATGCCACATCAGTGCTCATCCATGCCACATCAGTGCTCATCCATGCATCATCCATGGCACGTCAGTGCTCATCTGTGCTACATCAGTGCTCATCCATGCCACATCCATGCCACATCAGTGCTCATCCATGCCACATCAGTGATTATCCATGCCTTGTCTGTGCCACATCAGTGCTCCTACGTGCCTCATTCATGCCACATCAGTGCTCATCCATGCCTCATCCATGCTATGTCAGTGCTTGTCCGTGCCTCATTCATGCCACATCAGTGCTCATCCATGCCCCATCAGTGCTCATCTGTGCCACATCGGTGCCACTACAGTCCATAAGTGCCTCTGCAGTAACCATCAGTGCCACAACAGTTCTTATTAGTGCCCTACAATGCCTCACAAAAGTGTATTAGGTAGTCAGGAAATTAGATGTGTATTTTATGTCCCTAGAACACCTGACGGTGATCCCTGCATGTTGGGCCTCTGTATGTGACCAGGCTGTGTAAAACTCTCACACATGTGTGCAATTTTTGCTATGTACATGCTGTGTGTTAGAAATATCTTATAAATTGACAACTTTGTGTAAAAAATATTTTTTTTTTATTTTCTTTACACATTTTCCAAAAACTTGTGGAAAATAATGACATGTTCAAAAAACTCAATATGCCTCCTAGATTATGTGATGGGGTGTTTGCTTTCCAAAATGGAGTCATTTTTTGGGAGTTTCCATTGTCCTGGTGCTCCTGGGCCTTCACAAGTGTTATGCCGCGTACACACGATCAGTCTTTCTGGCGGACCTAATCCGGCGGACAATCCGACAGACTTTGCAGCTGAGGTCCGCCAGACTTTCTCCATCGAACGGACTTGGCCCCACACGATCACTCCAAAAGTGCGGCGGTTTCGAACGCGGTGACGTAGAATAAGGAAGTTCATATCCAGTAGCCAATAGCTGCCCTAGCGTCGGTTTTAGTCCATCAGACTAGCACACAGACGACTCGAGTCCGGCGGACAAATTTGAAGCCAGTCTTTGTGTAATTTATGCTACTAGAACACCTGACGGTGCTCCCTGCATGTTGGTCCTCTGTATGTGATAGGCTGTGAAAAAGTCTCACCCATGTGGTATCGCCATATTTAGGTGGAGTAGCAGAATGTGTTTTGGGGAGTAGTTGCATATGCCATGTGAGAGAAATAACCTGCTAATATGACAATTTTGTAAAAAAAAAAAGAAAAGAAAATCTTCATTTTGCAAAGAATCGTGGGAAAAAATTACAAAAAAAATTACTTCAAAAAACTCACCATGCCTCTTACTAAATACATTGTAATGTCTACTTTCCAAAAAAGGGGTAATTTGGGGGGTATTTTTACTGTCCTGGCTTGTTAGTGTCTCAAAAATTGAGATAGGCCATCAGTACATCAGGTGTGATCAGGTGTGATCAATTTTCAGTGATTGGCACCATAGCTTGTAGACTCTATAACTTTCACAAAGACCAAATAATATACACTGGTTTTGGTTACTGTTACCAAAGATATTTAGCAGTATAAATTTTGGCCAAAATTTATGAAGAAAAGTTACTAATTTGCTAAATTTTTTAACAGAAACAAAGAAAAATGCATTTTTTTGCAAAATGTTCAGTCTTTTTTCATTTATAGCTCAAAAAAGAAAAAAAAACCCAGTGGTGATTAAATACCACCAAAAGAAAGCTTTATTTGTGTGAAAGAAGCACAAAAATTGAATATGCATACAGAGTAATTGTCATTCAAAATGCGAGAGCACTCAAATTTGGAAAACAGAATTCCCAACTGTGCTGGAGAAATTGTGGAGCAACAGGTAACTTGCTCCACATGTTCTGGGCCTGCAAACCAGTTACTGGAATTTTATCTTCCGCTCAATATCAACCATTACTGGAGTTCTGACTCGACCTAACCCAGGTCTAGCAATACTGAATATAGGTATTGAAACCTTTCCTAATGAATTCAGAACAGTGATCACTCACATTCTCTTAGTAGCAAGAGCACTAATAGAGAAATATTGGAAAGTCTCTCTCTCTCTCTCTCTCTCTCTCTCTCTCTCTCTCTCTCTCTCTCTCGTTGTATTGACATCTTCCTGCTCTCAGCCATATCCATTTGGTCCATAGGAAAATGTTATCCCCAAAAAGTAGAGCATTGGTGATTAACTCCTTGGATAAAGAGACCTTGACTTGTCCATAAGGAAACACAAAAGCATCTAGAATTACCTGTAAATTTAAGTTAAACAGGCCTATGAAGAAGCAAGGATACATAGATTGTATTTTGCATCATATTAGAGTTATTTTAGTTTAGCGGTTTAAAGATGTCTAGTGCTATCTACAATAGGAATGATTTACCTAACTTTTTTATTTTTTTTCTAATTCTAGAAAAAGAAAAAAAAAAAAAAATATTGGAAGGCAGTCAAAGCTCCAAATGTCTCTGAGGTTCTCATAAATGCCCAAACCCATTACGTCTATGAAACCCTACTAGCTAGCAGGTGTGGCAACAAAAAACAGTTTGACAACCACTGGAAAATTTGGACAACATGGTTTAAAGGTAATCAATAAAGTACTCTTTATAGTACTATTTCTTCCTACTAGAAACTTTATGCTCATATGAGGATCGGACCATAGAAAAGTTTGTCCCCCTTTCCCCCCTTCCCCCCTACCTTATACTGTTATACTGTTGTACTTTTATACTTCTACTCGGTTTTACCATCGGTATTGCTCAGTCAAGCTGACAATGATAGAGGAAATGCCTACACTTTGCGAATATGTTTTTATACCATAATTAATAGATGACTGTCTTTGTAATGAACAATCTTGATTTCCTGCTATGTATTATGGTGAATCGTACTGAAGAAATGCTGTATTTTACTTGTATCCTATAAAAACGTAATAAAAAACATTTAAATTAAAAAAATGCGAGAGCACTGAAAGCTGAAAATTGGCCTGGTTAGGAAGAGGTATAAGTGCCCAGTGGGCAAGTGGCTAAATTGACAACTCTTTGAAAATTGTAATTTTCATTCCGCATTTTTAAAAAATTAGTGGCAAAAACTAAAATTAGCAGTAGACACCCCACTACAGGGTGTCACACATGCCTTTGTAGAGATATTCCTCTTTAGGTTTCCCTGGAGATGTGACAAGCACCAGCAGCCTAATAGTACAGTTCACGGTTCGATTTCCCAGAATGATTCTCATGGATCAGCACATAAAATGAAATGAAGGGGGGACTCGCATAGTGTAAGAAAACCCAATGCATTTATTTAAAAGAAACTGGTTGCACTTACATCAATAAAAAGTTGCGTCGTCCAGGGGCACGACGCAACTCTATTGCGAAACGGGTAGGGCGGAGCGACGCGCTGACGCCACCTCGACTTGTATTATCGGATGATCTGGGAGGACGGGTCTGGGTATTGGTGTGTCCGGCCGGCGCACCACGCTTAAAGGCCTTAACTGCTTTTTATTGATGTAAGTGCAACCAGTTTCTTTTAAATAAATGCATTGGGTTTTCTTACACTATGCGAGTCCCCCCTTCATTTCATTTTATGTGCTGATCCATGAGAATCATTCTGGGAAATCGAACCGTGAACTGTACTATTAGGCTGCTGGTGCTTGTCACATCTCCAGGGAAACCTAAAGAGGAATATCTCTACAAAGGCATGTGTGACACCCTGTAGTGGGGTGTCTACTGCTTCTGGTAAGAAGAAAATCTCAACCTTTTCTTGGTGGCGGATCACGTGGGACAGTTTTGGAGTTTTTTTCATTCACAGAAATTGATTCATTTGCCAGTCACTGCACGGGTGGATCTTTATGAAGATTTATTTGGACTTGCACTAACTATTAATTTTACAAATTTTTTGTTCACAATTTGTATTTATCACAACACCATTCAATATTATCTAGTGCGATTTAGTGTTTAGTGTTTAGTGTTACATTTATATTTGTATTTTGGTTTCTGTTTTTTTCACAGGTATGAATATATGTAGGTTTATTTAATATATGATCACTACATGGTTAACACATTACATGAATATTCATTTCATGCATTTTTTGGTCTAGCGCTACTCATTTTTTCTTTTCATTTGTTATCACTGTGGTTATGTTTTACAGTTGAGTTGCAGCTTCTGGCCAGGCTTTCCCAAGCCTCTGTATTGTCAACATTTAGTCATACCCTTTCCCGGGTATATTCCCGGCAGCGCAGTTTCTTTTTCCATTTTCTGCATTTAAAGATGTGACAATGTGTGTTATAATTTATTTTACTTTTACCGCTAAAATATCATATAGTAAACTTAGCTTATGTATGTACATGTGCTTTGGGTGACTTGAAATTCATTTTTGATCATAAAAAGCAAATAACATACAATGATGACAATATTGCATGCATGATGCTTTTGTGAATTCAGCTAATGATGACCAGTATCTTATTGTTAAAATATTTTTATATTGACAGATCTGTGGAGTTCTTTTTAAATCTGTTGGGATTATTCAATAAGGATGGCTAATTTTAGGCACATGTATAATAAATCATATAATATATTTAGTTAGATAAAAATGATTGGCCACAAGCATCTGATCATCATGATAGCATAGTTAGGCCTGTTTCACACAGGCTTCAGCTTGTATAAGAGCAGTGTGAACAGTAGGCTTTGGCAAAGCATTTGCAGAGCTTTAGCAAGTTTTGTTAAAGCTTTTAAAATACCATTCAGCTCCAGTTTGTAAATGTTGAACATAGATCCTATTGGGAGTGCTGATTGACACTTTAAACAAGCTGCGAGCATGCTTTAAAACTTCTTGAAGCTTGGTGAAAGCCTGCTAGCAACTTGCTTAAAGTGGCAATTAACACTCCCATTAGATTCTGTATTCAACATTTACAAACTGGAGCTGAGTAATACTTTAAGGCTGGGATTACACTAGAGAATGCAGCGGCTCACAACAGGAGTCCAGTGCATCTCCATTCACTGTTTCAGGTCCCATTTCAGCCTGAATATTTGGCTGAATTCAGAAGTGAAATGGACCAAAAGACACACAAGGCTCCTGTGCAATTCGCTCCGGGCCGCTGCGGAAATGTGTGAACTGGCTCCATAGAGAGCCGGTCACAATCTCCTGCTATCCAAATTGGATGCGGGGAAATCTGAATACAATTTGCAATAGTGTGAACCCAGCCTAAAGCTTCAAAAAAGCTTGCTGAAAGCTCTGCAAATACTTTGTCAAAGATTGCTGTTCATACTGCTCTTATACAAGCTGAAACCTGTGTGGAACAGGCCTTAAAGTTTATGTCCAGTTAATTTTTTCTCTTTGGGTTTTGATTAGAGTGGCAAAATTCTATAGTGTTTACACTGATTTTGTACCAATAAAATACAAGCTTTTATATATAAAGAAAATGTTATTTTTTTTATATTACTGTCCGTGTCTTAAAAGTCCTAATCACACAATTGCTCCTGAGTTTACAGAGGAGAAATAGTAGAACCCCTGTTGAGTTTTTACTGCTATCTGGGGCTGTTTTAAGAGAGATTTCCCTTTACTTCCTGTCAGAGTGACAAAAGTTTCACCAGACAGGAAGTAATGAACATCAGTAAGAAACACAGAAAGCAATAAAAAAGCTGACAGGGGTTCTAGCTTTTTCCTACTTCACAATAAAAATTGATTGCTGACTGTATCCCAGTTTCAGATTTTCCATCAATTTTTGTTAAGTGAAACTGTTGTTATTGGGACAATTGGGAAATCTTTCAAACAAAACTCCAGATAGCAGTAAAACTTCAACACGGGGTTCTATAACTTCCATTTCTATCCAAAACTAAAAAGAATGGCTGCACATAGACTTTTTAATTGATTGCAGAACACCTAATAAAGATTTAGCCTGTAGAGTTTCCTTTTAACAGGTATTTAGGGATTGTTCAGGGTGTGTAACGAACACTGACAATTAGGTTGGGCTCATCTTATCAGAAAGATGAGCTCTTTAAGATGTGGGATAGAACCATTCATAACCCGTGTTCCATTATGTTACACTCTAAATTCCGCTGCCAGCTAATGAGAATCTGTTAACGTTTGATGAACCAAGCCAACCATTTTAGTGGTAGCTGCTAATAGACCTACGGGAGGGTAATTTCCTGAAGTCATTTCCATCCATAAGCATAGATGTTTATTTAACTATGGTAACTGTTACATTAGTCGTCACAGTCTGTGTATGGTAACTGTAACATTGGAAGTGTTTCTGTGGCAGTACATTTGCAAAATGTGTACAATGACATAAGAATCATTGAAAAACTTTGCAAACTTTAATTGATTGAGTTTAGATGAAGACAAAGATAATTAATGGTCTTAAAAAGGTTTTGTAGATCCAAAGTAAAACTTTGGTGTTGCAATTACTCCTTTTTAGGTATACAGTTCCAGAATAAACCAAAAGATAACATTTTGTAATAACCCCCCTTCACAAAAAATTTTTATTTTAATAGAAAATTTGTGTACAACTTTTAATGAAGTATGATTTCTCACTTTTCCTATCAGCCTACTAAAGTTTTCTACACAGGTAAGGTTTGATTTACTAAAACTGGATAGTGCAACATTTAGTGCAGCTCTGAAGAGAAACTAATCAGTTTCCAGTTTTTTTTTTCAAAGCTTAAAGGGTAACTCCACTTTTGTGGGGGAAAAAATAGCAAATAAAGAAAAAATAATATAGCGCATATGATTGCGACACTAATCGTTTTGTAATTTAATGTTATTAAAAATGACCATTTCTTTTCAATCTGCAGCCAATGTAATTTTCTGAGAATACATTGCAATATGGCAATTTTTGAGAGATAGTTTCAATAATAACCTCATTAGTGCCCTGTAGCTTCACACCTAACAGATAATTATGAAACCACCCCCATTAGACCTACTCAGAACAGAGGCACAGAGAAACACACATGTATTTCTTCAGAATAACAAAAGGTAGGAATCTGCAACAAAGATTGTTGTAATCCTTGCAATGTACATTGATCACCTAGAGGGGAATGTTTTTTTCTCAACAAAAGTGGAGTTACGCTTTAACTGAACAAACTGAAGTTAGAAGCTAAAGGGGAAGAAAACTGCGCTTGGAACAAAAGGGAGGGGGGTGTGTGGATTCCCTATAAACACCCAATATGAACAGTTAAAAGTAATAATGAAAAAAAGCTGCAAACTTATTGTGGGATATACACAAAATATACAAGAAAAAAGAAAAGTTGCGCTAGTAGTCAATAAGTGTTGACCAGTGATGTCACACTCAAGTGAAAAAAATGTGTGAAAAAAATAATAAAAAAATATATTTTTCCAAATTACTTAAAGAAAAAATATATATATACAAAGTACACAGTGAATGTAATATTCCAAATTTACCCTATTAGTACACAGTGAATATAATATTCCAAATTTACTCTATTAGTGAATATGATAATAAATTAATATAAATTAAATTTTAAAGTCCCAAATTAGAAGTTCTCTAATAATAGTCCACAAATTGAGCATAAAAAGGCAACGTGTATAAGTGTGCAGAAGCCTTGATCCTTCCAGGGAGGTTCAGAAGTGATGAAAGTAATCCTAGCAAGTGAATATCTCAGCCTTCCAAATAATATGCTTACCAGAAATAAGCAAAAAGTTGGAAGGATCAAGGCTTCTGCACACTTATACACGTTGCCTTTTTATGCTCAATTTGTGGACTATTATTAGAGAACTTCTAATTTGGGACTTTAAAATTTAATTCATATTAATTTATTATCATATTCACTAATAGAGTAAATTTGGAATATTATATTCACTGTGTACTAATAGGGTAAATTTGGAATATTACATTCACTGTGTACTTTGTATATATATATTTTTTCTTTAAGTAATTTGGAAAAATATATTTTTTTATTATTTTTCACACATTTTTTTCATTTGAGTGTGACATCACTGGTCAACACTTATTGACTACTAGCGCAACTTTTCTTTTTTCTTGAAGTTAGAAGCTACCATGGCTACCATGCACAGCTGCACCAGATTTTACACTCTTCAGTGTTAGTAAATCAACCCTGTAGTGATCATTTTTAATTTCATTCATATCATTTTTCTCCACCCTGCAAAACATTTTAACCGCTAGCCGACCAGCCACCACAGTTACACTGCGGCTGGTTGGCATGGCTGCGCAAATTGCCGTAGGTGTCAGGGCTGGGCTCAGCCTATCCTTCTCTGAGCTGGCTGCTCAGCTGTCAGCTAATTGCCAGCTCACATCTCTCCACAGTGACTCACCTGTTGATGATATCTTGCTCGACAGTCATGTCTACTTAAGCCGTCCATCCCAGGTGATCTCTGCCTTCGCCTTGGTCTACATCACAGAGACTATCTCCTGCGTTCCTGTTAAAGACTTGCTTGGCTGACATTCCTTCTCTGGCTCCAGATCCTGCTTGCTGTTTCACTACGCTGTTCCCTGGCTTCCTGACTTTCTGGCTTGTCTTACTATCTGTTCCAGTTACTGAACCTTGGCTATGTTTTGACTAAGTTTGTTCTATTTACCTTTATTATTAAACAAGTGTGATTTAACTGTACTTCTGTCTCGGTCTGATTTCATGGTTTCTCACAGTAGGTATGCGTTGCTCCTAGGAGGTCGGAGGTGCGCTCAGGCGCCCGCCGCATGTCCCTGACAGAGCAGGAACATGGATCTGTGTGTGTAAACACACAAATCCAGGTCCTGTCAGGGGAGTAGAGACAGATTGTGTGTTCCTAGTATATAGGAACACCGATCGGTCTCCTCCCCTAGTCAGTCCCCACCCCCCCCCCCACAGTTAGAACACACCTAGGGAACACAGTTAACCCCTTGATCGCCCCCTTCCCTGCCAGTGACATTTATACAGTAATCAGTGGCTATTTTTAGCTCTGATTGCTGTATAAATGTCAGTGGCCCCAAAAAAGTGTCAAAAGTGTCTGCTCTGTCCACCGCAATGTCGCATCCCTGATAAAAATCACAGATACCATTACTAGTAAAAAAAAATATGTAGAAGAATACATATCGGCCTAAACTGATGAATAAATTATTATTTAAATTTTTTGGGGGGATATTTATTATAGCAAAAAAGTACAAAAAAAATTGTTTTTATTTTCAAAATTGTCACTCTTTTTTTGTTTATAGGGCAAAAAAAAAAAACGCAGAGGTGATCAAATACCACCAAAAAATAACTCTACTTGTGAGGAAAAAAAGGTCATACATTTTGTTTGGGTACAATGTTGCACAGCCACACAATTGTCAATTAAATCAATACAGTGCCGCATAGCAAAAAATGGCCAGGTCAGGAAGGGGGGAAATCCTTCTGGGGCTGAAGTGGTTAACAATGCATCCTTATAGAAAAGTACGTTTCTATATGGCTGCCATCATGTCAGCTTGGCATCCTTACTGAGAATAAATAGGATAAGTTAAAACACAGTGATGGATCCAGAATATCTTAAGAATAAGGATACTTCTGATTGAGAGAAATCTGCAAACATTCATAATCCTCTTGCCCATAAAAAAGGCCAATAGAAAATTTAAATTCCACTAGTGACTCCCTGGGATTAGAACTCAACCCAGTTTTCTGAAAACATCAACCCAATTTATGTACATGGGCAGAGCCAAGTGGATCGGTAATGCATAGCTCATGAAATCATTTTAGAATTGAACATGATTTTGGAAAAGGAAAATGCAAGCTGTGTTGAGAATTTTATTGTTTGATTTCAACAACCCTTTATATATATGTTTAGCCCCTTTCCAACCAAAAATGCTCAACTCCAACATATTTTGTTCTCTATATAGCAGGTAAGACTCAGATTGGGTGCTTTGACACCTCACTCCTCCATAATTGTAGATGCCCAGGTCAGAGGCAGGAGAGGCTCCCACCGCACTGCATTGCGCCCCTCCCAATACCTATTTGTACAGTAGCTTTTAGGCTCATGACATCATTCCCAAGCAGTATTCTCAATGCTCCTCTCAGGTAGACCTTGACAGGCTTTGTCTAGGCACAATCACTGGGTTGGAGCTAAAAAAATACTGTTTAATTTAAAAAAAAGTATGGTTTGAAAAAAACATAGTCCCTGTATATTGTAACTTGCAGAGAATGTATTTATGCTTTCTTATGAAGCTACTTATAATTTTAACTTTTAATATATCTTCAAAACAATAAACTGGTCTATATGAAATTCCCATTTCATTGTTTCCAATATCTTGAGACAATTAAGTAGATTGGTGTAAATATGTTAAATGTGTTTGTTTCTTTTCAGCTAACCACCCTTTCAGAAAAACAACGGGGAAGCACTTTAAATTTTTTATCATGATGTTTGGATACATGTTCGGAATTTTTGCTGGTATACTTACATAGATTTTCTGCCAAACACTCATAAATAATCAATTTAGAAAACCAAACAAGAAGAAAAAACTGTCTAAATAAATATCAGTTATAATCTGCAGTTTATTCATCAGATTAAATGTTATATGTTCTGAAACAAATAGCAGGTTGTTGGGCCAGTCACATCTTTCTTCTTAACCCCTTGTGGCAAATTTTAGAGCTGAAAGAACATGTAGTAATCCCTGTTTGTTCCCCTTATTTTACACTATTTGGGGACTTTGTATTTTTTTTTTAACTTTGGAATAAGTCTTGGATTGTATTGTATTTCACCAATGCTTAGTTTTATTTTATAATACATAAATTTCCAGGATGAAAACAAAGTATGCAGACGGTTTTCTGTGCACTTTGCTTTCTGATTTAAAGTTAAGGTCCATACACATGCTTTGATTTTCGGACGTCAATTGTGTTACAACAACCGATTGTCCGCAAATCTTACCGTTAGTACGGTGCTTTCGACAGCCGGTTTCACTTTTTCGTCAGAAGCTGGATGTGCAGACTATAACATTTTTGTCGGATGTGAACTCAATGTCTGATTTTAGTTTCATTGGTAATCAAAATCGAAAAAGACTAGGCATGCTCAGAAACGAAAGAATACATACAAAACTATTCAACACATTACGTCACTTCTGACATATTCTGTCAAATGAAAATTCTCGTATTGTTAGTAACCTCTTCACTTTCGAAGAATGCCACAAAAATCGGATGTTCTGTCGTCCGAAAAATAAAGCGGGTGTACGAGGCTTTAGACTTCAGGCTAGATTTTACATTCACCATTGAACTTATTGCCAAAAGGTTGGTAATTCTTTTCAGCTAAATGTCAAAAGCAGATATGTTGGTGAAGTGCTGCATCAGGATTTTGATAGGTATTTTGTTCTGTTAAAATTTTAGTTAAAAACACGGGGGATCCAACAGATGGGGGCAAGGAGCAAGACAGAACAGGGAGAAGGTGGATGGGATCAGGCTGCAGGGCAGGGGTACAGGATAATAGGATCACAGGAGGAAAAGGTTCAGGTACAGAGGATTACAAGTACAGGTCAGGGCTCAAGGACAATACCAAGGAAAGTGTGTGAGTGCTTGCTGGGTATAGGTACACATCGCCTGCAATTAGCCTCAGGTGACGCCTAATCGCAGGAAGTTATGTCTGCACCACACTGCCAGGAGACACAGGCTGGCAGACACTGGTACTGTGATCCAAAGAACCGACAGCGCCACCAGCAGGCGAAACCTTTCCTAACATCAAGACTAGTGCATGTGATAGACAGAAGCAAGTTGCACTGAGAGCAGATATTCTGGTGTAGAATTCATTAGCATGGATTAATGGAATGGCCTGGTCTAGCTCTACCAAAGATATGATCCAGCCACCCATGCTTGATAGAAGAGCCTCCTCCCTGATTTAACTTATCTCTACTGCAGAAAGCCAGTATTGCTTAGGTAAGGGCCAGCTTCATTCAGTGATTGTTTTATAAAAGAGAAGCAGCTCACTGCTGTATTCTTTCCACTTGTAAGCAAACTAGCACTGACACCACATTGGAATACAGTGCTACCCATTCATTTCTTTCACAATATTGCTGTGTAGGGATACACTCCACTTTGGTTGAGAAAAAAACATTTCCCTCTGGGTGATCTCTGTACATCTCTGTACATTACAGGGATTTTAACAAACTTTGTTGCAGATTCCTACCTTTTGTTATTCTAAAGAAATCCCTGTATGTGGGAGTGGTTTCATAATTATCAATCAGCTGTGCACATGCAGGGCTCTAATGAGGAAAGCTGCGTAGCCGGCACCCCTTTAGACTCCTTTCACACAGTCGGTTTCAGGTGTTTTAGCTCTAGAAATATCGCCTGTAAATCGCCTGAAAACCGCTTTCCACTCATTTCAGTGTAACTTTTCGCACTGGGGTGGTGCGCTTGCGGGACATTAGGAAAAGTCCTGTAAGTAGCATCTTTGGGGAGGTTTGGGAGCGCTGTATTTAGTGCTCCCAAAACACCCTGCCCATTGAAATGAATATCGGCTATCGCCAAAAAAAGTGCTGCTTAAAGAGCGCTAAAGTGCCATTAAATTTAGAGCCGCTTTAGCGCTAAAGTGGCCACCGCCCCAGTGTGAAAGGGGTCTTAGCCGGGATTTCGTATTGAAAGTATCTCACCACAAATTAACCACATAAATGTTGCAGGGGATTCCTGAAATCTGACTTGTATCTTAGGGCAAACTTCTGGGAAAATCACACAAGCAGGAAATTATCTTTCTGGAGGGCATTCTGTACACTTTCTGAGTACATAACACCTCCAGGAAGCCATATTGAATTGCATTTTTAGAAAATTAGCTGCAGATTGAAAAGGAAAGGTGATTTTTTAATAACAATCAATTACAATATGACTTGTGTTGTAATTGTATGCTCTATATTATTTTCTCTTTATTTGTTATCTTTTTTCCCCATGAAAATGGAGTTATCCTTTAATATAAGAACATATGCAGGTTTGCTCTTAAAAAAAAAATATATATATATATATATATATATATATATATATATATATATATATATATATATATATATATATATATATATATATATATATATATAAGTTTTAGGCAGGTGTGAAAAAATGCTGTGAATTTAGAATGATTTCAGAAATAGAAATTGTTAATAATTTATTTTTTTATAAATTAAAAAAATGGAAAGTAAATGAACAGAAGAGAAATACAGATCAAATCAATATTTGGTGTTACCACCCATTGCCTTCAAAATAGCATCAATTCTTCTAGGTGCACTTGCTCAAAATTTTTTGAGAACTAACCACAGATCCTTCTGCCTCTTCATGTAATCCCAGACAGATTTAATGGTGTTGAGATCAGGGCTCTGTTTGGGCCAAACCATTACTTCCGGGGGGTGGGGGGGGGGGAGGGGGGGGGGGGGTGGGGGGGGGGGGGGGAGGGGGTGGGGGGGGGGGGAGGGGGGGGGGGGGGGGGGGGGGGGGGGGGGGGTGGGGGGGGGGGGGGTGGGGGGTGGGGGGGGGGGGGGGGGGGGGGGGGTGGGGGGGGGGGGGGGGGGGGGGGGGGGGGGGGGGGGGGGGGGGGGGGGGGGGGGGGATGGGGGGGGGAGGGGGGGGGTGTGGGGGGGAGGGGGGGGGGGGGGATGGGTGGGGGGGGGGGGGGGGGTGGGGGTGGGGGGGGGGGGGGGGGGGGGGGGGGGGGGGGGGGGGGGGGGGGGGGTGGGGGGGGGGGGGGATGGGGGGGGGGGGGGGGGGGGGGGGGGGGGGGGGGGGGGGGGGGGGGGGGGGGGGGGGGGGGGGGGGGGGGGGGGGGGGGGGGGGGGGGTGGGGGGGGGGGGTGGAGTTGGGGGGTGGGGGTGGGGGGTTAGGAAGGTGAAGGGGGGGGGGGTCCTTGTTCTTCTTTACGCTGAAGATAGTTCTTAACCATTTCAGCCCTGGAAGGATTTACCCGCTTCCCGACCAGAACATTTTTGGCGATACAGCACTGTGTTGCTTTAACTGACAGTTGTGCGATCGTGCAACATTGCACCCAAACAAAATTGATGTCCTTTTTTTCCCACAAATAGAGCTTTCTTTTGGTGGTATTTGATCACCTCTGCGTTTTTTATTTTTTGCGCTTTAAACAAAAAAGTGCGACAATTTCGAAAGAAAATGCAATATTTTTTACCTTTTGCTATAACAAATATCACCAAAAAATATATTAAAAAAATTTCTTTCTCAGTTTAGACCGATATGCATTCACAATAAGCATATATTGATTGTTTTGTGCAAAAGTTATAGTGTCTACAAAATAGGGGATAGATTTATGTAATTTTTATTATAATTTTTTTTTTTTACTAGTAATGGTGGCGATCTGTGATCTGCGACATTGCGGCGGACACATCGGACACTTTTGACACTATTTTGGGACCAGCTATAATAATGCACTGATTACTGTGTAAATGACACTGGCAGGGAAGGGGTTAAACACTCGGGCGATCGAGGGGTTAACTGTTTCCTCAGTGTGGTCTAACTGAAGGGGGGGGGTGGGCTCATGAGAACATGACAGAGATCACTGCTTCCGATGACAGGGAGCAGTAGATCCCTGTCATGTTGCTAGGCAGAACAGGGAAATGCCTAGTTTACATAGGCATCTCCCCGTTCTGCCTCTCAGTATCATAATCACGGGCCACCGGCGGACATGGAGTCTGTGGGACCCACGGGCATGCTCACACGGCGCGCGGTGGGCACCCTCGATTTAAAGGGGATGTACAGGTACGCCCATTTGCACAGTCATGCCATTGTGCCAATGTATATCATCGTTCTCTGGATGGCAAGTGGTTAATGACATTGGCTGTATGTTGAGGGAGTTTTTGTCCAAACCACTCTGATGTTATGGATATGTAACTGCCTGTATTTCTCAGCATTGAAGACACCATTCTTTCTCACCAAATTTCCAATTCCATTTGCAGAAATGCAGCCCCAAACTTGCAAGGAACCTCCACCATGCTTCACTGTTGCCTGCAGACACTCATTATTGTATCGCTCTTCAGCCCTGCTAAAACTAGCAAAAAGAAAACACATTTTTACTCATCAGTCCAGATCACTTACTGACATTTTTCTGCAACCCAGTTCCTATATTTTTGTGCATAGTCGAGGCCTTGTTTCCACATCAGAGGTATGGCTGCAATTCTTCCATAAAGACCTCACCTTAGTAGCATAGTTTGGCTGTTCCTTGCCCAATTGTAAGCCTCCTAAAAAGCTTTTCATTTTTTGATTAATGACTGTTTTAACCTACATATGAAATTGATAATCATTAGCACCTGCTTGGTATATTGGTTAACCATACACCTGACTCTAATCCTACAAAATTCCTGACTAGGGATGGGCCCGGTGTTCGATTCGAACCCATGTTTGAATCGAACATCGGGCGTTCGCCTGCAGGATGCCTGTGGCCAATTATAGCTCAGGGGGTTTAGTACACGCCCCACATTATAAAAGGCGGCCTCGTATATTGTGTTCCAGTGTCAGTGTTATTATGTGCTGCTGACTGCTGACATTATCTGCTGTGATTCTAGGGATTAGTGTGTGCGTGCTGTTAGTACAGCTTTGCAGTATCACATCTGGGGGGTGTCTATAGTATGCCTGTGAAGGGGCGCATGTTTCCTGTGCTTAGAACTGTCCCTGCAAAAAGTGTAATTTTTGCAGGAAAAAAAGCTATTTAAAATCACTCGCGGCTAATGAATTGATGGCTCCCGTAACACAGAGAACAGTCATTCATTGAAAGTCATTGATAAAAAAAAAGTAATTAATAAAAAAAAAAAAAAAAAAGCGTGGGGGTTCCCCCCAAATTCAATAACCAGACCCTTATCTGAGCACGCAACCTGGCAGGCCGCAGGAAAAGAGGGGGGACGAGAGCGCCCCCCCTCCCTCCTGAACCGTACCAGGCCACATGCCCTCAACATTGGGAGGGTGCTTTGGGGTCCCCCCCAAAGCACCTTGTCCCCATGTTGATGAGGACAAGGGCCTCTTCCCCACAACCCTGGCCATTGGTTGTGGGGGTCTGCGGGCGGGGGGCTTATCGGAATCTGGAAGCCCCCTTAAACAAGGGGACCCCCAGATCCCGCCCCCCCCCCTGTGTGAAATGGTAAGGGGGTACAAAAGTACCCCTACCATTTCACCCAAAAAAGTGTCAAAAATTTTAAAAATGACAGGAGACGGTCTTTGACAATTCCTTTATTAAAATCTTCTTTCTTCTTCTTCCTCCTTCCTTTCCTCATCCTTCGGTTTCTTCATCTTCTCCTTCCGGCATCTTCTTCCATCTTCTTCTTCCATCATCTTCTTCCTCCGATCCGCTTCTTCTTGTTCTGGTCTTCTCGTCCGGCATCTTCTTCCACGGCGTCGGTGTCTCTTCTGGGCCGCTCCGCGCAATGGGAGGCTCCCGCTGTGTGAGGCTTTGCTGCGTCTGACAGGTCTTTTATAACGGAGGGCGGGGCCACCTGGTAACCCCGCCCCCTCTGACACACGGGGACGTCATGGGGAATTCCCTATGTCTTTCCCCATGACGTCAGAGGGGGGCGGGGTCACCAGGTGACCCCGCCCTCCGTTATAAAAGACCTGTCAGATGCAGCGAAGCCTCACACAGCCGGAGCCTCTCATTGCGCGGAGTGGTCGAGAAGAGGCACCGACGCCATGGAAGAAGATGTCGGATGAGAAGACCAGAGCAAGAAGAAGCGTATCGGAGGAAGAAGATGATGGAAGAAGAAGATGGAAGAAGATGCCGGGAGGAGAAGATGAAGAAACCGAAGGATGAAGAAAGGAAGGAGGAAGAAGAAGAAAGAAGATTTTAATAAAGGAATTGTCAAAGACCGTCTCCTGTCATTTTTACAATTTTTGACACTTTTTTGGTGAAATGGTAGGTACCCCCTTACCATTTCACACAGGGGGGGCCGGGAACTGGGGGTCCCCTTGTTAAAGGGGGCTTCCAGATTCTGATAAGCCCCCTGCCTGCAGACCCCCACAACCAATGGCCAGGGTTGTGTGGCCTGGTACGGTTCAGGAGGGAGGGGGGCGCTGTCGTCCCTCCCTCTTTTCCTGCGGCCTGCCAGGTTGCGTGCTCGGATAAGGGTCTGATAGGGATTTTGAGGGGGACCCCGCGCTTTTTTTTTTTTTTTTTTTTTTTTTATCAATGACTTTTTTTTTATCAATGACTTTCAATGAATGACTGTTCTCTGTGTTACGGGAGCCGCGAGTGATTTTAAATAGCTTTTTTTCCTGCAAAAATGACACTTTGTGCAGGGACAGTTCTAAGCACGGGAAACATGCGCCCCTTCACAGGCATACTATAGACACCCCCCAGGTACGAAATTTAAAGGAATATTACACTTTTATTGTTTCACTTTAAGCATTATTAAAATCACTGCTCCTGAAAAAACGGCCATTTTAAAAAAAAATATTTGCATGGATACATGTCCCCTGGGGCAGGACCCAGGTCCCCAAACACTTTTTATGACAATAACATGCATATTAGCCTTTAAAATTAGCACTTTTGATTTTGAACGTTCGCATCCTTTGTAACTAATAGGGTTCTTAAATTTACACGGGTCCATTCGCGGGTTCTGGTGCGAGCTGAACCCGGGGGTGTTCGGCTCATCCATATTCCTGACTTTGTTCAAGCGTAAGACGTTGGACTTATGTGAACTGAGCACGTGCATGGCATTCTGAGCAGAATGGTGACCAGGCACAATGCATGATGATGCCAGACAGACCATTTAAGGATGCTTCTGCCCATGCTCAAGTGATTAATGTTTTTTCAGTTGTATTCTGCTATTACTCTGCATGTTCCCTTGTTGTTGACTCAGCTTGCCTCTGACCTGAACTTGGATCCAGCTTGTGCTTTGTCGCCAGTTCCTAACCCTGGTTCTGTTTCTGACCACGTCTCCGCCTTATGATTCTGTATCTCGTTGCACACCCGCTGTTGACCTCAGAAATTCCTGTGATCGTGCTTCTGTTCCTGATTCTGTTTCAACTTCCTGCTCGAGTGTCTACCTGTCTGTCATCTGTACCAGCTCTGCTGACCACTTTGTGTTCTTGCCTTAAGTATCCTGGGGGCTCTGACAAGCTACGCATCTGGAACCTGCATCCCATGTGGAGTGCCCCTTTAACCTTATCTGGATCTATGTGCATAGCTACGGTTCCTGACCTGATGTTCTGCCAGCCTGCCCAGGACTGCATCTCCTGCTGCAAGCGCTCCTGTCAACACCTGCCGGTACTCGTGTTTCTCCTGTCCCTCAGTATCCTCTGGTCCATCTGGAGGGGCACCTGGGCTGGAGAGACAAGAAAGGCCAACCTCGTCATTTAAGTCTCCAATCAGGTACGCGAAAGCAATACGCTTAGGAACTTAATTCAGCCAGTGGTTATCAGTGTTTGTTCTATTCCAGAGAAATGATCCCAGGGGAATAATAAAAGGAAAAATAATAAAATAATAATAAAAGGAAAAAAAATGTAATATTCTTAAAAGTTGGAAAACGATGAAACATTAATACAAACACAGTATATTGAAAAAGTAATTAGAGATATGGAAACGTAGGAAGAAAGAGAGTGAATTGCTACACAGAGTCATCTGCCTTTTAGTCATTATGAAATAATATTCTTCTGCTTTCCATATATTTTTATAAACTTTACCAAAATTATTTGACAAATTCAACAGCATTACATTAACAGAAAATACTGGGCCCTTATGCTATTGAGGCCTGAAGCTCAATTGTTTCTCCCTTGAAATCAGGAATTCTAATTAACTAACTCAGAAAGAATTGCCGAATTGATTATTCAGCTAAATTTAAGATGTAACAGAAAAGGCATTGCTTTAAAACAAATGACAGCATTCACACGATACTTAAGTGGGGAGAGGATATTTGGTCCATTTTAATATTTTCCATTGCAGACCTCTGCATTCCTCTAACCAGTGATCCAGTGCACAATAGGTTAGAGATGCTTTGGGGTTATAAGAAATCTGCATATTTTCCCATTGCAAATTCATGTTGCAAAAAAACATTTTGTAGTACAAGCATTTGTTTAGAGATTTCTTATGGGTCAAATGCAATGACTTGCTTTTGTTTTCAAGGAAAACAAATTAAAATCTAAAAATGTCATCACATCGCACGTAGGTGTCTTCTTCTAACAATGTTAATCACCGTTATTGCCCATTTCTAAACACTCCTATGCAATGGAAGCGATGACTAACATTGAAAAGTTGCGACCTAGTGCTGTGATGCTTTATGATATTTATTAATATGTACTGTTATTGGGACAACTTAAACTCACAAAGCTCAACATTGTTCATAAAGTTCGTAGACTTTATGTCAACAACCTTTACAACAACATAAAAGCAAATTCAAAGGCAAAAGTGGCAAGATAAAAAGGCATAGCCTATTGAAAGATAAAATAACAAAAGCAGCTTTTGCTGCGATATTTATATTCAATCCAGAAATTTCCCCTGGATCACTTATTCTGCCACAAGATGTGCTCGGTCTGATGGCCAGTATCATTCAACCCACTTCCTTTGAGCCCAGATCTTCCCAGACCTGACGCAGCTTGTCACTGGACAGCAAACGGAAAAGCAGCACACTGATGATAAATCATCTCTGGTCACCCTGCTTTCTTTACCTAACAGCAGGCTTCTTGTCATCATATAAACTGATTATCTGCTTGTACTGGTTCTTCTTACACTCCAGTCCCACCGTATATGGACTGCAAGAGGCTGATACCAGGTCAAATGTAGGTACTTACAATGCTCGCATTTAAAAAATATATTTAATGATGTATTATCGACTACAGAGTTGTATTATTTTGTGTATTTTATAGGAGTCAATACAAAGTTAATTGCAACCCAAAAGGATTACAAATGCAATGCAGTTTGCCCACACTGGATCGCATGGTACAAAACAATGATGTGATGCGGTTGCGGCACAGCTCCAAAAAAGTAGAGTGCACTTTTTTGGTGCGATGTGCTGTGATTTGAGCCCACACTGAATCGCATTTGAATTGTTCAGGAATGCGGTGCGGTGTGATTTCTGTACAATCCACATGCAAGCTAATAGTGTGAACCGGGGCTAAAATATTTTCTTATGTCATAGCTTTTCTCCAAAACAGTCTGGCACATCAGATATATGAAATAGTATCTTCTTGGATGGAGGGTTGTGGTCATGCATTATTCATAGCCTCCACTTCACCAAGTGCCCCATGAGGTGTAGTTAACCAAATTTGCACAGGGTCAGTTAAATTGCTAGGTAGTTAAAGTGCCTTGTTTGTATTGCTGTCTTTGCCTCCATTAGGGAAATGTATCTTCTCTATTTGTCCTGTTTACCGTTATCAGTAAAAGTGAAAGTTAAAGAAAATCCAACATTTTGGGTTGTCCCCTGAACAGTAATTAAAGGGGATTCTTCCAAGGGGGATATATTTCTGGTGACCTTAATTTGCAGGGATTTCCTCCCATTTCCTGTTTTTGCTATGGGACAGGAACTAAAGGGAAATCTCTGTCTCAGTTGGCAAAATAAACTGACAGGTGTTATAACCCTCCTTTACTTTATCCTAAAGTAAAAAAAAAAAAGGTTTTGCCTTTGGTTCCAATTTAAATGGTTAACGTAAACCTTTAGATTTTTATCTGTCAGACACTGGGTCTCCTTCTCATTAAAAAATACCTAAAGGGCCCATTGGGGAACCATGTATACAGCTCCAGTGAGAATCTGTTTGGTGTTCATGATAATTGTAACAGAGAGAGTCTAGTTTCAACCTACTATCATTGGTAATTTGTTCATTAGTAACAATTGTATTTATTTATAATTTTATTATTTTTTATTATTATTATACGATTAGCCTGCAATACTAAACTTAAGTCCAGAGTGAACCAGCTCAACTGACCACAAGCTCTGACATTTCTGCACTAGAACAGTGCCAGTCTATCAGTAATACATCCAACTGGCTAATTTAACATGGCAGTTATTAAATATTGCAGAAATTAAAAATAGCATTGATAATTAACATCCCCTCATCCTCCTCCCATCCCCCAATCGAATCCAGACAGTTCATTTATTAATGTGCAGAAGGCATGGCATTTGGCAATCACTATCTGCTTTCTTACTATTGTGCGATGCACACTTTGTAGGTTCCTCCAGCAGCAGGCACAGCTTCAGCAGCAGCTCTCTATGCTTCTCCCATCCTGCCTCCAGCTGTGAGTGACGTCACGCTGCTGGGACAGGACTACAAATTGCCTTCATAAGGGGAGAGAAGCGCTGACAGGGAAGGGCTGGTGCGGTCTGTCTAGGCTTGTGCCAGTTGCAGGAGCGCACTCGGCACATCGTTACAGTAACAGGTCAGGTACAGATGACTACAGTACAGTTATTAGTGGCACCAGCTAGGGTGTAGTGTGAAGCACACTGCTGGAACTTCACCTGTGCCCCCCCTCCCTCTAGAAAATTGTGCCACCCAGGGCTTCCGCCCCTTCCGCCCCTGCCTTGTACCGGCTGGGTGTGAATATGCTCTCCCTAGCTATTAGGGTTAAATCTTCCCTGTCTATCTTAGCTTCCCATGATGCTGATATCTTTGTGCATTGTTTGTACAACTACGTTTATTATCATTTTTGTATGGCTTTATACTTACTTTTTCATGTTGAAAAGGAGATATTCTATTTGAACTTGAACTATTTGTTCATGTGCTGACCTATTCATTGTATATACTTTTACTGTTCTAGGGCACTGTGAGGATAAGGGTATATATATAAATATCCTATTGTGTACAGTATATAAACCAACCCAACCTAGCACAAGTTCTGGAATCTATAAACTAGAACAGTACCAGTCTATCTGTAAACCAGCCAACTCTTGTAAAATGGCTGTTTTAATGTTTTAACATGGCAGTTGTAAAAGTGGGTTTTGGTAAGAGTAGCAGGTGCTGGGTTTGTGGTTTGGGTCATGGAAACAAATCTATGCAAAAGCAGGTCACATGTACAGAGTTCACATGTAAAGGTGTATGTCTGAATAATCAGATCAAAATCAGCGTATGGCTGATGTGTAATTTTTCACCTTAAAATTGTACAACTGAGTCCTGGGAAAAAGAACAGACTGCTTAATCTTGGTCTTGGAAGCCTACGACTCTCAGAATACCATGACTTAGGCCCCTTTCACACGGAAGGCCCGTTCAGATCCGCCTGTCAGTTTTGACGGCGGATCTGAACGGGCGCTCCATGTTACTCTATGGAGCGTCGGATGTCAGCGGAGACATGTCTGCTGACATCCGATCCGGTCCGATCCGCCAAAAGCAGACGTATGGACCACACGTCCAGATCCGTCGGATCGGGTGAGATCGGGTGAGATCGGGTGAAAACGGACACACTGTCCGTTTTCATCCGATCTCTCCATAGAGATCAGCGGCGCTCGCAAGCCCCTCCCCGCTCAGTGAGCGGAGAGAGGCTTGTCATCCGCCGGCTCAGCGGAGATCAACGGACAGATCTCCCGCTGAGCCGGCGGACAGAGGCGGGCTCCGTGCAAGCGGAGTCCGCCTCGTCTGAAAGGGGCCTTACACTCTAATCTTTAGGTATAAAACTTTGAAACCTAGCGAGGTTGTTAAAATAGTAAAATTAATTGTCGAAACAAGTTTTTTTTTACATTACACGGTCATGTAAGTGGAAGATGCCATATCAAATAAGTCAAAGAAATTAACAAAGTCTACCACAAGGTAGAGGGAGGGTCTCATACTAAGAAGACCCTCATTAAGAGTATGAAAAACGTATACAAACATTCCTAACATTTGACCCCTACTATTGAGAGCAGTTCCTGAGATAACCGGCAAGCGACTGTTTAAGAAAAGTGGGGATATTACTTATTTAACGGCAGGTTGGTCCACTAGCGATAACGAGCATGAATAGAGTATGACTAGCTCAGGTCATTCCCAGCCCTGCCATTAATACCCAGCCGGGCCGATCTACAGGTCCAGAAGGGAGAGGAAAAAAAAAAAGGTGGGGGAGAAGAAGGAAAAAAGAGGAAGTGAAAAACAAAAGATAAGGAATGAAGAGGGGGTGGGGCCTCCACCAACTGCCCTCTCCATCCATCTCCAGTGAGTATGTGTAGGAATATCATGTTATGTGTGTCATTCAGTTGAAATTACCATGATTCCAAAGTCACACAACCCTTACATCGGGCATGAACCCTCCAGTCGACTACCCGGGCAAGATGAACCGCCCAATAGTATCGTTGCAAGTCCGGGAGCCGATTACTTAGGCATTACAAGTTTCAACCAACTTATCTGTGCATACTTATTGCACCATATAAAATAAACCATTTTTTAACTTTACCTATAGGTTTATCCAATTCCAATTTGAATGTCTTGATAGTTACAACTGAACTCCAGGAAGATATTAAAAACAAAACAGTAAAACCACCAATGAATGAAGGTATGTATTTTATTTAAAAATAAGTGTATATATTTTTAATACAACCATTAAATTGATTGTAAACCTCAGACATGAAATTTGAACAAAGCATATCCCTCTATAGAGTGTATTTATCTCAATCCAGAGAGCCAAGTGTCATTTCTGCCTGCTGCCTTATTCCACTCTTATTTGCATAAGTACATTTTTGACAAGTTTTCTTGACACCAGGAGACATCACAGACTGTGATTGACAGCTGTAGCTGTGTTCCTGTGTGCTTTCTGAAGTGGGATGTGTCCCTTCCCTCCAATCAGTTCTCACTGAGCTCTGCCGAATGTAAATCCCCCCCCCCCCACCTATTTCAGAAAGCTCAGACAAGCTGTATAAATTCTGCATGTTGAATGGCTGTAGAGAAGAGAGTGCTGCAGATAAACAGCTACAACTTATGCAGGAGAATGTGTTTAATCTCTGTGTATCACCTGAGGCTAATCACTTGGGTATATGTAAGGGTTTACAACATCTTTAAAACCTGGGTTTTACCTAATTGTATGCTTCTTGTAATACCCTTTATAGCAGCATTCAGACTGGAAAAGAGTGGAGAACTCTGTACCAATCAGGCGTCCTCCATTCATACGTGGTAACAAAGAACATGCTGATCAGAGGGGAGATTATAGAGGTTACATCAATAGTAATTTTGACTATTTGACTGTCCTATTGCAGGCTGGGGTCAGAGAGGCGACATTTTCTTTCCACTGACAACCAATTTAATTAGTGGCAATTTCTTTCACTGGCCACCATTGTATTTAGAGGTATTTTCTTTCCACTGATAACCAATGTTTTTTTGGGCACTACCTTCTACTGACAACCAATGTAATTTGGGGCACTTCTTATTATTGACAACCAAAGTAATTTGGGGTATTTTTTTGTTATGACATTTAAAGAGGAAGTAAACCCTAATGGGTTTACTTCCTCTTTGTTTCCCTGCAAAGGTAAAGCATAATGGACTACTATGCATCGCATAGTAGTCCATTATGTTTCACTTACCTGACACAGGAGCCAGCAAAGTCACCGTTGTCCCCTTGTGTACGGAGCCTCCATCTTCTTGGTGGGTCTCCCTGCTCCGGCGCTGTCATTCGACGGAGCCGCGATTACGTCACTCCTGCGCATGTGTACGGGAGCTGCCACTCGCGGCATATCGCACTCTTTTTCGCAAATATCTCCTGAATTGTGTAGGTTTAGGAGATATTTCTTGGACCTACAGGTAAGCCTTAATCTAGGCTTACCTGTAGGTCAAAGTGGTTTGTAAGGGTTTACAACCACTTTAATGTAATTTCAGCCACTTCTTTTTTTATCAAAACCACTTCACATTTCGGGCACTTCTTCCCATAAACCACCAATGCATTTAGAGGTATCTTTTTTCCACTGACCCCCAAAGTATTTTGGAGCAATTTCTTCCACTGACCACCAACAAACTGAGGGGCATTCTCTTGGCTTATTGACTTGAGGATAAACTATAAATGTGTGAATAATGTTACTCTTTTAGCTTTGGTGCAATATTAAAATCAGGCAGGGCTTCAAAACTACTGGTCTTTTGATACAACTTATTCCAGAGCAGATTTTCCGTCAGAAAAAACTTGGATGTTTTTTACGACGGAATTCCACTCAAGCTTGGCTTGCATACACACAGTCACACAAAAGTTCTCTGAACTTTTGACCGTCAAGAACGCAGTGACGTACAACACTACGATGAGCCGAGAAAATTAAATTCAATACTTCCGAGCCTGCATCAAATTGTTTCCGAGCATGCGTAGGAATTTTGCACGTCGGAATTTTTACAGACGATCAGAATTTCCCATCTGAACTTTTTCCAACCGAAAAATAGAGAACCTGCTCTCAATCTTTTGCTGGCGGGAATTCCGCCAGCAAAAGTCAGATGGAATACACACGGTCGGAATTTCCGACCAAAAGCTCACATCGGACTTTTGCTGGGGGAATTTCTGATCGTGTGTGCGGGGCATAAGAGTGTTTCTTTTAGCTCTTACTGGTTGCACATCATCAGTCACATGACATGCACACTGGATGTTTTTGGACGTTTTTACAGCTGCTGTTTTTGGCTTCAGATGTTTTTTTCTACAGTCAATAAACTCTCCAGCATATTATCCTATGTGTCCATGCATACAGTGGTGTGAAAAAGTGTTTGCCCCCTTCCTCATTTCCTGTTCCTTTGCATGTTTGTCACACTTAAGTGTTTCGGAACATCAAACCAATTTAAACAATAGTCAAGGACAACACAAGTAAACACAAAATGCAATTTGTAAATGAAGGTGTTTATTATTAAAGGTGAAAAAAAATCAAAACCATCATGGCCCTGTGTGAAAAAGTGATTGCCCCCTAAACCTAATAACTGGTTGGGCCACCCTTAGCAGCAACAACTGCAACCAAGCGTTTGCGATAACCTGCAATGAGGCTTTTACAGCATCCTGGAGGAATTTTGGCCCACTCATCTTTGCAGAATTGTCCTAATTCAGTTACATTAGAGGGTTTTCGAGCATGAACGGCCTTTTTAAGGTCATACCACAACATCTCAATAGGATTCAGGTCAGGACTTTGGCTAGGCCACTCCAAAGTCTTCATTTTGTTTTTCTTCAGCCATTCGGTGGTGGACTTGCTGGTGTGTTTAGGATCATTGTCCTGCTGCAGAACCCAAGTTCGTTTCAGCTTGAGTACACGAACAGATGGTTGGACATTCTCCTTCAGGATCTCTTGGTAGACAGCAGAATTCATAGTTCCTTTTATCACGGCAAGTCTTCCAGGTCCTGAAGCAGCAAAACAGCCCCAGACCATCACACTACCACCACAATATTTTACTGTTGGTATAATGTTCTTTTTCTGAAATGCAGTGTTCCTTCTACGCCAGATATACTTGGACACACACCTTCCAAAGAGTTCCACTTTTGTCTCATCGGTCCACAGAATGTTGTCCCAAAAGTCTTGGGGATCATCAAGATGTGTTGTGGAGAAATTGAGACCAGCTTTGATGTTCTTTTTGCTCAGCAGTGGTTTTCTCCTTGGAACTCTGCCATGCAGGCCATTTTTGCCCAGTCTTTTCCTGATGGTGGAGGCATGAACGCTGACCTTAACTGAGGCAAGTGAGGCCTGCAGTTCCTTGGACGTTGTTGTGGGGTCTTTTGTGACCTCTTGGATGAGTCGTCGCTGCGCTCTTGGGGTAATTTTGGGCGGCCGGCCACTCCTGGGAAGGTTCACCACTGTTCCATGTCTTCGCCATTTGTGGATAATGGCTCTTACTGTGGTTCGCTGGATTCCCAAAGCTTTGGAAATGGCTTTATAACCCTTTCCAGACTGATAGATCTCAATTACTTTCTTTCTCAATTGTTCCTGAATTTCTTTGGGTCTCGGCATGATGTGTAGCTTTTAAGGATCTTCTGGTGGACCTTACTGTGTCAAGCAGCTCCTATTTAAGTGATGCCTTGATTGTGAACAGGTGTGGCAATAATCAGGCCTGGGTGTGGCTAGAGAAATGGAACTCAGGTGTGGACAACCACAGTTATAGTATGTTTTAACAAGGGGGGCAATCACTTTTTTTCACACAGGGCCATGATGGTTTGGATTTTGTTTTCACCTTTAATAATAAACACCTTCATTTACAAATTGCATTTTGTGTTTACTTGTGTTGTCCTTGACTATTGTTTAAATTGGTTTGATGTTCCGAAACACTTAAGTGTGACAAACATGCAAAGGAACAGGAAATGAGGAAGGGGGCAAACACTTTTTCACACCACTGTACATAGGCTGTTATCAACTGTTTTTGTCTGGGGTGTTTTTTGGCTGGAAAAACCCCCAAAAACTATTGGTTTCTGACAGGAGTCTTTCAGCTGTAAAAATGCTTTAATGTCAAAAAACACCTAAAAACGCAGATAAACGCTCAAAAACGTTTTTTTTACAATTTTGATCCCATTGAAAAAAAACAAAAAAAGACTTTAGACTGAAGACTTTAGACTGAAAGACGCTGAAAAAACTTTGCAAAACTTTGCAAAACTTTGAAAAACTTTGAAAAACTCATTGCAAAGCTACTGGCGTTTTTATAACGTTTTTATAACGTTTATATAACGTCCAGTGTGCATGAGGCATTATGGTTGGTTCTATTAGTTGCTTTCAAAAAGCTTTGAAAAGGTGAGTTGGCTGTTTGCACCCTCAGGCCATAATTTCTATCCTTCCTTTAAAGCGGTTCTGCACACATTTCATTTAGTAAATCTCTTTGCCTTCCAAATCAGGCAAAGAGTACTAAATGAAGTGTTTTTTTTTTTCCACTTACCTTGTAATTTCTGACGTTCTTTCCTCTGTCCCTTTGGCGGTGGGCGGGGTCTTTGCGTCGATCCTCGCCACTCCGCACTGTCTCCTGGGATCTGGTGTCATTGATCCCAGGAGTCAGTGCGGACATCTTCCGAAATCTCGCAAGATTTCGGCCACATCTTCCGAAATCTCGCGAGATTTCAGAAGATGTGCCGAAATCTTGCGAGATTTCGGAGAACGTGAGCTGCACTTTGCTGTTACTGTGCACGCACGAGATCGGCGCAGTAACGGCGGTGCATGCTGGGCCATCTGAAGTGCCTGTGTGGTTTCACATGCCCACAGGCAAGATGGCAACCAGCAGGAAGGATTTTTCAAACTTGTTTTAGATGACGAAAACCGGCAGCAATGAGTTACTGAAATGGAACACGTGAGTACTTAAATAACATCTCGTAATCCATTGCACAAAAAAAAAAACTACAGACAGTGCAGAACCGCTTTAACATTCACAATAAATAACTCTTATTAAATAAAATAGTTTGGGCTATTTATCTACAGTAACATGTTAAAATGTTCTAAGTCATGTTGCTTGTAATGTGAATGTTTCACCACACAAGGCTAGAAAACTTTAAAAATGGCAAGCCCATTTTCCTGTTAGGAAATTATAGATTTACTTGCAACCTTATCAATATTCTCCATATGTAAAAATAAACATTCTACCCCCATTCTAAAAAGAAGTCCGGTTTGGTGATTCCCCCCTTCTTTGAGCCTTTGGCTATACATTGCCATTTTTACAAAACTCTTCCTATCTAAAAAGGCTTAAGGGAGCAGCATGTAAATTCCAATGTGATTCAGTTGATGAATTTATTTAAGCATAGGGCATGAATGCATGAGCACTGGTCTTCAGCTTAGCGTGCTGAAAGCCTCTTTGTGTTAATGGCATGAATCAGACAGTATGTGCAGGCGGCTGTACTGTGACACTGAGAGGGGATTGCAGTGTGGCAGTAGATCACATTTAATAAGTTGTGGTTAGCTGTCATGAACACTTAATTTGACATATAACATTACTCTTTCCACACAGGTCCATTTTCTAGGTGTTGAGGTGGTTTGTACATTACTAAGTTCATTTATTTTGATGCCCTGTGTGTAATGTTATGGATGACAGGGGAGGTTAGGTTTATCTTTTATGTATAATGCTTTCTTTACACATTTCTAAGGAGTCATGTTTTTCATGTAGACAAAGAAAGTAAAGTCATTGTATAACATAAACATTAAGAAAGGTTTTGGCAATGGTTACAGCAATGGTCCAGTTCTTTTGTTATAGGACACTATACAGTAGATATCTAGAACTACGGTTTAAACAGCAATTCAATGTTTTATTAGACATTTTTCTCATTCAATGTTTTTATTAAGGTTTTTCATGAGAAGTACATATCAATCAGTAGGCTTATACATGGGAAACAGTCAAAAATATGAATAATAAGAATGAATATAGATGTCACTGTATGATTAACAAGACTCATATCCAAAAACAAGACTTATAATAAAGTAGATCCACTTCAAGAGCCAGAATTGGAACTCTTAAAGTGTTGGCATATTTAATGGAACACGCCTCCAGACCACCCATCCACCCCTAATGGGCGAAAACTGTGGATGGGGGGGGGGGGGGGCACAACTGTATAAACCAGGAATATTAATGCCAAAATTATATTATATATTGTAAAAAACATAAAGGGGGTCTAGGTATTCAAATCATAAATTACAAATACCAATTATATTAGATCAAAAAGATAAGAGTAAGAAACATATCAGAGAAAACATTTTAAAAAAGTATAACGATTCCCTTATCCATATGGATAAAAATAGGAAGAAGAAGAGGGAAAAGGGGAAAGAAAGAAAAAGGAGGGTCTCCCATGGTGGTAGCATGGCCCATGCCCAGGAAAAGCTTATAGGTAATAATTAACAAAATGGATGAATTAATGCGGAAACAACAATGAATAATCAAAGTCGTAGAGTAAATGATGTTTCCAGATTTTGTTGAATTTACCGATATTATCATATTCTATTGCCGTCATTTTGGCAAATAGGAGGGCCTTCAACATCCTATGTTTGGCTTCAGCCACAATTAAGGTGGGAGATTTCCATGTCTTTTCTATAGTTTGTTTAGCTGTGGTTTTAAGATTAATGAGAAGTTGAAATTGAATACGGGTGAGAGAAATTGGTTTAAGATTTAGAAGGGCCACAGATGGGTGTGGGAGTATAGAGATTTCCAAGGCTTTAGAAGCCAAATCAAATATCTTTCCCCAGAAATATTGGGTTACTAGACATTGCCACCAAATATGAAAATGTGTACCTGGTGAAGAACATCCGCGAAAACAATTTTTTGGGTATGCTGGGACAAATTTTGCTATCCTTGCTTTGTATGCTAGATTGTGTTATTACCATAGTTAGTAGGGTAGTGCTACATAAGAAATGTTATTTTAGAATTGCAACGAACACTTTTTCAACAAATTTTGCTATCCTTGCTGGTACCAAATACCAACGTGCCATAACTTTGAAGTTGGTTTCATTATTAGACATTTTTAACCTTATTTTTATTATTAAGTGTAGCCAGGTGTTGGGCTACAGCAATATGGAAAATGAGATCTTGCATTTTATTCTTCTCTCCCTCTACTGAGATACTAAAGTCATGCTGCACCTTTCTCCTCTGTCCAACACTATGTAGTAGGAGGAGTGAAGAGGTGATTTTTATTAAACTGCCCAGGAAAGTTCTTCCTCTTGACACCGATGGAGAAAAAGAGATCCCCTCTGTCTGGATATTCACCTGCCAGCGGGAGACCATACCAGCAGGGACCCGAGCCTGGGACTGTGAGTGAGAACACCTGGGTGCAGCACCGACACTCTTCAAGAACCGCAACAATAGCCGGCAGAAGAATATCTCAAAGGACTGCCCCTCCCGTTATAATTATTCTGCAAGACCTCAATCTTCCCTCACCCCTCTGCTACCATCCTCCTTTTCTTTTGGACAGTGCATACCAAGTAAGTTGGTTTAGGACAAGCATTACCACCATAAATGTGCTCTGGCAGTATAGTTCCAGCACTCAGTAGATTCAACTTCATTTACTACTGCTCACTGCTGCACTCGAGGTAGTCTTGCTACTTTTTAAGCTTATCTGGATGCCAAATGTCATCTTATGCCTGGTCCCTACTGTTAATCCATTTGTATGCTAGATTGTGTTATTACCATAGTTAGTAGGGTAGTGCTACATAAGAAATGTTATTTTAGAATTGCAACGAACATAACATTTTGCAATCCATAAAAGTGTTCAACAATTCAAATTAGGCAAATATGATATAACAGGGGTGCTCCTAAATGTATCTAAAGCCCAAACTTTTTTCTTTAGTTTAGACTCCTTGTCAGGTTGTTATTGTTGTTTTTGACCCTGCTATGGAAATTCACTCTGTCTATTCGTCCTTGTGACCACAGTGTCCAAGACAGAAAGTGAAAGAAAATCCAAAATTTTAAGTTTTCACTAGAACAGGAATTGAGGGGATAATCTTTCAGTGTTGAAACTTGTTCCATTTATAGCTCTCTAAGAGACGATTTCCCTCACGTTGCAGTGGTTTTCTCTTTGTTTGTGCAGCACAGGAAGTGCAAGGAAACCTCCCCAATGGAAAACAGGTGGTACAAAAACTAACAGGGTACTTTTTTATTTATTTATTCTTAGATAGGGTGGGTTATGGTTATTCCCTACTCTACCCAAAATGACAAAAAATTGAAGTTTTGGTTTATACTTGAGCAGGTAATTTGATATTTTAGGTGCCTATAGCATAGTGTTAAATCCGCCTTTTGTAATTGTATTTTGGAAAACAAATTATTTATGGTATAATGCCATTTTTTTCTTTTTCAAGGTGAAACTTTTTGTGTGGGAAAAAAATTATTCTTTACAGGTTAGTTGTAGGGATGGGCCCGGTGCTCGATGCGAACCCACGTTCGCATCGAGCACCGGGCGTTCGCTCGCTCGGCGAGCCCAGAACTATTTTGGCCGCTCGCATCACGTTCGTGTGATGCGAGCGGCCCCGCAATGCATTGCGGCCGGCGCGGCCGACGCAGTGCATTGCTGGCTGATGATTGGCCAAGCATGCACTGTGACCCCGCATGCTTGGCCAATCACAGCCCCGGAAACTCGAAGAGCCATAATTGGCTACAGGCAGGACGCCTGTAGCCAATTACAGCTCAGGGGCTGTAGTACACGCCCCCCCCTATAAAACGCCGCCACGCCGTCTGCGCCGGTCACATGCTGTTCCGGCGCAGATTGAGCAGGCTGATTCTGTGACACTCTTCTGCATTTAGATAGTTAGAGAGATTCACTTACAGAGATTGAGTTAGATAGATTCAGTTACAAAGATTGATTGAGAAAGAGGGGCTTGTAGTGTGCTCGTGGCAGGCAGGCAGAGCTACTATATTTTGTTACCAGAAGCACCTATAGGACTTGTAGTGTGTTCGTGGCAGGCAGGCAGAGCTCCTATATTTTGTTACCAGAAGCACCTATAGGACTTGTAGTGTGTTCGTGGCAGGCAGGCAGAGCTCCTATATTTTGTTACCAGAAGCACCTATAGGACTTGTAGTGTGTTCGTGGCAGGCAGGCAGAGCTCCTATATTTTGTTACCAGAAGCACCTATAGGACTTGTAGTGTGTTCGTGGCAGGCAGGCAGAGCTCCTATATTTGTTCCCAGAGGCACCTATAGGACTTGAAGTGTGTTAGTCCCATTACACACACAGAGCTATATTTTCTTCCCAGAAGCACCTATAGGACTTGAAGTGTGTTAGTCCCATCACACACACAGAGCTATATTTTCTTCCCAGAAGCACCTATAGGACTTGAAGTGTGTTAGTCCCATCACACACACAGAGCTATATTTTGTTCCCAGAAGCACCTATAGGACTTGAAGTGTGTTAGTCCCATTACACACACAGAGCTATATTTTGTTCCCAGAAGCACCTATAGGACTTGAAGTGTGTTAGTCCCATCACACACACAGAGCTATATTTTGTTCCCAGAAGCACCTATAGGACTTGAAGTGTGTTAGTCCCATTACACACACAGAGCTATATTTTCTTCCCAGAAGCACCTATAGGACTTGAAGTGTGTTAGTCCCATTACACACACAGAGCTATATTTTGTTCCCAGAAGCACCTATAGGACTTGAAGTGTGTTAGTCCCATCACACACACAGAGCTATATTTTGTTCCCAGAAGCACCTATAGGACTTGAAGTGTGTTAGTCCCATCACACACACAGAGCTATATTTTGTTCCCAGAAGCACCTATAGGACTTGAAGTGTGTTAGTCCCATTACACACACAGAGCTATATTTTCTTCCCAGAAGCACCTATAGGACTTGAAGTGTGTTAGTCCCATCACACACACAGAGCTATATTTTGTTCCCAGAAGCACCTATAGGACTTGAAGTGTGTTAGTCCCATCACACACACAGAGCTATATTTTGTTCCCAGAAGCACCTATAGGACTTGAAGTGTGTTAGTCCCATCACACACACAGAGCTATATTTTCTTCCCAGAAGCACCTATAGGACTTGAAGTGTGTTAGTCCCATCACACACACAGAGCTATATTTTGTTCCCAGAGGCACCTATAGGACTTGAAGTGTGTTAGTCCCATTACACACACAGAGCTATATTTTCTTCCCAGAAGCACCTATAGGACTTGAAGTGTGTTAGTCCCATCACACACACGGAGCTATATTTTCTTCCCAGAAGCACCTATAGGACTTGAAGTGTGTTAGTCCCATCACACAGAGCTCCTCTATTTTCTTTGCAGAAGCACCCATAGGACTTCTAGTGTGTTAGTGGCATCACACAGAGCTCCTATATATTCTTCTCAGCAGCACCCACAGGACTTCTAGTGTGTTAGTGGCATCACACAGAGCTCCTCTATTTCTTTGCAGAAGCACCCACAGGACTTCTAGTGTGTTAGTGGCATCACACAGAGCTCCTCTATTTTCTTTGCATAAGCACCCACAGGACTTCTAGTGTGTTAGTGGCATCACACAGAGCTCCTCTATTTTCTTTGCAGAAGCACCCACAGGACTTCTAGTGTGTTAGTGGCATCACACAGAGCTCCTCTATTTTCTTTGCAGAAGCACCCATAGGACTTCTAGTGTGTTAGTGGCATCACACAGAGCTCCTATATATTCTTCTCAGCAGCACCCACAGGACTTCTAGTGTGTTAGTGGCATCACACAGAGCTCCTCTATTTTCTTTGCAGAAGCACCCACAGGACTTCTAGTGTGTTAGTGGCATCACACAGAGCTCCTCTATTTTCTTTGCATAAGCACCCACAGGACTTCTAGTGTGTTAGTGGCATCACACAGAGCTCCTCTATTTTCTTTGCAGAAGCACCCACAGGACTTCTAGTGTGTTAGTGGCATCACACAGAGCTCCTCTATTTTCTTTGCAGAAGCACCCACAGGACTTCTAGTGTGTTAGTGGCATCACACAGAGCTCCTCTATTTTCTTTGCAGAAGCACCCATAGGACTTCTAGTGTGTTAGTGGCATCACACAGAGCTCCTATATATTCTTCTCAGCAGCACCCACAGGACTTCTAGTGTGTTAGTGGCATCACACAGAGCTCCTCTATTTTCTTTGCATAAGCACCCACAGGACTTCTAGTGTGTTAGTGGCATCACACAGAGCTCCTCTATTTTCTTTGCATAAGCACCCACAGGACTTCTAGTGTGTTAGTGGCATCACACAGAGCTCCTCTATTTTCTTTGCAGAAGCACCCACAGGACTTCTAGTGTGTTAGTGGCATCACACAGAGCTCCTCTATTTTCTTTGCAGAAGCACCCATAGGACTTCTAGTGTGTTAGTGGCATCACACAGAGCTCCTATATATTCTTCTCAGCAGCACCCACAGGACTTCTAGTGTGTTAGTGGCATCACACAGAGCTCCTCTATTTTCTTTGCAGAAGCACCCACAGGACTTCTAGTGTGTTAGTGGCATCACACAGAGCTCCTCTATTTTCTTTGCAGAAGCACCCATAGGACTTCTAGTGTGTTAGTGGCATCACACAGAGCTCCTATATATTCTTCTCAGCAGCACCCACAGGACTTCTAGTGTGTTAGTGGCATCACACAGAGCTCCTCTATTTTCTTTGCAGAAGCACCCACAGGACTTCTAGTGTGTTAGTGGCATCACACAGAGCTCCTCTATTTTCTTTGCATAAGCACCCACAGGACTTCTAGTGTGTTAGTGGCATCACACAGAGCTCCTCTATTTTCTTTGCAGAAGCACCCATAGGACTTCTAGTGTGTTAGTGGCATCACACAGAGCTCCTATATATTCTTCTCAGCAGCACCCACAGGACTTCTAGTGTGTTAGTGGCATCACACAGAGCTCCTCTATTTTCTTTGCATAAGCACCCACAGGACTTCTAGTGTGTTAGTGGCATCACACAGAGCTCCTCTATTTTCTTTGCATAAGCACCCACAGGACTTCTAGTGTGTTAGTGGCATCACACAGAGCTCCTCTATTTTCTTTGCAGAAGCACCCATAGGACTTCTAGTGTGTTAGTGGCATCACACAGAGCTCCTATATATTCTTCTCAGCAGCACCCACAGGACTTCTAGTGTGTTAGTGGCATCACACAGAGCTCCTCTATTTTCTTTGCATAAGCACCCACAGGACTTCTAGTGTGTTAGTGGCATCACACAGAGCTCCTCTATTTTCTTTGCATAAGCACCCACAGGACTTCTAGTGTGTTAGTGGCATCACACAGAGCTCCTCTATTTTCTTTGCAGAAGCACCCATAGGACTTCTAGTGTGTTAGTGGCATCACACAGAGCTCCTATATTTTCTTCTCAGCAGCACCCACAGGACTACCGACTACAATGGCTGGAAGACCGCCAAGGGGAGGCAGAGCGTGCAGAGCCAAGAACACAGGGCAGGCAGGCTCTGTTTCTAGTGGACGTGGCCGTGGACGTGGACGTGGTCGTGCATCGTCATCAGCACGTGGCCATGGGACACGCGCGTCTTTGTTTTCGGCAGCTGGACATGTGGAGCCGCATCATGCTGAAGGCTTGGTAGAATGGATGACCAAGCCCTCCTCATCCTCCTCATCCTCTCTCACCCAGGCTCAGGGTACTGACAGAGCATCATCAGCCACCCCTTCCCTAGACCCACCATGTCCTCCTGAGGAGTCCCCCGAACTCTTTGAGCACAGTGTTGGGTACATGCTCCAGGAGGATGCCCAACGATTCGAAGGCTCGGATGACGATACCCAGCTTGAGGAATCTGGCAGTACAGTTCCACCAGCTGCAGCTTACTGCCAGGTTTGCTCTAGTGGTGAAGAGGGAGGGGATGATGAGGTCACTGACTCCACGTGGGTGCCTCAAGGGAGAGAGGATGAGGAGGAGGACGAGGAGGAGGAGGATGCGGCGTCACATGTCCAACGAGGCAGGATGCCCCCTGGAGGCCAGGTAGAGGCCAGCACAGCAACTGTACAACACCGCAGAGCTCCGCCTGTGCAGGGCGCTGCCTCTGCACGTTATCAGAAAAGTTCTTTGGTGTGGGCCTTTTTTGAGACGAGTGCAGCAGATCGCACCACTGCTATTTGCAATATTTGTCTCAAGCGTATCTCGCGTGGCCAAAACATCAGCCGCTTGGGCACGACAAGCATGACCAGACATATGGCGACCTGCCATGCAGCTCGTTGGCAGGCACACATAAAAGACCCACACCAAAGAACTAAGCGGACCTCTCCTTGCTCCTCCTCAGCTGGGATCTCCATCCCCACTACACCTTCAGTCCTCTCTGAAAGCTGCTCTGAGAGGACTGAAGGTGTAGAATTCGGTGTGTCACAACCAAGTACTTGCAGTACACCGACGTCCGAATGCAGCAGGCAAATTTCCCTGCCCCAGCTGCTGGACCGTAGAAAGAAGTACACTCCCAGCCATCCACATGCCCAGCGGTTGAATGCTAGCCTTGCTAAATTGCTAGCACTTCAACTGCTGCCTTTTCAGTTGGTAGACTCGGCCCCCTTCCGTGAGTTTGTTCAATGTGCGGTTCCTCAGTGGCAGGTTCCCAAACGCCACTTTTTCTCGCGGAAGGCGATTCCGTCTCTCTACCGGCATGTGGAGGGCAATGTCCATGCCTCGCTGGACAGGGCGGTCAGCGGTAAGGTGCATATTACCGCTGACTCATGGTCCAGCAGGCATGGACAGGGACGGTACCTTTCTTTCACGGCCCATTGGGTCACTCTATTGGCAGCTGGGAGGGATGCAGGACAAGGTGCAGTAGTGTTGGAGGTTGTTCCGCCACCACGCCTCCAAAACGCGACTACTGCTACTGGTTGTGACACACCTCTCTCCTCCACCCCCTCCTCTTCTTCTTCCTCCAGTGCTCTGTCCTTGGAACCAGCGGTGCTCCGTAGGCGTACAAGGGGCTACGCAAGTACGCAGGCAAAAAGATGCCATGCCGTGCTTGCGCTGGTGTGTTTGGGGGACAGGAGCCACACTGGGCCAGAGGTTCTGGCAGCTCTGCAGGGGCAGGCCGAGAGGTGGTTGACGCCACGTCAGCTTAAGCCAGGAATGGTCGTTTCTGACAATGGCACCAACCTCCTCTCCGCCCTGCGACAGGGGCAGCTCACCCATGTGCCCTGCATGGCTCACGTCCTCAACCTGGTGGTGCAGCGGTTCTTGGGCAGGTTCCCAGGCTTACAGGATGTCCTGAGGCAGGCCAGGAAAGTCTGTGTGCATTTCCGCCGATCTTATAATGCCAGTGCTCGGCTGACTGAGCTGCAAAAGGAGCTGAACCTGCCCAAGAACCGCCTAATATCTGACATGCCCACCAGGTGGAACTCAACGTTGGCCATGCTGCAGCGACTGCACACGCAGCAGAGGGCCATCAATGAGTACCTTTGCGACTACGGCACCAGGACAGGGTCAGGGGAGCTTGGTTTTTTTTCCCCACGTCAGTGGAGCATGATCAGGGATGCATGCACTGTCCTCTCACCATTTGAGGAGGCCACGAGGATGGTGAGCAGTGACAGTGCATGCATCAGTGACACTGTCCCTCTTGTCCACCTGTTGGAGCATACGCTGCGTGGGATAATGGACAGGGCACTTGAGGCAGAACAGAGGCAGGAAGAGGAGGACTTCCTTGCCTCTCAAGGCCCCCTTTATCCGGACAGTGTTCCTTCTGTCCCACCCATCACACAGGAAGAGGATGAGGAGGAGGAGGAGGAGGAGGAGGAGGAGGATTGTGTGAGCATGGAGGTGGAGCCTGGCACTCAGCATCAGCAGCAGCAGTCTTTTAGGGATGATGTACAGTCCCAACAAGCCAGTGGACTTGTACGTGGCTGGGAGGAGGTGGCTGGCGATCATGTCATCCTCAGTGACCCAGAAGACTCCGGACCGAATGCCTCAGCTAACCTACGCTGCATGGCCTCCCTGATCCTGCAAAGCCTGCGGAAGGATCCTCGTGTTCTTCGGATCAAGGAGAGGGACCATTACTGGCTGGCCACTCTCCTTGATCCGCGGTACAAGGGTAAGGTTGCGGACCTTATCTTGCCGTCGCAGAGGGAGCAGAGGATGAGACATCTCAGGGAGGCCTTGCAGAAAGGTCTGTGCAACGCGTTCCCAGAAACTGGGAGGCTACAAACTCCTGGTCCTGGGCGACGAGTTGCTGAGGCTTCGGTCAGTGGCAGAAGG
Source organism: Lithobates sylvaticus (assembly GCA_028564925.1). Lineage (NCBI taxonomy): Eukaryota > Metazoa > Chordata > Amphibia > Anura > Ranidae > Lithobates > Lithobates sylvaticus. The sequence goes on along the minus strand of CM053031.1, from coordinate 105,127,254 downwards.
AGCGGTGGGGAAGGTGGACGTCTGACCGATGCGTTCAGACAATTTTTTAGTCCGCAGCCCCAAGGTATGATCGGTTCCAGCAACCATCGCCAGCGTCTGATATACATGGTGCAGGAATACCTTGGGGCAAGGTCAGACTTGGACACCTTTCCCACCGAAAATCCTCTGGCTTACTGGGTCCTGAGGATGGATCACTGGCCAGAGCTTGCACAGTATGCAATTGAGCTACTGGCCTGTCCTGCCTCCAGCGTTCTTTCCGAACGCACATTCAGTGCTGCTGGAGGATTTGTGACTGATCATAGGGTGCGCCTGTCCACCGCCTCGGTTGATCGACTGACATTCATCAAAATGAATCAGTCTTGGATCACCACCAGCTACCAGGCACCTGAGGCGGATATAACCGAATAATTTTTAATGTCACATCCCTTCAAGACTGCCTATGCTGATGCTGAGTGACTGTCCTCTTATGTTCACTGACTATCCTCTTCCTCCTCCTCAATGATCCATGCCACCACACCAGTGCCTAAGGCACAATTTTTCAGCCCCTGTTTAACAGGGGCGTGTACTTACAATTTTTTAAAAAAAAATGCTTCGCAACACGTGTGACTGCTGTGCTCCAAGTACAGTATCTGTGAGGGCCGGGTTGCAGTGTTGTGGCACCAGCACCAGTGCCTAAGGCACAATTTTTCAGCCCCTGTTTAACAGGGGCGTGTACTTACAATTTTTTAAAAAAATGCTTCGCAACACGTGTGACTGCTGTGCTCCAAGTACAGTATCTGTGAGGGCCGGGTTGCAGTGTTGTGGCACCAGCACCAGTGCCTAAGGCACAATTTTTCAGCCCCTGTTTAACAGGGGTGTGTACTTACAATTTTTTTTAAAAAAATGCTTCGCAACACGTGTGACTGCTTTGCTCCAAGTACAGTATCTGTGAGGGCCGGGTTGCAGTGTTGTGGCACCAGCACCAGTGCCTAAGGCACAATTTTTCAGCCCCTGTTTAACAGGGGCGTGTACTTACAATTTTTTTAAAAAAATGCTTCGCAACACGTGTGACTGCTGTGCTCCAAGTACAGTCTCTGTGAGGGGTTGCAGTGTTGTGGCACCAGCACCAGTGCCTAAGGCACAATTTTTCAGCCCCTGTTTAACAGGGGCGGGTAATTACAAATCTTGATCTAATAGTTCACAGCAGGGCCCATTCCTGCGCCCACCAAGAGTAACTATGAGGGCCTGCAGTCTTGTGGCAACACCGTCCACCACCACCGCCAAAGGCCCAATTTTTCTGCCCTGTTCATCAGGTGCTTGCAATTACAAATCTTGATCTAATAACTGACAGCAGGGCCCATTCCTGCGCCCACCAAGAGTAACTATGAGGGCCTACAGTCTTGTGGCAACACCGTCCACCACCACCGCCAAAGGCCCAATTTTTCTGCCCTGTTCATCAGGTGCTTGCAATTACAAATCTTGATCTAATAACTCACAGCAGGGCCCATTCCTGCGCCCACCAAGAGTAACTATGAGGGCCTACAGTCTTGTGGCAACACCGTCCACCACCACCGCCAAAGGCCCAATTTTTCTGCCCTGTTCATCAGGTGCTTGCAATTACAAATCTTGATCTAATAACTCACAGCAGGGCCCATTCCTGCGCCCACCAAGAGTAACTGTGAGAGCTTACAGTCTTGTGGCAAAACCGTCCACCACCACCACCACCACCCCCAATTTTTCTGCCCTGTTCAACAGGTGCATGCAATTACAAATCTTGATCTATTAACTCACAGCAGGGCCCATTCCTGTGCCCACCAGTCTTGTGGCTACACCAACATCTAATAGGGCAAATTTCTGCAGAGTATATACGCCAGGCCCCTACTTTCAAACATCCAACTTACAAACGACTCCTACTTGCAAATGGAAAGAGAAAACAGGAAGTGAGAGGAAATCTACCCCTAGGAAGGGAAATTCTATCCTGTTAGATTTAATTTGGGAAAAAGGTATCTCCTCTCTACTGATACTTTATCACCAATCCTTGTTTCAATTAAAACCCCACTTTTCCAAAAACATTTGTCATTGGGACGGAAAGTGAGGTGACATGTTCTGAACAGATGTGCAAAGACAGCAAATGTTACAGGGGTGATAACCCCTCCCTATGTTCTCCAAAAAGCTTAAAAATAGATTTTTTTTTTGGGATGGAGCTACACTTCATAATGTACCTGTTCAGATTCTACTTAAGATCAAACCTAAAGCCGCAAGTGGTTTTAAATGGCTTCTTTTTTTCCTTTACAAATGTCATTTTGTGCAAGGACAGTTCTAAACACGGGAAACACATGCCACTTCACAGGCATACTTTAGACACCCCCCAGGTACCATATTTAAAGGAAAATTTCACTTTTTTTTTTTCACTTTATGCATCATTAAAATGACTGCTCCCGAAAAAACGTTAGTTTTTAAAAGTTCTTTTTGCATTGATATATGTCCCCTGGGGCAGGACCCGGGTCCCCAAACCTGTTTTATGACATTAACATGCATATTGGCCGTTGTAATTAGCACTTTTGATTTCGAACGTTCGCGTCCATTATAACGTATAGGGTTCGAAAATTCGCGCGAACTTTCGGTCCGTTCGAAGGTTCTGGTTCGAACCGAACCCGGGGGTGTTCGGCTCATCCCTAGTTAGTTGCATAAATTATAGGAATTTTAGAAAACCTCACTGTTGATTCTAACTTAATAATGATCTGTGGATGCTGACACTTGACCAGCAGTCACTTCCTCCTTCCCGAGTGCTAAATGGGAAGGTACGCACACCATAATTACTTGATTAATTATAGTGTTGGAATAAGAGGAAATGTATTGGTAAAAATATTTAGAATGCCTTTGGTTGTTATTGTTACAAGGAATCTACACTTTGATTTTCTGAAATTATGGCTGCTTATTAAGATGGAAAGGTGATTTTTTTAAATAAGTCTCATATTCCTTGCATGCCTATTACAGATTAAGCTTGGGATCGCTGATACTATGGGGTTGTGGTGGATTCAATTAGTTTGAAATTTGGGGTTCTGGTGAATTAATGTGGAAATTCACTAGACCAAATTATTCATAGTCTGACCTTTTAGTTGTGGTCAGCAGGGTTTTAATGGCCAATAATGGGGGCTTTGGTATATGCCAGCCTTCTCACTATAAAAAGGAGGCCTTCAACTGGGACTGAAGTCAGGTGAACAAATATATTACATGTGTACTTGATCAGCATATCATTGGCAATGCATCCACCCCCTTCATCCAGTGGTGCCTGTAAATTGCCCAAACATAATAGTAATCACCAATAGTGAGAGTAATCCTTGCCCTTCCTACTGCCGTGATCAGACACAAAAGTGAGAAGTGGTGACAGGGTCTGTTTCACTGACATTACCACAGTGAATTTAAATGTATTTATTATAAGTCACTTTATTTATACGGTCTTATGAAAGGCTCACAGAGCTGGCGAAAAGTGTCAAAAGACCAGGCCGATCTTCTCCCCCGAGCAATGGGACTTGGTGGTTCTTCCCCACATTGATAGTACACACGACAACACAATCTATAGGAAAGGTAAATGTTACTTGCCACCTTCCCACTGAGACAGATGAAATCCCAATGGAGCTGAAGCCGGTTGCTATGGGTGACTACTGCAAGGACAACACCTTAGCCCCTCGTTGGGTGCGAAATGTAGCAAAGTCTTTAGCGTCTTTCAGTCCAGCGAGGACCTCTAAAGCCAAAGAAAGCTGACATCCCCCAATACGTAGTGGGTTGTGAGGCATAGTGGGTGCAAAGATGGTAAAGGTCATTGGGCGACCAGACATTTCTTGGATATAAAAGAGGTTTTATTTCTCTTAACAGTCCTTTTTGTATTTTGTAGGGCCAGGACACCCTTAAATAGTTGTAGATTAAATTGGCAGACTCTCACTGCGCATGCGCGGCAGCTCCCAAGATGGCCGCCGGCTTCTAGAGCTCCGCGCCACCACAGCCCACCGCTAGCCACCGGAGCCGACAGAGCCCCCGTTTTCGCCCCACACAGCGCCATCTGGACAGGGGAACACCCGGGGAACCGGGACATGTCAAAATCCCAGGCCCGGAGGGATCTCTCAGGCCAGATGACGGCCGCGAACGGCCCCCTCAGCTATGCTAAGATGGCGTCGGCCACACGAGGCGCACAGGCCTCAGAACACCAGGAGGACTCCATTGCAGACCAGGATCAGACCGATCCTCCATATGAAGGTACTGAATACCCCCCACTGCAAGCTGTCAACTCTCCCTCCTCCACAGAATCCCTTTTGGGGAGAATGAGCCCGGGATATCCCACAACCCCTATGCTGGATCCACAAACAGGCATGTTGCTCACAGTGAGTGAGGCCCCAGCAGACATCCCTGTCCCCACAGATTTTCAGTCTATGATGGCAGCCTTTTCACAAATGCTCAATAAAGGTTTGGCACTAAATGCTGCTCAAATTACTGCATCTTTACATGCTGACTTGCAGCAAATAGGGATGAGGATGGACACCATAGAACAAAAGGCTGATCAAGCAGTAGCTCAGATTAACCAGAACTCTGCCAGACTGCAGGAAGTACAGGATCAATTAGAATCTGCCTTTGCAAAAATCGATGACCTCGAGAATAGGTCCAGAAGATATAACTTTATACTCCGGGGACTCCCTGAATCTGAAAAAGATGTCCACAAAGCAGTTAAATCATTGATTAAAGGCCTGATCCCTGACATCCCTAACCACCACCTAGAACTTGACAGAGCACACAGGGCACTACAGGCCCCCCGATCTGACGGATTGCCCAGAGATGTCATTGTTAAACCACATCACTATTCTGTCAAGGAAGCAGTCATGAGGAAAGCCAGATATTTGGATAATCTCACTTTACTCGGACACAAAATTCAAATATTTGCTGATCTGTCGCCTTACACAGTTCAGAAGAGACGATCTTTCAAGCCATTGCTGCAACTGCTAAATGATAAGGAAATCGCATATCGGTGGTCTTTCCCTCTTCGCTTGAACTTTTCCTTCAAAAACAGGAATTTCTGCTTCTCCTCTTTCCAGGAAGGTGAACGACTTCTTATGCATCTCGGCCTGATACTGCTGGAACCTGCACCTGCTCAAGCTACCCGAGGGACCCCTTCCTTCCGCCAAAAGACCCCCGCCTGCTAGCCCACTGCAACAATCCTGGCTGAAGCAAGGACCCAAAAGATCCAAGGAAGCCATTCCACCCTGAGCGTATTCTCTTATACTATATTTGAACTTGAACTGGACTTCTCCCCTGATTTTGGGGCGATGTTTTGGGGGAAGGTCAGGTTGGGGCTCTCTCTTCTCCCCCTCTTCCTTATAGAGGGTGGTTAAGGGGGGTCTCCCTTCCCCTACTACACTAACTGGACAGGCTACTATACATATTACTAAATTCTTACAAGAGTTGATAGTTATTTTTTTGCCTTTAATGTTACTGGGGTACTGACTTGCTGGTAGCTGGCATATGGTCCACCCTCCTTTTGAGGAGGGCATACAAAGTAATCGGTTGATTCCATTTTTTATCTTTGCTGCCTGGGAGATTTCTGTTGACTAGCCTGTTTTTTTATACTTACTATCCCGTGACGCCTGGCGAATTTCCTTTCTTTTTTATTTTTCCATACTTTTCACAAGCTGAAACTTTAATTTTAGCTGGGGACCAGTCCCTAAAGGGGACTCCGGCTCTTGTAGATGATGAGGACGTTCTAGCCCCTCAGATTCCACTGATTTGAGGTGGGGGGGCTGTGGTGAATCCAATGCGCCTCGATTGGATCAGGAACCCACTTGGAGTACCTAGATCCTATTCCGGATTTTCTTCAGTTGGAAAATCCGGAACCACGGGGTTTATGGTAGGTTTGGTGACTCCAAACCGACCTGGGGGTGGGGAGGGGCCGGGGGGCCCCTTTGTTTTCTTAACCACTTCCCGACCGCCCCATGTATATATACGTCAACAGAATGGCACGTACAGGCAGAATCACGTACCTGTACGTGACATTCTTCAGGCGGTTGGGGGGTCCGATCGGACCCCCCTCCGCCGGCGGGGACGGTCGGGATGGCTTCAGAAGCGATGCGGGACGAGGGGACGGCCAGTCGTTTCTGGCCACCCCTCGCGATCGCTCCTGGCCAATGAAAAGCTTCCCCTTCCTGTCTATTGTATAGACAGGAAGGCGGAAGTGATGTCACGCTCGGTGCGCCGGTCTATGTGACCGGGGACGCCGAGCTGTGAACGTGTAAAGGTTAGTGCACAACAGTACACTGACACCAGTACAGATAGGCACATATTCCACCCCCCTGTCACCCCCTGATCACCCCCCAGATCACCCCCTGCCCCCCCAGTCACAGTGTCACTAATTGCAGTGATCATTTATTTACTGATCACTGCATTTAGTGTCAGTGTGACTGTAATAACTGTCAGGGCAGTTAGTTTTAGGTCCAAGGTAGCCCCCTACCCCCCCCGAATAAAGGTTTAACCCCCTGATTGCCCCTAGTTAACCCCTTCACCCCTTTTGCCAGTGTCACTAAGCGATCGGTTTTCTGATCGCTGCATTAGTGTCGCTAGGTAACCATTTTTTTTTTTTTTTAACCGCCATGTTTATATAGGTTCATAAATAGGTTTATAGGTCAGGTACCCCCATATTACAACCTAAATAAAGGTTTTAACCCCCTGATTGCCCCTAGAGTTAACCCTTTCACCAGTGATCACTGTATAAATGTCACTGGTGACGCTGGTTAGCCAGTTAGTTATTTCGTTATTTAGGTTCCCCGTCAGGTTTTTATATAGCGTCAGGTACCCCCATATATTACCTAATAAAGGTTTTAACCCCCTGATTGCCCCTAGTTTCCCCCTTTTGCCAGTGTCACTAAGCGATCGTTTTTCTGATCGCTGCATTAGTGTCGCTAGGTAACCAGTTTTTTTTTGTATTACTGTTACGGGTGACGCTGGTTAGTTAGCTTGTTTTTTATACTGTCAGGGCACCCGCCATTTATTACCCAATAACGGTTTAACCCCCTGATCGCCGGCGGGTGATATCAATTAGGTTTTAGGGTCAAATAAGGTCTGCGTCGCCCCAGGTTAGTGCCAGTACCGCAAACACCCACGCGCAAAGCATACACCTCCCTTAGTGGCACAGTATCTGAACAGATCAATATCTGATCTGATCAGATCTATACTAGCGTCCCAGCAGTTTAGGGTTCCAAAAAAAACGCATTGTTAGCGGGATCAGCCCAGATACCTGCTAGCACCTGCGTTTTCCCCCTCCGCCCAGCCCAGCCCACCCAAGTGCAGTATCGATCGATCACTGTCACTTACAAAACACTAAGCACACATAACTGCAGCGTTCGCAGAGTCAGGCCTGATCCCTGCGATCGCTAACATTTTTTTTGTGGTAGCGTTTTGATTCAGTCGCTTCAGTCAGGAGCTTTTTTACCTGTGAATCTCAAAAAAAAATAAAAAAATAAAAAATAGTTGTCGTTTTATTGTTCTCTCTCTCACTCTCTATTGTTGCTCTTTTTTTACTCCATTCTATTCTGCAATGTTTTATTATGTTTTATCATGCTTGCTTTTCAGGTATGTAATTTTGTTTACTGTGTTTTAGTGTTAAGCATTTTTTTGTTTTCAGGTGCGCCATTCAGTTGCAACGCGGATTTATTTATCTTGACAGCAACAGCGTTTGCTCCCACGATACATAAAGCCGCGACTCCAACGCTGTAGGAGGTGATTTCACCACCACAGTTAAAAAAAAGAGCATATATGCCGAAGCATGGGGGCAGCAGGGGGCGGGGAGGAGCGATTGGCTCCTAATGCCACGTACATACGGTCGAAATTCCGACCGTGTGTACACGGCATAACTTTTGCGGGAGGATGCCCCCATGCATCGGCATATATAAATGGTGCATGTATGCCCATCATTAGAAGTGGGTGGATGAAGGGAGGTATTCTAATGGTGGGCATACCCACCAATCAATCTCTTTTTTTCGTTCAGCCAAGAGGCTGCATGAAAAAAAAAAGATTACAATATATGTCCAGTATGTTGCTGGACTTTGAATGGTTATACCAGAATGATGCCTGCAGGTTTAGGTATCATCTTGGTATCATTCTTTTCAGCCAGTGATCGGCTTTCATGTAAAAGCAATTCTAGCGGGTAATTAGCCTCTAGACTGCTTTTACAAGCAGTGGGAGGGAATGTCCCCCCCTCACGGATATAAACCGCGCCATTGGGAAATTGGGAAAGCATTTTATCACACCAATCTTGGTGTGGTCAGATGCTTTGAGGGCAGAGGAAAGATCTAGGGTCTAATAGACCCCAATTTTTTTCAAAAAAAGAGTACCTGTCACTGCCTATTGCTATCATAGGGGATATTTACATTCCCTGAGATAACAATAAAAATCATAACAAAGAAAAAAAAATGGAAGGAACAGTTTAAAAATTAAATAAAAAAGCTAAATAAATAAAAAAAAAAAAAAAAAAGCACCCCTGCCCCCCCCTTCTCTTGCGCAAAGGCGTACACAAGCGTTGGTCTGGCGTCATATGTAAACAGCAATTGCACCATGCATGTGAGGTATCACCGCGAAGGTCAGATCGAGGGCAGTAATTTTAGCAGTAGACCTCCTCCGTGAATCTAATGTGGTATCATGTAAAGGCTTTTAAAGGCTTTTAAAAATGTATGTAGTTTGTCGCCACTGCGTGTTTGTGCGCAATTTTAAAGCATGTCGTGTTTGGTATCCATGTACTCGGCCTAAGATCATATTTTTTATTTCATCAAAAATTTGAGCAATATAGTGTGTTTTAGTGCATTAAAATAAAAAAAGTGTATTTTTTCCACAAAAAATGCGTTTGAAAAATCGCTGCGCAAATACTGTGTGGAAAAAAAAAATGCAACACCCACCATTTTAATCTGTAGGGCCTTTGCTTTAACAATATATATAGTGTTTGGGGGTTCAACGTAATTTTCTTGCAAAAAAAAAATATGTTTTCATGTAAACAAAAAGTGTCAGAAAGGGCTTTGTCTTCAAGTGGTTAGAAGAGTGGGTGACGTGTGACATAGGCTTCTAAATGTTGTGCATAAAATGCCAGGACAGTTCAACCCCCCCCCCCAAATGACCCCATTTTGGAAAGTAGACACCCCAAGCTATTTGATGAGAGCAATGTTGAGCCCATTAAATATTTTTTTTTTTTGTCCCAAGAGATTGAATAATGAAAAAAAAAATATATATATATTTTTTTTTACAAAAAATTGTCACTAAATGATATATTGCTCAAACATGTCATGGGCATATGTGGAAATACACCACAAAATACATTCTGTTGCTTCTCCTGAGTATGGGGATACCACATGTGTGGGACTTTTTGGGAGCCTAGCTGCGTACGGAACCCCAAAAACCAATCACCGCCTTCAGGCTTTCTAAGGGTGTAATTTTTTTATTTCACTTCTCACTGCCAATCACAGTTTCGGAGGCCATAGAATGCCCAGATGGCATAAAACCCCCCAAAATGACCCCATTTTGGAAAGTAGACACCCCAAGCTATTTGCTGAGAGGTATGGTGAGTATTTTGCAGATCTCGCTTTTTGTCACAAAGTTTTGAAAATTGAAAAAAAGAAAAAAAAATGTTTTTTTCTTTACTTTCTTCATTTTCAAAAACAAATGAGAGCTGTAAAATACTCACCATGCCTCTCAACAAATAGCTTGGGGTGTCTACTTTCCAAAATGGGGTCATTTGGGGGGGTTTTGTGCTATTTTGGCATTTTATGGCCTTCGAAACGGTGATAGGTAGTGAGGAGTGAAATCAAAAATTTGCACCCTTAGAAATCCTGAAGGCGGTGCTTGGGTTTCGGGGCCCCGTACGCGGCTAGGCTCCCAAAAAGTCCCACACATGTGGTATCCCCATACTCAGGAGAAGCAGCAAAATGTATTTTGGGGTGCAATTCCACATATAACTATGGCATGTGTGAGCAATATATCATTTAGTGACAACTTTTTGAAAAAAAAAAAAAAATCTTTTTTATTTTTGTTTTTATTCAATCACTTGGGACTAAAAAAAAAAAATATTCAATGGGCTCAACATGCCTCTCAGCAAATAGCTTGGGGTGTCTACTTTCCAAAATGGGGTCATTTGGGGGGGGTTTGTACTTCCCTGCCATTTTAGCACCTCAAGAAATGAGATAGGCAGTCATAAATTAAAAGCGGTGTAAATTCCAGAAAATGTACTCTAGTTTGTAGACGCTATAACTTTTGCGCAAACCAATAAATATACGCTTATTGGCATTTTTTTTACTAATGACATGTGGCTGAATACATTTTGGCCCAAATGTTTGACTAAAATTGAGTTTATTGGATTTTTCTTATAACAAAAAGTAGAAAATATCTTTTTTTTTCAAAATTTGCGGTCTTTTTCCGTTTATAGCGCAAAAAATAAAAATCACAGAGGCAATCAAATACCATCAAAAGAAAGCTCTATTTGTGGGAAGAAAAGGACGCAAATTTCGTTTGGTTACAACATTGCATGACCGCGCAATTACCAGTTAAAGCAGTGCAGTGCGAAATTGAAAAAAGACCTCTGGTCCTTTGGCTGCCAAATGGTCCGGGGCTGAAGTGGTTAAGTTACTCATCTCGTACCAGAATGTCTCACCAGCAGGTTACTAATGTGTTTGTTTTTCCCTCTCTCCTTTTCCCATTCATCTCTTCTCTCTCTTGCTCTTCAATTACTCTTGGTGGTGCTTGCAGGTTTCACAGATTTATTCGGTCGACTCTCTCAGGCTCCGGGTTCGCCTCTACATGTCCATCAGGTTTTGCTCTGCCGACTATCCCTCCATGGAAGGGTAAGTTCAATAATGGCTGTATAGTTCACTCCCCTCTGATCCATGCCTGATTCTCACACCGTGTCAGCTACCTTGAAATTGATATCACACAACACTCAGGGTCTTAACTCCCCGATCAAGTGTAGAAAAATCCTCCAATACTATCACTCAATACACGCCGACATCCTCCTACTGCAGGAGACACACTTCCCATCTACGTTCAAGCCCACTTTTCTTCACCACAGCTATCCACAATTCTTCTTGGCATCCGCAGAGAATAAAACGAAGGGGGTCGCGATTTGCTTTGCGAAACACATAAACCTCTCCCAACCTGAAACTATCATTGATCCCCAGGGTCGCTATGTCCTAGTCTCCGGTTCCATTGATGGAGAACTCTACACCTTTGTATCCTACTACGCACCTAATAAGGGTCAAAAATCCTTTATGGAATCTCTGGTCACTACACTACATAAACATCTTAAGGGGACGGTCTTCATGGGAGGGGACACAAACATTGCCTTTGACTCTTCCGTGGACAAGCTGGCAAACGGTGCGCCTAAACCCAAACGTCATTCTAAACAGAGTGTTAAAATAGCGAAAATACTTAATGAGGTAGGCTTGATAGACGTTTGGAGGGAGACTAACCCGCGTATTAAAGACTACACTCATTTTTCAGCTCCACATAACTCCTTTGCCAGGATAGACCACATCTTCACCAGGGCCTCCATGCTTCCTCTCATTAGGAACTCCAAAATCATTGACTCATCACTCTCGGACCACTCATTAGTTACGCTGACCACATGTAGACCGACGGGTACCGGTAACCGACCACGTTGGCGTCTACGGGAAACCCTGTTGAACGACCCTATACAATGCACACTACTGGAATCTGCCATCCAAGAGTACTTTACCTTGAACTCGACAGAAGGGATTTCTCCTTCTATCGTCTGGGCGGCGCATAAACCAGTTATCAGAGGTAAATTGATTCAGATAGCAGCGAAACACAGGGCGGAACATAGAGCTGATACGGTTAGACTTACGGAGGTTTTTCGTAAGTTAGCGAAGGAACATAAACGTAACCCCAATCCAGATTCCTTAGCTAAATTGGATACGGCACGGGCTCTTCTAAATATGACATTGACCACGTCAGCAGCTCAACATCTTAAATGGACTAGGGCCAAGTTTTACGCACAACAAGATAGGATTGGTTCCAGACTGGCGGCTAAACTTTCCCCCAAGACACGCACTCAGGCCTTCCCCAAACTGAGGGTAACCTCAGGGGAGCTTTCCCAGAATCCGAGCAAGATAATGGACACCTTTAAACAGTTTTATTCTGATCTTTATAAACTGAACCCCAGCACATCCCCTGCTGGAAGGGATAGATTCTTAGATAACCTTCAGTTGCCCGCCCTTGACAAGACACATGTAGAACTTTTGGAGTCCCCCTTCACACAACAGGAAGTACTAGACACTATTAAGAACCTTAAGCTGGGCTCCTCACCGGGTCCAGATGGCCTCTCCACGGGATATTACAAGAAATTTGGACATTGTCTAGCACCCCCTTTGACCAGAATGTTCAACTCTCTTAGGGATGGAGCCCACTTAAATTCAGATTTGAATGCGGCATACATATCGGTGATACCGAAACCAGATAAAGACACTAGTGAGGTTGGCAACTATCGCCCCATATCTCTTATTAACAATGATGTCAAAATAATGACTAAGATACTTGCCAACCGCCTTTCCAGCTTTATCTCTTCATATATTCACAGGGATCAGGTGGGCTTCATCCCTGGGAGACAAGGCCCGGACCAGATCAAAAGGGCTGTTGACATAATTTCTTTGCTCCAATCTCATTGGGATGGGAACCCTCCACAAAAAGTTTTTTTACTGTCAATTGATCTACACAAGGCGTTTGATTCGCTTGATTGGGCATACCTGTCTGAAATCCTTAAGAGATGGGGATGTGGCAAATACTTTCTTAATCTTATAGATTCCCTGTATTCCACCCCATCAGCGCAAGTGCGCCTTCGGGGCAGGTACTCGGAGTCCTTTCCCATAAGCAGGGGAACCAGACAGGGATGCCCTCTTTCGCCACTTCTCTTTGCGATATCGATCGAGACTCTAGCTGTCGCCCTTCGATCAAACCCGGATATTAAAGGGGTAACTTGCGGCCCCCATGAGTACAAATGCACGCTATACGCGGATGACCTCCTCCTCTTCATCACTTCCCTACTGACTTCCATGCCTGTGATTCTTCAAACCCTGGGGGACTTTAGTGGGGTGTCAGGCCTACGCGTTAATATGACCAAATCTCTAGCTCTGAACGTAACCCTCCCGCCTGATCTCCTCAAACAACTCAAGGATAATTTAACTTTCGCCTGGGCTACGCACCAGATTCCGTATCTGGGTATCAAACTGACCCCAAATATAGAGGGCCTATTTAGCTCAAATTATCCCTCCATGGTTCATAAATGTTTGCAGGACGTGGAGAGGTGGTCTAGATGTGGTCTATCCTGGCTGGGCAGAATTCATGCGGTAAAAATGACCCTGCTACCAAAACTCTTGTATCTATTCCGCTCATTACCAATGCCCCTACCCAAATGTTTCCTCACTTAAACACAGTCAGACATACTACGATTTATCTGGGGAAAGAAAGGATACAGATGTCCATCGGATACGCTCTACAGACTAAAAACGCAAGGGGGGTTGGGTCTCCCCAATCTTTGGGCTTATTACCAGGCGGCTCGGCTGGCACAAATTTCGTTAGCTTACTCTAGTTATAATAAACCAGACTGGCTTACTATGGAAAGGCAGGCCATACCATTGCATACTATAGACTTCCTTCTGGGATGCTCTCTGAAAAACAGACCGGCTGTCATGGCTCCCACCCTATCACATTCTATAGCGCTTAGTACCAAACTTTTCTCCCTTAATACCATAATCTCTCCTCTGACACCCCTAACACACATTTTTCATAATCCCAACTTTCCGCCTGGGATGGACATTGGGGCTTTTAAATGGTGGACCGACAAGGGCCTATATCGCATCGGACACTTCTTCTCCCCCTCAGGACCCCTCACATTGCAACACTGTCGGAAGAAACTGGAAATGCCCGACTCAGAACTTTATAGGTTCACACAAATCTCTAATTTTTTGCACTCCATCTGGATCACCAAACCACTGCCACCTAACATTACCCCGTTTGAACACTGGTGTATCAACACGGCAGGTCAGAAGGGAGGCATTTCACTGATCTATACGGCACTTATGACTAAACAGTCTAAACCCTCATATGCCAGAGCCTGGGAGAACGACTTGGACGATTCCTGGGACTCTGTAAAATGGTTTCGAGCTTCTGCGAGAGCCTACAAAGATATCCTCAATGTCTCCCTTGTTGAAGCCAGTTTGAAGGTATTACTGAGGTGGTATTATGTCCCTTCCAGGTTGGCAATACTTTTTCCAGGCACGTCACCAGTTTGCTTCTGAGGCTGCGGTCTTGAGGGCTCTATGGTCCATGTATGGTGGACATGTCCTCGCATACGGTCGTTCTGGAGGAAAATATTCCATACCATAAGCTCGCTTACAGGCACCACAGTTATGCCTCACCCTAGGTGGGCGTTATTTAATTTTCCGATCCCGGAATTATCCAAAGCTTCCCAGGCTCTATCGTTGTTTATATGCTTAGGAGCCAAAATGACAATAGCCAAAACCTGGAAAACATGTACCATCTCTTTTAGGATGTTTAAACGAAAGGTAACCTGGGTCATGGTTCAGGAGCAAATTGTTGCCAAGCTCAATGACACCACCGAGAAGTTTAGGGACATCTGGGAACCCTGGGCGACCCTCTGCAATATTTCCCTCATACCGGGAGTACCTCCTGGCAGTTAGATCACGCACTGGTCCAGTTGAATGATAGAGCTCAACCTTCCTCTCGACTTTTCTATCCCCTTATACGTTTCTTCCCTCCCCATCGTATTTCTCTATCCTATTTTGTCGCCTCTCTTGGCGAACCTCTATTCCCTGCACATTACCTGACCGGTATGGTTCATTGAATCTGACTTTTATATTTCAATATGTGAAAAGTCTTCTCCCGCTACTCCAGTTTTGACTCTGAATCTGGCCATATATAACTTGGGGCGGCTCTGGGCTCCCAGCTCCTGGGCTGCAGCAGGATCCCATTTGGGGCTCCTGGGAGTTCGGGAATCACAGAGTAACCCCAGCTCGGGTCTCTTCTGAAGGTCAGCTGGTGTACCGGGGCATGTTGATTCATAGACAGAAGGAATGGATTGCCAAGGGAATGTGATTATGGTATTCATCTGTTCAATGACATGCCTGTATACTTCACATTGTTATGCGGTTGTAAAACCTTAATAAAAAATTTCAAATGAAAAAAAAAAAAATTGGCAGACTCTGAGACTTCAAAAGGAGGACAGCCGTGCAGGGAAAGGCCCCAGCAAGGCGCCATATCTGCACATGCAGGAATGCTGTCTCCTATGGCAACAGTCTTTAACAGTTCCTAACTCAAACATAACAGTTCCTTCAGCTTCACTACAACTGCTTCTTGTAGTTCTTCAACACTGAGCTCCCTGTCTCTCACTAGACCCTCTGATTCACTGACTCTGATTCTCTTGAACTCCTCAAATCTTTGCAGTGGTATCTCCCTCAAGCGTCACCCACGCTTTCCTGCTGGGTCCCTAGCTTGGCACTCCAGATACTTCTCAAGCTTCACCCCTGCTGACTGGCTCGGACCCTGGCTTGACACACAAGGCTGCTCTGCAAGCGTCTCCTCTGCTGGTTGGGTCCCTGACTTGATCACCGCCTGAAGTTTCCCGATTCTCCACCGTTCGGTGAGAATACTGCTCCAGTACTTGCTTCAGTTACTCACTGTGGTCCCTGGTAAAGGTGGTTGGTCCCTTAATGGCGACAGCTCCCTTACTACCTCCAACCACGACAGGTTCTCCAGCTGGCAGAACCATCCCTTTCTGGTTGGACTGCAAGCCAATATCCCAACCCTGCGCTGTCCTTTTACTTCTGGATAGGCCCTCACACAGCCTGGCAGCCAGATGCCCCCATGATAAGCCCAATCTCCGGCCTAGCAGCCCGGGGCGTAAGACACACATCCACCCAGACAGCCATCTAGGTGGCACAGGACATAGATCACCTGACTCCCAGCAGGCCAAGGGATTCAAGAAAACCCCTGCCCATTGGCTGAGATACCCCATATACCCATAACCTGACCTTGGGTTGCCCTTCTCATATCTAGTATCACCAAGTACCCGGCCACTTAGTGGTAGAAGAGATAAGTACAACAAGGCCAAACTTAGGGAGAAATCAATGGATCTCTATCAATCAACCAGGATAACTACTCCTGGCAAGTAAATTTGTGAGGAGCTCCCTGCCTAAGCTACAGGGTGCTACACTGCCAAGTCTGTACCTGAAATCTCTGCTGTGTCTGGCGATGTGTCTTCTTGCTGAGTCACCTGAGACGCTGGACAGCACCCAATATGATCCATCCTGTTGGCCAGATTATTGTGGTTCCAGCCAATATATTGTTCTTGTCACTCCTACTGCTATCCATATTTCTACTAACATGCAGAAAAACCTATCTCTACAATCAGGAGCTCTGATGAATACTGGTTAGTACTTAGACACTGCACCTCGAGGGAGCCTGCATAATCTGCTAGGGTGACCTGCTTGTATACCTATCCTGCTGGTCAGTGGGAATCTCTATACTGCTATAGCTACTGGTCTCCGAGTCTGACCATTGACTGTGACAGAATAATCTGTCTCAAACATGGAGACCACTATAGCAAATGCCACAGCTCCTTCAGGTAGTAAAGAGCTGCAAGAGTTTGTGTTACCTACCAAGAAAATGTTTCAAAACTGGAAAATGTGATAAAGGGGCAACAGGAGGAAATCGATGCTCTGCAGAGACGATTGCAGCACTTATGTTCCTGAGATATTTGCTAATTCATGTATGCCTCTACCATTCAAGTTCAAAGGAGATTGCCACCATTACAAAGGTTTCCTTAACCACTTCAGCCCCGGACCAATTGGCAGCCAAAGGACCAGGCCCCTTTTTGCGATTCGGCACTGCGTCGTTTTAACTGATAATTGCGCGGTCGTGCGACGTGGCTCCTAAACAAAATTGGCGTCCTTTTTTTCCCACAAATAGAGCTTTCTTTTGGTGGTATTTGATCGCCCCTGCGGTTTTTATTTTTTGCGCTATAAACAAAAATAGAGCGACAATTTTGAAAAAAATGCAATATTTTTTACTTTTTGCTATAATAAATATCCCCAAAAAATATATAAAAAAACATTTTTTTTCCTCAGTTTCGGCCGATACGTATTCTTTTACATATTTTTGGTAAAAAAAATCGCAATTAGCGATTATTGATTGGTTTGCGCAAAAGTTATAGCGTTTACAAAATAGGGGATAGTTTTATAGCATTTTTATTAATATTTTTATTTTTACTAGTAATGGTGGCGATCAGCGATTTTTATTGTGACTGCGACATTATGGCGGACACATCGGACATTTTTGACACATTTTTGGGACATTTGTCATTTATATAGAATTCAGTGCTATTTAAATAGCACTGATTCCTATGTAAATGACAGTTGTAGTGAAGGGGTTAACCACTAGGGGGCGGGGATGAGTCAGTGTGACGTGTTGTGTTTATTTTACTGTAGGGGGCGTGGCTGTACGTGTGACGTCATTGATCGGCGTTCCCGATGACAGGGAACCGCCGATCACTGACAGTCAGTGTAGGAAGCGCGGGGAGAGGTTTGTTTACACAAACCTCTCCCCGTTCTTCAGCTCCGTAACCCGATCGCGGGACACCAGCGGCGATCGGGTCCGCTGGTCCCGCGGCCGGGGTCACGGAGCTCCCGACCGGGTCGCGAGCGCGCCGCTCGCGGCGCGCGCGACCCACAGGCAGGCACATGCACGATCACGTACAGGTACGTGATTCTGCCTGCCCGTGCCATTTTGCCGACGTATATCGGCGTTAGGCGGTCGGGAAGCGGTTAACCAATGTCACATTTATTTCCAAATGCAACCTGCTGCATTTACTTCTGAGAAACAGAAGGTATTGTTTGTTACTGACCTGAGGAAGGCCTAGCTTGGGTCTCTCTTATGTTGAACAAGACAGCACCACTCTAAATAATTTTGAGACTTGTGACTGCGATGAATCAAGTTTTTGATGATCCTAACTGCTGTGCTACTGCCAATGCAAAGCTGCATAATTTTC
Source organism: Lithobates sylvaticus (assembly GCA_028564925.1). Classification (NCBI taxonomy): domain Eukaryota; kingdom Metazoa; phylum Chordata; class Amphibia; order Anura; family Ranidae; genus Lithobates; species Lithobates sylvaticus. The sequence goes on along the minus strand of CM053031.1, from coordinate 105,109,178 downwards.
ACAGGGTAGACACTCTGTTGCTGACACTGTTGCTGAGTACTAAGGATGGGCCCGGTGCTCGATGCGAACCCACGTTCGCATCGAGCACCGGGCGTTCGCTCGCTCGGCGAGCCCAGAACTATTTTGGCCGCTCGCATCACGTTCGTGTGATGCGCGCGGCCCCGCAATGCATTGCGGCCGGCGCGGCCGACGCAGTGCATTGCTGGCTGATGATTGGCCAAGCATGCACTGTGACCCCGCATGCTTGGCCAATCACAGCCCCGGAAACTCGAAGAGCCATAATTGGCTACAGGCAGGACGCCTGTAGCCAATTACAGCTCAGGGGCTGTAGTACACGCCCCCCCCCCTATAAAACGCCGCCACGCCGTCTGCGCCGGTCACATGCTGTTCCGGCGCAGATTGAGCAGGCAGATTCTGTGACACTCTGCTGCATTTAGATAGTTAGAGAGATTCACTTACAGAGATTGAGTTAGATAGATTCAGTTACAAAGATTGATTGAGAAAGAGGGGCTTGTAGTGTGCTCGTGGCAGGCAGGCAGAGCTCCTATATTTTGTTACCAGAAGCACCTATAGGACTTGTAGTGTGTTCGTGGCAGGCAGGCAGAGCTCCTATATTTTGTTACCAGAAGCACCTATAGGACTTGTAGTGTGTTCGTGGCAGGCAGGCAGAGCTCCTATATTTTGTTACCAGAAGCACCTATAGGACTTGTAGTGTGTTCGTGGCAGGCAGGCAGAGCTCCTATATTTTGTTACCAGAAGCACCTATAGGACTTGTAGTGTGTTCGTGGCAGGCAGGCAGAGCTCCTTCATTTTGTTCCCAGAGGCACCTATAGGACTTGAAGTGTGTTAGTCCCATTACACACACAGAGCTATATTTTCTTCCCAGAAGCACCTATAGGACTTGAAGTGTGTTAGTCCCATTACACACACAGAGCTATATTTTCTTCCCAGAAGCACCTATAGGACTTGAAGTGTGTTAGTCCCATTACACACACAGAGCTATATTTTGTTCCCAGAAGCACCTATAGGACTTGAAGTGTGTTAGTCCCATTACACACACAGAGCTATATTTTGTTCCCAGAAGCACCTATAGGACTTGAAGTGTGTTAGTCCCATCACACACACAGAGCTATATTTTGTTCCCAGAAGCACCTATAGGACTTGAAGTGTGTTAGTGGCATCACACACACAGAGCTATATTTTGTTCCCAGAAGCACCTATAGGACTTGAAGTGTGTTAGTCCCATCACACACACAGAGCTATATTTTGTTCCCAGAAGCACCTATAGGACTTGAAGTGTGTTAGTCCCATCACACACACAGAGCTATATTTTGTTCCCAGAAGCACCTATAGGACTTGAAGTGTGTTAGTCCCATTACACACACAGAGCTATATTTTGTTCCCAGAAGCACCTATAGGACTTGAAGTGTGTTAGTCCCATTACACACACAGAGCTATATTTTCTTCCCAGAAGCACCTATAGGACTTGAAGTGTGTTATTCCCATTACACACACAGAGCTATATTTTCTTCCCAGAAGCACCTATAGGACCTAAAGTGTGTTAGTCCCATTACACACACAGAGCTATATTTTGTTCCCAGAAGCACCTATAGGACTTGAAGTGTGTTAGTCCCATTACACACACAGAGCTATATTTTCTTCCCAGAAGCACCTATAGGACTTGAAGTGTGTTAGTCCCATCACACACACAGAGCTATATTTTGTTCCCAGAAGCACCTATAGGACTTGAAGTGTGTTAGTCCCATCACACACACAGAGCTATATTTTGTTCCCAGAAGCACCTATAGGACTTGAAGTGTGTTAGTCCCATTACACACACAGAGCTATATTTTCTTCCCAGAAGCACCTATAGGACTTGAAGTGTGTTATTCCCATTACACACACAGAGCTATATTTTCTTCCCAGAAGCACCTATAGGACTTGAAGTGTGTTAGTCCCATTACACACACAGAGCTATATTTTGTTCCCAGAAGCACCTATAGGACTTGAAGTGTGTTAGTCCCATTACACACACAGAGCTATATTTTCTTCCCAGAAGCACCTATAGGACTTGAAGTGTGTTAGTCCCATCACACACACAGAGCTATATTTTGTTCCCAGAAGCACCTATAGGACTTGAAGTGTGTTAGTCCCATCACACACACAGAGCTATATTTTGTTCCCAGAAGCACCTATAGGACTTGAAGTGTGTTAGTCCCATTACACACACAGAGCTATATTTTCTTCCAGAAGCACCTATAGGACTTGAAGTGTGTTATTCCCATTACACACACAGAGCTATATTTTCTTCCCAGAAGCACCTATAGGACTTGAAGTGTGTTAGTCCCATTACACACACAGAGCTATATTTTGTTCCCAGAAGCACCTATAGGACTTGAAGTGTGTTAGTCCCATTACACACACAGAGCTATATTTTGTTCCCAGAAGCACCTATAGGACTTGAAGTGTGTTAGTCCCATCACACACACAGAGCTATATTTTGTTCCCAGAAGCACCTATAGGACTTGAAGTGTGTTAGTCCCATCACACACACAGAGCTATATTTTGTTCCCAGAAGCACCTATAGGACTTGAAGTGTGTTAGTCCCATTACACACACAGAGCTATATTTTCTTCCCAGAAGCACCTATAGGACTTGAAGTGTGTTAGTCCCATTACACATACAGAGCTATATTTTGTTCCCAGAAGCACCTATAGGACTTGAAGTGTGTTAGTCCCATTACACACACAGAGCTATATTTTCTTCCCAGAAGCACCTATAGGACTTGAAGTGTGTTATTCCCATTACACACACAGAGCTATATTTTCTTCCCAGAAGCACCTATAGGACTTGAAGTGTGTTAGTCCCATTACACACACAGAGCTATATTTTGTTCCCAGAAGCACCTATAGGACTTGAAGTGTGTTAGTCCCATCACACACACAGAGCTATATTTTGTTCCCAGAAGAACCTATAGGACTTGAAGTGTGTTAGTCCCATCACACACACAGAGCTATATTTTGTTCCCAGAAGCACCTATAGGACTTGAAATGTGTTAGTCCCATTACACACACAGAGCTATATTTTCTTCCCAGAAGAACCTATAGGACTTGAAGTGTGTTAGTCCCATCACACACACAGAGCTATATTTTGTTCCCAGAAGCACCTATAGGACTTGAAGTGTGTTAGTCCCATTACACACACAGAGCTATATTTTGTTCCCAGAAGCACCTATAGGACTTGAAGTGTGTTAGTCCCATCACACACACAGAGCTATATTTTGTTCCCAGAAGCACCTATAGGACTTGAAGTGTGTTAGTCCCATCACACACACAGAGCTATATTTTCTTCCCAGAAGCACCTATAGGACTTGAAGTGTGTTAGTCCCATCACACAGAGCTCCTCTATTTTCTTTGCAGAAGCACCCACAGGACTTCTAGTGTGTTAGTGGCATCACACAGAGCTCCTATATATTCTTCTCAGCAGCACCCACAGGACTTCTAGTGTGTTAGTGGCATCACACAGAGCTCCTCTATTTTCTTTGCATAAGCACCCACAGGACTTCTAGTGTGTTAGTGGCATCACACAGAGCTCCTCTATTTTCTTTGCAGAAGCACCCACAGGACTTCTAGTGTGTTAGTGGCATCACACAGAGCTCCTCTATTTTCTTTGCAGAAGCACCCACAGGACTTCTAGTGTGTTAGTGGCATCACACAGAGCTCCTCTATTTTCTTTGCATAAGCACCCACAGGACTTCTAGTGTGTTAGTGGCATCACACAGAGCTCCTCTATTTTCTTTGCAGAAGCACCCATAGGACTTCTAGTGTGTTAGTGGCATCACACAGAGCTCCTATATATTCTTCTCAGCAGCACCCACAGGACTTCTAGTGTGTTAGTGGCATCACACAGAGCTCCTCTATTTTCTTTGCATAAGCACCCACAGGACTTCTAGTGTGTTAGTGGCATCACACAGAGCTCCTCTATTTTCTTTGCAGAAGCACCCACAGGACTTCTAGTGTGTTAGTGGCATCACACAGAGCTCCTCTATTTTCTTTGCAGAAGCACCCATAGGACTTCTAGTGTGTTAGTGGCATCACACAGAGCTCCTATATATTCTTCTCAGCAGCACCCACAGGACTTCTAGTGTGTTAGTGGCATCACACAGAGCTCCTCTATTTTCTTTGCATAAGCACCCACAGGACTTCTAGTGTGTTAGTGGCATCACACAGAGCTCCTCTATTTTCTTTGCAGAAGCACCCACAGGACTTCTAGTGTGTTAGTGGCATCACACAGAGCTCCTCTATTTTCTTTGCATAAGCACCCACAGGACTTCTAGTGTGTTAGTGGCATCACACAGAGCTCCTATATATTCTTCTCAGCAGCACCCACAGGACTTCTAGTGTGTTAGTGGCATCACACAGAGCTCCTCTATTTTCTTTGCATAAGCACCCACAGGACTTCTAGTGTGTTAGTGGCATCACACAGAGCTCCTCTATTTTTTTTGCAGAAGCACCCACAGGACTTCTAGTGTGTTAGTGGCATCACACAGAGCTCCTCTATTTTCTTTGCAGAAGCACCCATAGGACTTCTAGTGTGTTAGTGGCATCACACAGAGCTCCTATATATTCTTCTCAGCAGCACCCACAGGACTTCTAGTGTGTTAGTGGCATCACACAGAGCTCCTATATATTCTTCTCAGCAGCACCCACAGGACTTCTAGTGTGTTAGTGGCATCACACAGAGCTCCTCTATTTTCTTTGCATAAGCACCCACAGGACTTCTAGTGTGTTAGTGGCATCACACAGAGCTCCTCTATTTTCTTTGCATAAGCACCCACAGGACTTCTAGTGTGTTAGTGGCATCACACAGAGCTCCTCTATTTTCTTTGCAGAAGCACCCATAGGACTTCTAGTGTGTTAGTGGCATCACACAGAGCTCCTCTATTTTCTTTGCAGAAGCACCCATAGGACTTCTAGTGTGTTAGTGGCATCACACAGAGCTCCTATATATTCTTCTCAGCAGCACCCACAGGACTTCTAGTGTGTTAGTGGCATCACACAGAGCTCCTCTATTTTCTTTGCTGAAGCACCCACAGGACTTCTAGTGTGTTAGTGGCATCACACAGAGCTCCTCTATTTTCTTTGCAGAAGCACCCACAGGACTTCTAGTGTGTTAGTGGCATCACACAGAGCTCCTCTATTTTCTTTGCAGAAGCACCCATAGGACTTCTAGTGTGTTAGTGGCATCACACAGAGCTCCTATATTTTCTTCTCAGCAGCACCCACAGGACTACCGACTACAATGGCTGGAAGACCGCCAAGGGGAGGCAGAGCGTGCAGAGCCAAGAACACAGGGCAGGCAGGCTCTGTTTCTAGTGGACGTGGCCGTGGACGTGGACGTGGTCGTGCATCGTCATCAGCACGTGGCCATGGGACACGCGCGTCTTTGTTTTCGGCAGCTGGACATGTGGAGCCGCATCATGCTGAAGGCTTGGTAGAATGGATGACCAAGCCCTCCTCATCCTCCTCATCCTCTCTCACCCAGGCTCAGGGTACTGACAGAGCATCATCAGCCACCCCTTCCCTAGACCCACCATGTCCTCCTGAGGAGTCCCCCGAACTCTTTGAGCACAGTGTTGGGTACATGCTCCAGGAGGATGCCCAACGATTCGAAGGCTCGGATGACGATACCCAGCTTGAGGAATCTGGCAGTACAGTTCCACCAGCTGCAGCTTACTGTCAGGTTTGCTCTAGTGGTGAAGAGGGAGGGGATGATGAGGTCACTGACTCCACGTGGGTGCCTCAAGGGAGAGAGGATGAGGAGGAGGACGAGGAGGAGGAGGATGCGGCGTCACATGTCCAACGAGGCAGGATGCCCCCTGGAGGCCAGGTAGAGGCCAGCACAGCAACTGTACAACACCGCAGAGCTCCGCCTGTGCAGGGCGCTGCCTCTGCACGTTATCAGAAAAGTTCTTTGGTGTGGGCCTTTTTTGAGACGAGTGCAGCAGATCGCACCACTGCTATTTGCAATATTTGTCTCAAGCGTATCTCGCGTGGCCAAAACATCAGCCGCTTGGGCACGACAAGCATGACCAGACATATGGCGACCTGCCATGCAGCTCGTTGGCAGGCACACATAAAAGACCCACACCAAAGAACTAAGCGGACCTCTCCTTGCTCCTCCTCAGCTGGGATCTCCATCCCCACTACACCTTCAGTCCTCTCTGAAAGCTGCTCTGAGAGGACTGAAGGTGTAGAATTCGGTGTGTCACAACCAAGTACTTGCAGTACACCGACGTCCGAATGCAGCAGGCAAATTTCCCTGCCCCAGCTGCTGGACCGTAGAAAGAAGTACACTCCCAGCCATCCACATGCCCAGCGGTTGAATGCTAGCCTTGCTAAATTGCTAGCACTTCAACTGCTGCCTTTTCAGTTGGTAGACTCGGCCCCCCTTCCGTGAGTTTGTTCAATGTGCGGTTCCTCAGTGGCAGGTTCCCAAACGCCACTTTTTCTCGCGGAAGGCGATTCCGTCTCTCTACCGGCATGTGGAGGGCAATGTCCATGCCTCGCTGGACAGGGCGGTCAGCGGTAAGGTGCATATTACCGCTGACTCATGGTCCAGCAGGCATGGACAGGGACGGTACCTTTCTTTCACGGCCCATTGGGTCACTCTATTGGCAGCTGGGAGGGATGCAGGACAAGGTGCAGTAGTGTTGGAGGTTGTTCCGCCACCACGCCTCCAAAACGCGACTACTGCTACTGGTTGTGACACACCTCTCTCCTCCACCCCCTCCTCTTCTTCTTCCTCCAGTGCTCTGTCCTTGGAACCAGCGGTGCTCCGTAGGCGTACAAGGGGCTACGCAAGTACGCAGGCAAAAAGATGCCATGCCGTGCTTGCGCTGGTGTGTTTGGGGGACAGGAGCCACACTGGGCCAGAGGTTCTGGCAGCTCTGCAGGGGCAGGCCGAGAGGTGGTTGACGCCACGTCAGCTTAAGCCAGGAATGGTCGTTTCTGACAATGGCACCAACCTCCTCTCCGCCCTGCGACAGGGGCAGCTCACCCATGTGCCCTGCATGGCTCACGTCCTCAACCTGGTGGTGCAGCGGTTCTTGGGCAGGTTCCCAGGCTTACAGGATGTCCTGAGGCAGGCCAGGAAAGTCTGTGTGCATTTCCGCCGATCTTATAATGCCAGTGCTCGGCTGACTGAGCTGCAAAAGGAGCTGAACCTGCCCAAGAACCGCCTAATATCTGACATGCCCACCAGGTGGAACTCAACGTTGGCCATGCTGCAGCGACTGCACACGCAGCAGAGGGCCATCAATGAGTACCTTTGCGACTACGGCACCAGGACAGGGTCAGGGGAGCTTGGTTTTTTTTCCCCACGTCAGTGGAGCATGATCAGGGATGCATGCACTGTCCTCTCACCATTTGAGGAGGCCACGAGGATGGTGAGCAGTGACAGTGCATGCATCAGTGACACTGTCCCTCTTGTCCACCTGTTGGAGCATACGCTGCGTGGGATAATGGACAGGGCACTTGAGGCAGAACAGAGGCAGGAAGAGGAGGACTTCCTTGCCTCTCAAGGCCCCCTTTATCCGGACAGTGTTCCTTCTGTCCCACCCATCACACAGGAAGAGGATGAGGAGGAGGAGGAGGAGGAGGAGGAGGAGGATTGTGTGAGCATGGAGGTGGAGCCTGGCACTCAGCATCAGCAGCAGCAGTCTTTTAGGGATGATGTACAGTCCCAACAAGCCAGTGGACTTGTACGTGGCTGGGAGGAGGTGGCTGGCGATCATGTCATCCTCAGTGACCCAGAAGACTCCGGACCGAATGCCTCAGCTAACCTACGCTGCATGGCCTCCCTGATCCTGCAAAGCCTGCGGAAGGATCCTCGTGTTCTTCGGATCAAGGAGAGGGACCATTACTGGCTGGCCACTCTCCTTGATCCGCGGTACAAGGGTAAGGTTGCGGACCTTATCTTGCCGTCGCAGAGGGAGCAGAGGATGAGACATCTCAGGGAGGCCTTGCAGAAAGGTCTGTGCAACGCGTTCCCAGAAACTGGGAGGCTACAAACTCCTGGTCCTGGGCGACGAGTTGCTGAGGCTTCGGTCAGTGGCAGAAGGAGCGGTGGGGAAGGTGGACGTCTGACCGATGCGTTCAGACAATTTTTTAGTCCGCAGCCCCAAGGTATGATCGGTTCCAGCAACCATCGCCAGCGTCTGATATACATGGTGCAGGAATACCTTGGGGCAAGGTCAGACTTGGACACCTTTCCCACCGAAAATCCTCTGGCTTACTGGGTCCTGAGGATGGATCACTGGCCAGAGCTTGCACAGTATGCAATTGAGCTACTGGCCTGTCCTGCCTCCAGCGTTCTTTCCGAACGCACATTCAGTGCTGCTGGAGGATTTGTGACTGATCATAGGGTGCGCCTGTCCACCGCCTCGGTTGATCGACTGACATTCATCAAAATGAATCAGTCTTGGATCACCACCAGCTACCAGGCACCTGAGGCGGATATAACCGAATAATTTTTAATGTCACATCCCTTCAAGACTGCCTATGCTGATGCTGAGTGACTGTCCTCTTATGTTCACTGACTATCCTCTTCCTCCTCCTCAATGATCCATGCCACCACACCAGTGCCTAAGGCACAATTTTTCAGCCCCTGTTTAACAGGGGCGTGTACTTACAATTTTTTAAAAAAATGCTTCGCAACACGTGTGACTGCTGTGCTCCAAGTACAGTCTCTGTGAGGGCCGTGTTGCAGTGTTGTGGCACCAGCACCAGTGCCTAAGGCACAATTTTTCAGCCCCTGTTTAACAGGGGCGTGTACTTACAATTTTTAAAAAAAATGCTTCGCAACACGTGTGACTGCTGTGCTCCAAGTACAGTCTCTGTGAGGGCCGGGTTGCAGTGTTGTGGCACCAGCACCAGTGCCTAAGGCACAATTTTTCAGCCCCTGTTTAACAGGGGCGTGTACTTACAATTTTTTAAAAAAATGCTTCGCAACACGTGTGACTGCTGTGCTCCAAGTACAGTATCTGTGAGGGCCGGGTTGCAGTGTTGTGGCACCAGCACCAGTGCCTAAGGCACAATTTTTCAGCCCCTGTTTAACAGGGGCGTGTACTTACAATTTTTTAAAAAAAATGCTTCGCAACACGTGTGACTGCTGTGCTCCAAGTACAGTCTCTGTGAGGGGTTGCAGTGTTGTGGCACCAGCACCAGTGCCTAAGGCACAATTTTTCAGCCCCTGTTTAACAGGGGCGGGTAATTACAAATCTTGATCTAATAGTTCACAGCAGGGCCCATTCCTGCGCCCACCAAGAGTAACTATGAGGGCCTGCAGTCTTGTGGCAACACCGTCCACCACCACCGCCAAAGGCCCAATTTTTCTGCCCTGTTCATCAGGTGCTTGCAATTACAAATCTTGATCTAATAACTTACAGCAGGGCCCATTCCTGCGCCCACCAAGAGTAACTATGAGGGCCTATAGTCTTGTGGCAACACCGTCCACCACCACCGCCAAAGGCCCAATTTTTCTGCCCTGTTCATCAGGTGCTTGCAATTACAAATCTTGATCTAATAACTCACAGCAGGGCCCATTCCTGCGCCCACCAAGAGTAACTGTGAGAGCTTACAGTCTTGTGGCAAAACCGTCCACCACCACCACCACCACCCCCAATTTTTCTGCCCTGTTCAACAGGTGCATGCAATTACAAATCTTGATCTATTAACTTAAAATTCTATCCTGTTAGACTTAATTTGGGAAAAAGGTATCTCCTCTCTACTGATACTTTATCACCAATCCTTGTTTCAATTAAAACCCCACTTTTCCAAAAACATTTGTCATTGGGACGGAAAGTGAGGTGACATGTTCTGAACAGATGTGCAAAGACAGCAAATGTTACAGGGGTGATAACCCCTCCCTATGTTCTCCAAAAAGCTTAAAAATAGATTTTTTTGGGATGGAGCTACACTTCATAATGTACCTGTTCAGATTCTACTTAAGATCAAACCTAAAGCCGCAAGTGGTTTTAAATGGCTTCTTTTTTTCCTTTACAAATGTCATTTTGTGCAAGGACAGTTCTAAACACGGGAAACACATGCCACTTCACAGGCATACTTTAGACACCCCCCAGGTACCATATTTAAAGGAAAATTTCACTTTTTTTTTTTCACTTTATGCATCATTAAAATGACTGCTCCCGAAAAAAACGTTTTTAAAAGTTCTTTTTGCATTGATATATGTCCCCTGGGGCAGGACCCGGGTCCCCAAACCTGTTTTATGACATTAACATGCATATTGGCCGTTGTAATTAGCACTTTTGATTTCGAACGTTCGCGTCCATTATAACGTATAGGGTTCGAAAATTCGCGCGAACTTTCGGTCCGTTCGAAGGTTCTGGTTCGAACCGAACCCGGGGGTGTTCGGCTCATCCCTACTGAGTACACAGCTGAATTCCAATGTTGGATCTCTGAACATCTGTAGCGATACCCCTGAAAGAGGCTGCTTTAGTTTGTTCAGTCCGTTACTCTGCCTCTCAACCCCAGGAAGCGTCTCGGCCCTACTTGCACACCTAGCAATATAGTAAATAGGATAGTACAGTAATGACACACAGATGTCAAAAGTTCAGCTCTCTCTGGCTTACTTGGTCAAGAGAAGAGGTTTAAAATTATATTAGTATTAGTATTATATTAGTCAGTTAAGTCCTTTATAAGTAGCCAAGCCTTGGTTGAAACTATTTCTATTAAAGCAATAAATGGCAATTTGCAACAACAAAAGTAACACCAGTGTGTACAGTGTTGACTGCTTGCCGCCCTCTTGCTGTCATACGATGGCCAGGCGGCGTGGCTCTTGTTCTGGGCGGACATCCGTCCATTTAAACAGGGCATGCATGCGATCATGTGCACGCAGCCCTTTCACAGCCGATCACTAAATGTAAACATAGAGCGGTAACGATATGTTACCGGGTTCTCCTCCTCACACGCCGATTGTGTGTGAGAAGGAGATTGCGATAACATCTCGTTACCACTAACAGTGTACACCAATCACACTGATTGCCCCCCAATAAAGAGGACCTGTCACCGCCCATCAAAGTATCCAAGTACCTGAGTACCTATCATAGTCCATCTGAGTACCCGAGTACCTGTCACAGTTCACCTGAGTACACGAGTACCTGTAACAGTTCATCTGAGTACCCGAGTACATGTCACAGTACATATGAGTACCAGAGTACCTGAGTACCTGTCACAGTCCATCTGAGTACCTGTCACCGTTCATCTGAATACCCGAGTACCTGTCACAGTCAATATGAGTACCCGAGTACCTGTCACAGTCCATCTGAGTACCTGAGTAGCTGTCACAGTTCATTTGAGTACCCAAATACCTGTCACAGTCCATCTGAGTACCCGAGTACCTGTCACAGTTCATCTGAGTACCCGAGTACCTGTCACAGTCCATCTGAGCACCTGAGTATCTGTCACAGTTCATACGAGTACCGAGTACCTGAGTACCTGTCACTGCCCTTCAGAGTACCCGAATACCAGTCATCAGCCCATCAGAGTACCAGAGTACCTATCTGTAGCCCATCAGAGTACCCGAGTACCGGTCACCAGGCCATCAGAGTACCCGAGTACCTGTCACCAGCCCATCAGAGTAACCGAGTACCTGTCTGCAGCTCATCAAGTTACCCGATTACCTATCTGCAGCCCATGCCTCATAGAATATACCTTGGGTGTTTGCTTTCCAAAATAGGGTCATTTTGTGGATAATTCTACTGTCCTGGTGCTCAAGGACCTTCAAAAGTGTGATAGGTAGGAATGAAATGAGATGTGTAATTTATGCTACTAGAACGCCTGAAGGTACTATCTCAATGTTGGGCCTCTGTATGTGGCCAGGTTGTGTAAAAGTCTCACACATGTGGTATCGCCATACTCTGGCAGAGTAGCAGAATGTATTTTGGGGTGTAATTTTCTATATACATGCTATGTGTTAGAAATATCTTATAAATTGACAACTTTGTGTAAAAAAATGCGTTTTAATTTTTTTTCCACATTTTCCAAAAACTTCTGGAAAAAAATTAATCATTCAAAAGACTCATTATGCCTCATAGATTATACGTTGGGGTGTTTGCTTTCCAAAATGGGGTAATTTTGTGGGCAATTCCATTGTCTTGGTGCTCCAGGGCCTTCAAAAGTGTAATAGGTGGTTGAGAAATGAGATGTGTAATTTATGCTCGTAGAACGCCTGAAGGTACTACTTCAATGTTGGGTCTTTGTATGTGGCCAGGCTGTGTAAAAGTCTCATGCATGTGGTATCGCCATACTCGGGAAGAGTAGCAGAATGTATTTTGGGTTGTAATTTGTTGTATGCATATGCTGTGTGTGAGAAATATCTGATAATATGACAATTTTGTAAAAAAAAAAAATAATAATAATAATAATAATAATAAATCTTCATTTTGCAATTGCAAAGAATTTTTTGCAATTTTGCAAGAATTGTGGGAAAAAATTACCACTTAAAAAAACTCACCATGCTACTAATGGAATGTCTACTTTCTAAAAAGGGGTCATTTGTTTTTGTTTTTACACTTTTCTGGCTTGTTAGTGTCTTCCCAAGAAATTAGATACACCTGATGCCTGATACACCTGAGGCCTGATCAGATGTGATCAATTTCCAGTGATTGGCACCATAGTTTGTAGACTCTATAACTTTTACAAAGACCAAATAATATACACTAATTTGGGTTATTTTTACCAAAGCTATGTAGCAATATAAATTTTGGCCAAAATTTATGAAGAAAAATTACTAATTTGCAAAATTTTATGACAGAAACAAAGAAAAAGGCATTTTATTCACAAAATTTACGGTCTTTTTTTATTTATAGCACAAAAATTAAAAACCCACTAGTGATTAAATACCACCAAAAGAGAGCTCTATTTGTGTAAAAAAAAAAAAAGGATGCACATTTCATATGGGTACAGTGTTGCATGACTGAGTAATTGTCATTCAAAGTGTGAGAGCGCTGAAAGCTGAAAATTGGTCTGGGCAGCAAGGGGTGTAAGTGCCCTGTATTGAGGTGGTTAAAATATAATAAACAAATCTTTAAGCAAGCTAATGATAATTGTAGATATTAATATTACTAAAGGGGAGCCCCAGTACAGCCTATAATACCTCAAGGTCTATTGGCAATAATACACTATAAGTATCAGTAGCGTGTCCCCTTTTAAGAATGACAACAACAACGTTCTAAACACAAGGCCTTGTGATATCTTCACCGGCACATTGGAGCTCTATGAAAAAGGGTCCCTCAATATGACAGAGTGATGAGGAGCAATGTAAAATAACTGGTTCTGTGATATAGCACTCCTCTACATGATCCAGATAACAGGTGTCTGTGCACAATGTTCAAGTGTGGTGTTTTTGGAAGGCCATAGGATTCCTGGGCAAAGTCCCCTCACCAATCCTGTACGCATTCAGCAGTCCTCCAAAGTGCGATCAAACGATTCTCCTGGCTGCAGATGTGTCGCAATGGCTTTCAGTCTGCTGACCCAGTGAACCAACTGTGTGCCCCTTGGTAGGCCGCAGCCCCCTCACACAGCAACATAATGGTACTCTCACGATAGGATCCAGGAAACAAGAGGCCTTGGTCATCTTATTTTTTTTTAGTCTCTCCCATCATTCCCCTCTCTTTCTGCTGTGCAGGCTAGGATTTGCAGTTCTGTCCCTTTAAAAGTCAGTGTGCAGCTTTGTACTGGGACTTCATATAACAGATTCCTTTTCAGCTTCTGCTTGTTAAAGCCCCATTGATTGGTTTCTGTAACTGCTCCTTTAATTGGCTTTCTTCCTCCAGCCAATAGGAACACAGGGGAGGAACAGAATAGCCTGTGTGTGTGCGAGAGGAGAGGGAGAGGGAGAGGGGGGGTGAAAAGTCCATTCAGGAACTGACAGGCAGCTCTCTCCCTCTTTCAGGCTGGAAAGCCTATTTACAAGCAGTCAGTGAAGAGAAAGGGGAGGAGGGGGAAGAAACTCCCCACAGCTGTAGACACTCCGAACTTTTTGAGAAGTCTTTAGACTACATGGAATTCCTGGTGATGTGGTGCCTGACAGAGTACAGTTTGCTTCAAAATTATGGAAAAGCTTTTGCTCTGCTTTAGCTGTAGATCAGCTGGGAATACGGATGGCCAAAAAGTTAGAGGGGTTTTCAAACTAGGCAATGAGGGGGAGGGCCCAGAGATGGAGATAGTCAGCGTGGAACATATTCCAGAGGGTAATATTAGGGGCATTAGTGGTAGGGTAACCAAAGCACATAAACCCAAGGTAAGTATAGTAGCAAGTCCTAGTTGCAATTTCGGAACACCCAAAAGGATAGTATGTGACCGGTCAAAATATATTAATGCATTAAAGTGTTTGTTCACCAATACCAGAAGTCTGGCAAGCAAAATAAGTGAGTTGGAAGCTGTGGTGCATCAGGAGAGCTATGATGTAATCGTTATTGCTGAAACTTGGCTTTGTTCCTCACATGACTGGGCTATTAATATTCCTGGCTATGCACTCTTTCGGAAAGACAGAGTAAAAAGGAAAGGTGGAGGGGTCTGTCTGTATGTGAGAAGTGATCTCAAAGTGAGTGTGAAAGAGGACCTGGTGGATGGAGAGTGTGAGGAGTCTGAAGCATTATGGGTGGAACTGCATACAGATGTGCGTAGTTCAAAGTTAATCATTGGAGTTTGTTATAGACCACCCAATGTTAATGAGGAGGTGGAGACCCGGCTCCTTGCACAGATGGAAAGGGCTGCAAGGGCTGGGACAGTGATATTAATGGAGTAATAGCACTGCTGGGACAGTTAAAGGGCAAAAATGTATAAACCTATTACAGGACAATTTTATGGTCCAGTTTATTGAGGCCCAAATGATGCTCCATTGGACCTGGTAATCTCAAACCATGCAGAGCGTATTACTAATGTTCAGATAAAGGAACTCCTGGGTAGCAGTGACCATAACATGATTTCATTTGATGTTAGCTGTAAGCAAAAATCACATACGGGAAAGATAAAAACACTTAATTTCAAGAGAGCAAATTTTCCAAGGATGAGGGCTGCTCTCCAGGACTTAGACTGGGAGAGAATATTGGCATCAATAGGCACAGAACAGAAATGGGAATTCTTCAAAAAGACTGTTTGTGAACTCACTGCAAAATATATTCCCATGGGCAATAATTTTAAAAGGCTAAAAATAAAACCTATGTGGCTCACGGTCAAAGTTAAAAAAGCTATAAACTATAAGAAAAGAGCTTTTTAAAAATCTAAAAATGAAGGAACACTAGTGTCATTTAAATGTTACAAAGAATATAACAGAATATGTAAAAAGGAAATCAAGGATGCAAAAATTCAAAACGAAAGACAGATTGCAAGAGATAGTAGGACAAATTCTTCAAATATATTAATAGTAAAAAGGTCAAGTCTGAGCATGTAGGCTCTTTACAAAATAATCTAGTGTGGGTGACTGGGGACAAAGAGAAGGCTAATTTATGAAATACTTTCTTCAGCTCTGTGTATACAAAGGAGCATGGGGGAGCTCATGTCCATAATGGGGGTGGTAGTGACACAGCCCCAAATCCGCAATGGCTCAAAAGTGATATGGTCCAGAAATATTTAGACAGAATAAAGGTGGATAAAGCACCTGGACCTGATGGCATCCACCCACGGATCCTAAAAGAATTGAGCTCTGTAATTTCAAAGCCATTGTATCTCATTTTTAGGGACTCATTAATGACAGGAATAGTACCACTGGATTGGCGTAGGGCCAATGTGGTGCCTATATTTAAAAAGGGAACAAAGTCTTTACCAAGTAACTATAGACCTGTTAGTTTAACTTCTATAGTTGGGAAGAAACTGGAGAGATTAATAAAAGACCACATAGATGAGTTCTTGGAGGAAAAAAATATTTTAAGCAACAGACAGCATGGATTCATGAAAGACAGAAGTTGTCAGACAAACCTTATTTCTTTTTATGAGGAGGTAAGAAAACCTTGGACAGAGGGATGGCGGTGGACGTGGTATACTTGGATTTTGCAAAAGCGTTCGATACAATTCCGCACACATGGCTCATGTGTAAGGTAAAGTCTACAGGTTTGGAAATATCAGTTTGTAAATGGATAGAAAACTGGCTAAAAGACAGAATTCAGAGAGTAGTGGTTAATGATTCTTACTCTGAATGGTTTAAGGTTATCAGTGGTGTACCCCAAGGTTCAGTGCTGGGACCCTTACTTTTTAATATCTTTATAAATTATATTGGGTAACATTTCTGTCTTTGCAGATGACACCAAGCTATGCAGTGGAATAACGTCCTTACAGGATGTCTCCAATTTACAATCCAACCTCAATGCTCTGTCCAATTTGGCGACTATGTGGCAGATGAGGTTTAATGTTGATAAATGTAAAGTTATGCACTTGGGGGCTAAGAATATGCATGCATCATACATATTAGGGGGAGTACAACTGGGGGGATCCATAGTGGAGAAGGATCTGGTTTGGTAGATCATAAGCTCAATAATAGCATGCAATTCCAAGCTACGGTTTCCAACGCGAGCAAAGTCCTTTCTTGTATTAAGAGAGGTATGGACTCCAGAGAGAGAGATATCATTTTGCCCCTGTTCAAATCATTAGTAAGACCTCATCTGGAATATGCAGTTCAGTTTTGGGCACCAGTTCTAAAAAAGGATATTGGGGAACTAGAGAAAGTGCAGAGAAGGGCAACCAAACTGATAAGAGGCATGGAGGAGCTCAGCTATGAGGAAAGATTAGAGGAACTGAATTTATTCACTCTTGATAAGAGGAGCTTATGATCAACATGTACAAATATATAAAGGGGTCCATATAGTGAACTTGGTGTTGAGTTATTCACTTTACAGTCAACAAAGGACAAGGGGGCACTCTTTTTGTCTAGAGAAAAAGAGATTTCATCTCCAAATGTGGAAAGGTTTCATTTTGAAGTTATACGTATATACCTGAATCCCCATATAAGGATTATATGAGTGTGCTGTGAGGTCATACTATTGTACCTTTTATGTATAATCTGTTTACATTGGATTGGTCAACCCAAAATGCCTGACAGTGGTGCACACTGTCTTCAGGGGAGATGGAGTCGATTAGGGTGGGTATAGCGTGACATGCCATTATGTGGGCACGTGTATATGTGTGTGTGTGTGTGTATATAAGTAGTAAGAAGAGGTTAGTCATTCACAGCTTGTTCTCTGAGGAAGCGCATTAGCCACCTTAAATACTGCCTGGTCTTCCGGCATCACCGGTTCTTCACAACAGACCTTAGGGAGACTCTTTGCATTTGCTTCGGCAGACATCGCAGATCAGTTCCAAGTTTTCAGGCGGATGACAAATTTTGGTTATCAACCAAACATTGCAAGGTACATGTTCCATCTGCTCAAACCATGCTTTTTTTTAGAGAGGTATGCTTCCCAAATCAATCCCCTAATGTGTGCAGTGAGTGCACAGTGATCCCCCATTCCACTTGGAGCCTATGTCTACTGAACGCAGTATACACATTAGGAACACACCACTAATTAGAAAGTATCAAAGCCATTGGGTCAGTTTGATAGCCAGGGAACTAGACTTTTCAGAACAAAAAAACATTTTGACAACTTCAATATTTTCGTAGTACACATTTTTTTTTAAGCCATTAAAAGTCCACAGTAGAAACATTGTCAGTGGATTTGAGAATCAGATTGTATAGTCAAATCCACCAAAGCAGAAGCAGAGTGAATGTTTACACATTTCATGCATCTCTAGTCACAAAGAGATGTAAGAGGCTAGCAGTCTACCAGGCTAAACTGAAAAAACACTTTTAGGTGAACCGAGCTTGCAATAAAGAGCACACTTAAACACATTTCTTCTAGTAGCTTGCAGTTTAGTTCTTGCAAAATAAATGAAGAAAATACAGAATTTGGTTACAGTTCTCACAGATTAGAATCTATCATCCCTCTTATTTGAGACGGAAACACTGGTATTACAGACACATTATAAGATCAACTTTGGGAAGACAAGCATAATGCAGATGTTTTTACTTAGTTGGTATGTCTTTATTTGGATAATAATACAGTATATGTTGGTAATTGTTCTACGGAACAGGCTTACATTTATTTACATGTAAAATGTAATGCAGGTGTTGGGTCCAAAAGCCATTGGTTGTTGTCATGGAAATATCAGTCATTATTCTATTTGCAAGGCAGGTCAAGGCAAAATGCAATGTCTGGCCTGGCTAGTCTAGAAGAACTCATTATATCTTACATGCTATACATATACTGTTTACACCTCATCACAGTGATAAAACAATACTGCTCATTTTATAGGACAGAACTTAAAGGAAACCTGTACTGAGAAAAATATGTACACTGACATTTTAATCTCACAATTTAAAAATGCTACCTGCCTTGTTGTTATGCCAGTCCCACACCTTCTTACCAGAATCAACACCACCTTAATAAAGATGTGGTAAAGACAAAATTGTCACAGTGTAGTGCATGCAGAAACCTATACTAACATCCAACCAACCACGCAGCCAAGTCTTTAAAAATCTCTTTTTTTTTTGGGCTGGTTGTCAAGTGGCCACATGACAGTTTTGCATCTTGTTTTCAGTCTCTCCATCAGTGGTTGGGTGGTACTTCCACATCACTTCCTCCTCTAGTCCCATACTAGTTTATTTGCATTTCCTATAACTTGACAAAGCCTGCACATTGACTTACCCACAATATTTGAGAGTGTAACAATGGGGCTTGAATTTCAGCTGCAATCTTGCATCATTGTTAGTCCAGTTAGTCCAACCCAATGGTCACACATAAACTAGCTGCAACTAATTGGCCAGTTTGTATGCAGCCATGGCATGAAGTGATGCTGCTTTCAGAGGAGGCATTTAGCTACCTTTGAATGCAGGAAGCCCATGCAACCATGTAAACATAGTTTAGGGGCTCTTTCACGCAGAGCAGGTCTGCTCTGATCAGCAGGGAATCCATGAGTGGGTCTCTCACTAAATCAGAGCTGAATGGGGCAGATTTCATTTTTTTTTACATCCATGCCCATTAATTTTGTGTCCAGTAGACATGCACAGACCCTTGATAACTCTATGAGCAACCTGGGGTAGATGGACTCCAGACTCCAGTCTGTCATGGTTAGGCCCAGAAAAATGGAAAAGGGTGCAGTTATTTCCTGTTTTTTTTTTTTGCCAGACCTGGACGAACTCGGAAGTAAGCGAGTGTAACTAGATACAAGTGCATTTGCATCCACCTGATCAGAAAGCCTGTGCAGTCTTCTTCTGGGAGGGGATTATGAGAAATGGCCCTTCCCAAAAGGTATGTTGCGCTGAACCGCAGGTAAGTAAGAGTACCACAACCTTTGAAAAGTAGAAGAGTAGGTTTGATCATAAAGTTGGCAGTGCCTCCACCCAGGACAGCACCTACATGAATAGTGGTAATTCCCTCCCTGTAAAATATGCAAGCTTTACATAAGAAAAGATTAATAATAGTAGATACATCCAACGTACAAACAAGTATTTTTCCTGCACAGAAGTTTTTTTTTTACCTTAATGCATAGGATGCATTAAGTAATAAAGGCTTTAGAACCACTTTAAGCTATATGAATAGGTACTATGGAAAAATATGTTATCTTTATTGTGGAGAACCAGCACCCCCATGTAGCCTTAGTGTAAGACACTGTGCCCCTTCTTTTAGGTGTATTTTACTCTATGCTAATGTTGGCAGTCATAGGGGTCTATTTATAAAAAAAAAAAAAAAACGTGTCTTATGAATTAAGAATTGGCCTAGCCATCATGAATTCTGACTGCTTAATATATTGATTTTCTATGATTACAATCTCAATCTAATAACCATTATGCAGTATTTTTCTGACTGAGGTATTTCAGGAAATAAAATGCATTATAGCCTCTAGACAGAGCTTATGATTCTAGGATATCAACACATTAAGCAAAATATGATCAGAATTTGTGATGGTTGGGTGAATGCTTTTGATAATAACCTATGATTTTTTTTTATTTTTTATAACTAGACCCCACGTTGTACATCTGATTGTTTGCATCAATCCATAATTTTGGTCAGCACAGGTCTGTCACATTAGGGGTGATTACAGTTTACCTTAGAACCCTGGAGTTATGAACAAAAATTGCATTTAGAATAGTTAGGATTTTGTGTTACTGCACATGACATGCACTTAAAGCACACTTTAATTGCAAGTCTGCATATATCCATGTAATTAATTTTATGTACTGTAGGTGACTGTTCTAAGGCTGTATTTGACCTGCTGTGATTTATTCATTTTTGGACCCAGCCCATCCTATTGACCAAGCACCTCCAGGATTATTGTGAGCTCATTATTATTGTCTGTTAGCCCCTACAAAACCTAGTCATTACATGCAATGTTCTAGTTGGTCCCCTCATTTTTGAATAGCAGGCAACCCTTTGGTGGATGCGCTGTTGTAGCAAACAATGCCATATTTTCACAAAATAAGCATTTCAAGCATGTATAAAAAGCACAGATATGTACAAATAAGATACATATACACAATTTTTACACTGCAGCTTTGTGTGACATTTGTCTGCATAACCACTACTATATTTTATTATGTAGAAAAATGTGCAATCAATTTTTACATTTTTGCGTGGTAAATGAGGAGCTCTAAGTGGCATTTGTATATTAACTTATATCAGATCTGCAATCTCAGCCTTTAATGATTATAGCTGCCAGTGGGTGAGGTAACATTCTGGATAAAATTACAGCTAAGCCAGAGGTAATAGAGAGGCTTATATATGTCTATCAACTAAGATTTAACCAGGCAGCACATAAATACAGCTTATAAAAAACATTTCAACAATATATTTATAGAGGAACTAGCAAACGTGTGTGCTGAAAATAGAATGGCGTGTCACTGCAGTGGTGGCTAGCACAGAAGCCCACATTGGTACAGTGGCAACAAGCGCAGAACTTCGGTGCAGTGCCGATTGAAGTGGGAGCCTGAGGAAGAAGTCGTGAGAACAAGATAAGTGGATGGGGTCAGTCACATTGGTAAGAGTAAAGCCCCATACACACGCGCGGATTATCCGAGGACCAGGTCCGTCGGATCATGTCCGTCGTACTTTGTCCGATGTTGGTTTTGCGTACACACGGTCGGACAACGTTGTCGGAATTTCCGGTCTGCAAGAACGTCGTGACGTAAGTCGTCTTCCACGAGACTAGAAAAGGGAAGTTCAGCACCACGTCAGGCACCCGTTGGGCTCCTTCTGCTGATCCCGCGTTTATTGCGAGTTAGTTGAAGTTTGGGAACTTACGATTCGCGCTTCTCAGTTTTCTGACTCAGATCGTTACTGCTCTTCAGTTTGTGCTTGTCGTGCGTATCTGTTTATTAGTGCGTGTAGTCAGTTCGCATTTTGTTGGTCATTGCGGCCTATATCTTGATATAGGACGCTTTGATTTTCACTGCTTATTGTCTGCTCGTTTCTGGTATTCATTTCGTTCTTTCAGGCCTTGCTGTTTATCGGTGCTTTCTGTTTGTCCGTTCTGACCAGCCGACCATTTGTGAGCGATGTTTCCCGTACGTAGTCGTCGCCGAGTTCGTGCTGTACGCGGAATTGGTGTCGGGCTTTTAGCTTTGAGCCAAGACCCGTCCATGAACAGAGTGACGAGGAGTATGTGGACCAAGAATTGGTTGCTTCAGCGTGATCAGTTCTCGCACATGCCTTTGCTTCGTGAGATCCGGGAGAATAATCCTGATGATTTCAGGAACTTTCTCCGGATGACGGACCCCGTTTTTCACCGTCTTTTGGCTTTGCTGACCCCTTTTATCAGCCGGCAGGATACCTGCATGAGACAAGCCATCACTCCGGAGCAGAGGCTTGTGGCTACGTTGAGGTACTTGGCGACAGGGAGAAGCCTTCAGGATTTGAAGTTCTCTTCAGGTATCTCTCCCCAGGCCCTGGGAATCATTATTCCAGAGACCTGTTCTGCCATCATCCAGGTCCTGCAGGAGGACTATATGAAGGTAACATTTCGACTTTACTATTCCCTTCTATGTATGCTCTGTTTGCTAATGTCTTCTATTTTTGACCTCCTTCCCTAATTACCATGATTGCAATATGCTCTAATATGCTGTGTCCCTTTTCTCCTTCATGCATTTTTACCTTCACTTACCTCACCAGCATGCTCTTCTGGCCCAATAGACACCTATGGCCTAGTCACTTAAGCAATGTATTTTGTCTGCTGCATAGTATTGTTTTCCCCAAAACACCCCCTAAAATATGCACAAATGTTTGCTGTGTGGTTTACTTCATGTAGAGCCCCTTTTTTTTTCCCTTTTTGTTGGTGGGGGGGGGGGGTGCCAAACTCATTCTGAACCCCCTCCCCCAACTGCTCTGTCAGATGGTACCAATCCTCTATCTGCTGGTTTTCCCAAGGTCAATACACACTATATACCTACCTCTTTATAGTGGGCATCTTTAGGGATGAATTCAGCAAAGCATGTAGTGCAAGGGGCTGGCTCCATACTTTCCATTTCCTCTTTTTTTGTGTTCTTTCCCTCCTATTAGCTTGCTAGGTAATTTCAGAATGTACAAATGTGCGTTCCTTTTTTTTGGGGGGGGGGGGGATTTGGAATGTTATTTTATCTTTCCTGTGGGCTGCCAATAGTGTTAAGTAAGGAGGGTCTGGCCAAACTAGCACACATTATTGAGCCATTTGGCAATCAATGAAGTGCAGAGGGTTATCTGCCCAAACCCCCCCCCCCCAAACCCCTAGTTATTGTCAATGGCCCATCAGAAGTGGGGGAATTTATGGGGGGTGAGTCATCTGCTAGGGGGACCCTCTACTTTGCGTTGCAAATACTTTCCAGCTTAAAATGTAAAAGTCTGATCTTGTTCCAAGATGTTTAGTGTCTAATCTGCTTGCAATGTTTATGTGCAAAGTGACTAATTTTTTTTTCTTGTTTCACTCCACAGTTCCCTTCCACGCCACAGGAATGGCAGACTGTGGCCTCCCACTTTGCCAGCCGTTGGGACTTTCCTAACTGCGGAGGTGCAATTGATGGGAAACACGTCCACATCGTCCCACCCCCCAACTCGGGGTCCTACTATTATAATTACAAGGGGTTTAATAGTGTAGTGATGTTGGCGGTGGTGTCGGCGACATACGATTTTTTGTATGTGGACTTGGGGATGAACGGCCGGATCTCGGATGGTGGTGCCATTGCGCACACGGAGTTCTACTGGCGTCTCCAAAGTGGCAGTCTGTGCTTGCCACCTCCAGAGGAGAATGCTGAAGGACTCCCCTTCGTCTTTGTCGCAGATGAAGCGTTTGCGTTGACTCCCCATCTGATGAGGCCCTTCCCGATGAGGACCCTCACCCCAGACCAGAGGGTCTTCAATTACAGGCTGTCGAGAGCCCGCAGAGTGGTGGAGAACACCTTCGGGATCCTGGCCAGCCGCTTCCGCCTGTTTTTGACGGCTATTAACTTGGCGGAATACAAACTCAACCACATAGTTCTTGCCTGTTGCATATTGCACAACTTTTTGAAAAGACACAACACCAACTATGTGGTGACCGTTGGCCCAGATGTGGACGGGCCTACCAATGCCGACCTCACAGCCCTTCAAGCGGCACATCCTGGCTTGCCCCCTCTAAATGCCCGCGCGGTCCGCGAGCAATATATGGAGTACTTTGTGGGTAGGGGGCCATTGCTCTGCCTGACGATGTGTGAGAGGCATTTTTAAATAAATATATTTTTTTACCAAACCTATGTTTTCTTGTCATTTCCATATTCTAGCTTATTTGAGATATACATTTTTGCCCTTTAGCTTCAACAGTGGGAATGCACTTTCTGGGCAAGAGGAGGTAACAGTCTCTTCTTCCCAAAAAGATTCTTCTCATGTTGTGTGTTTGATACCTAATCTTTTGTCTAGAGAAGGTTTGTAGTGCATAACTGACACCCAAAATACTCCTTTTCATCACCATGACAGAAATGTGTGTATTCCCAAAAATGGTGTGCTACGTGTTTGCAAACAAATCACTGTGGGTGTCATTTACATAAGTCAAATCTACTATGCTCTACAAGTGCAGTGCAAAAGTGCCCTGGCAAAGAAACTTGCAGTGCAAACTGGACTTGCCTTTAGTAAATAACACCCATTGCCCCCCAAATCATTTACATTTGACATACATAATGCTTTTGTGTTTTTAAATAAGGAAGCCACACATTTAGAAAATTAAAAAAAGTTTACTTGCAACACATTCACAAGTGCGTTTACAAACTTCTTGCCAAAACTGACAAGATCTTGGTTCTTGACAACATTGTTTACAAACATTCCGCATTTGGTAAAACCAGGCATGGAGCAAAACAGAACATAGGAACTAGGAAAGTTCAACTTTCTAAAGTGAAGACAAGATCAGACATGACTATATGTTCAAAGTGTGTTTGATCTGTCTTCATCACATGGGGGGTCACCCCTGGAAACTGGAAATTTAGAACATGCACACAATTTGGGTCTGAAAATGGACATTAGATGGTAAAACACATGCCTAGAAGCTTCAAAAGTGCCATTTTCCATCATGGGGATGAATGGACGTTTTTGGGGGTGCAACCCCTTCACCACAACCACTTTAGTAGTTCGTAAAGTAGTTGCACCCCCAAAAAAAACGTTGTCATTCATCCACCATGATGGGAGCTAGCACATGTGGACACAATGTGTGCATGTTCCAAATTTCACACAGTTCTTAAGTTGCAAATGTGTTCAGAAACAGCCACATGTGTGTTAATTACTTGGTGCTTTTTCTGATTTTTCCTAAAACATCAATGATGTTCTTCAATTTTTGTTGAACATCATTGATGTTTTGCTTTATGTCATCTAGATCTCGATTGCAGGCCATTATCTCCCCGATGAGTACGTGGGCACTCTCTGTGGTAAAGTGCGATTCTTCTTCCACAACATCCACGTCACCTAAAAACAACCAAAAAAAACCAAAAATGTGTTGTGGAAATGAGGCAGGCATACATTGATTAGCTTACCAGTAGCTGTGTTCTCCCACACTCACCTGTTGTGGTGACAAGTTCTCCAATTTCTATGATCTCTCCTTCCTCCTCCTCCTCCTCTGCTTCTGGTCTTTCCCCTTCTTTGGGAGGTGTGGGTTTTGTGGTTTCCTCAGACGTCCCGAGTTTTCGCTCCCCTATGAGAATGTACAAAAGGAAGATTTAGCACCACAATCTATTGAGGGCAGAAATAGGAAATGACAAACATTGCTTGAAAGTGAGGGACAATATTTTTGTTAGGCCAGTTACAAATGACAACAACATGAATGTAGTCACTTTGTAAAGGTGCTAAACGTACTAGCTTTTTGGTAGAAGTTTGTCTGATGGAGACCCCCCTCTAGTATCCACTGGAGCACATGTGTGGAAAAGCCTAATAAAAAGTGGGTTTGGGTGTCCCAGCACTAGTGCTCTAGAGTCCAGATGGGTAAACAGCTACTGGGTGACCTCTCCTTTACATTGAATAAATTGGCTTTACATTCTTGATGACATTTCTATTGAGAACAAACTTCCTTTCCCCCAAAAAAACACCAAACATCGTATTATAAGTGGCCGAACGATCGAGGTTGAGTACGATCGAATGGACACACACGAACATGACACTGGCAGTAAGATCGAGGTTGAGTACGATCGAATGCACAGACGAACATGAAAGTGGCCATTTTCTAATGTACAACTTTGTAAAAATACAAACACATGGAGCAGTATGCAAGCAAAAAATCAAACACAAAACACAACTACTTACTTTTTTGAAGAACTCGCTTGATCTTTCTGTACTGATCGGGCTCCCTCAGTTTCAGGTCTGACCAGCGTTTCCTCAGTTGCTCCTTGGATCGTTGTACCCCAAAATGATTGTACAGCCTCCTCACAACTTTAGACATGATCTTGGCCTTGCGGACATTGGGGTTGAGGTAAGGCCCATACTTCCCATCATAGTCGCTCCTCTTTAATATGTCCACCATCTCCAACATTTCTCCAAATGACATATTGGAGGCCTTGAATTTCAGGCACCTGCTGTGTCCCCGCCATGTGCTCTCCCCACTGCGCCATAAAGAGAAGGGGTGGGGAATAGACGAGAAAGATCGTCAGGGGCGGGCGGAGTTTGACGCATGCGCACTGTATATAAAACGTCACACGCCTGTGTCGTATATCACGCACGAGACGATCGCTATAACGAAGGTACAATTTGACGTTGGTACA
Organism: Lithobates sylvaticus; assembly: GCA_028564925.1. Taxonomy (NCBI): domain Eukaryota; kingdom Metazoa; phylum Chordata; class Amphibia; order Anura; family Ranidae; genus Lithobates; species Lithobates sylvaticus. The sequence continues at coordinate 105,082,889 of CM053031.1, read as the reverse complement.
TAACTAGCCTAGACAGATTAGACTTTGAGGCTTCTTTATGGAGAAGATTAGGAGAGTTTTGCCAGACATTATTTATAGTGTTTTGTGTGGTGTTGTGTCTTGCAGAGATTATGCACGGATTCAACGACGTGAGTTTTCTCCCCCTGTTCAGCAGATGAGGTCTATGTCCCCAAGCTCTGGTACTATGACAGCCTCCATTTTCTCAAAGACCAGACTGATGTCACGGAGTCACTCTCGCCTCCTCCTTCCACGCTTCCTTGCGCGCAGGCCACCCCTGATGAGGCTTCCGAGGAGCAACCTGGGCCTTCCAGTCTGGAAGATGTGGAGGAGCCCAGCTTATGGCAGGTATAGTAGTTTGGGAACCAATTTTGGGACAAATAAATGATGTTCAGTTAATTCAGGATCCCCAATTGCTTAGTTCCTAACGTGTTTGACATATCAACTGACAGTAGTGTTGGAGACATTTGGGGCCAGAATCGAAACTGCAGGGCTGAGAATTGTATGGTTTTCTATTTGTAACCATTTTGCAACAGTCACTAGATGAAAATTGTGTGTGTTTGATGAACAAATAACTGAAACTATGTCCCTTTTTCATACACAGGAAGACCTCAGCCAGGAGGAGGCTGTGGAATGTGGCAGTCAGGAGGAGGAAGGGGTTAGTGGCAGCCAAGAGGTGGGTAGTGGCAGCCAAGAGGGGGGTAGGCCTAGGAGCCTGACTGACTCCCAAGTCCCTCCCCTCCGCCTTCCCTACAAAAGGGCGAGAAGGGTGGGTGAGGCGGGAGAGTCAGCGCTCCGGATGATCAGAGAGGCTTCAGCCTCCCTACATGCCACACCCACCGACGAGGAGTCATTTGCCTCCTTGGTTGCCACTAAAATGAAGGGTATGGAGGTGGGGCAACGCAGCATGTGTGAGGATGTCATCCTCAAAGTCCTAAATAAGGGGATGGCTGATGGGATGACCCCACTCACACATGTTTGCGATAGTGACCTTGCTCCGCCTCCTCCTCCTCCTTCTGCCACCCCACCAGCACCACAGCCACAGCGTGCAAGGAAGCGTGGAAGTAAGACAAGAGAGTGACGACCTGGATTCAGTCTGGTCTGAGAGAAGATGGAGCCTCTCGTAGTACCAGAGCCTGGGGACCTAGATGGCATCTGCTGCAGTTCCGGATGTTTTGGACTTCAGGACCAGATAGCACTCCCTTATTATTTAGATACGTACTCCTCAGGCCCCCAATTTTAAACGCTTCAAAAATGATGGTTGCCGTGGGGGTCCAAGGCTTTGCAAATTCCCCACGTTTTTTCATCGCGGCGTTCCTCTTTGGTTTGTTGCTGAGACCTAAATAAAGGTATTTTTTATTTGAAATAATCATTGCCTATTGTGTTTTACTTTTCTACAATGACAGTTTATTTGTGAGTAGGCAGGTACATTTCCCTAATCATAAAGTAGAATTAACAAGGGGCACCAACAACAAACAAACTCCTAGTAAATTTAAGCAACAAATAGAAATGTTAATAATGTTGTTTTGCTAAGTTGAGACACACAACCCCCCTCAAAAAAAAAAAAAAAAATTCTTCTTAAAATATGTCTTCCAAAAAAAATACAAAAAGTCAAATCATCCAAAAAATATAACAAAGATTCTTTTACGATCTGAGTAAAAATAAACATGTAGTCTAGAAATCCTAAAAACTAATAAAGAACTAAGTTTGGGAGAAGTGCGGGTGAATAGGAGCAGCTAAAACATGTCATTCTTCTTGCATTGTAAAGAAAAAGAGAATGCGCTGCATTAAAGACATTTTAACATTGCAGCGTGACGAATGTGCTGTGTCGATTAGGAAAGGTAGTTTTACCTGACCGAGCGCTTCCGTCACAGAATTTCTTCTGAGCATGCGTAGCACTTTGTCCGTCGGACTACGCTACACACGATCGGATTTGGTGTGATCGGACTTTGTTGTCGGAAAATCTATCCAGCAGGAGATAGAACTTTGTCCGTCGGACAATCCGATGGAAACTGTCCGATGGTGCCTACACACGGTCGGATTTTCCGACAACATTGTCCGATAGGACAGAATCCATCGGAAAATCCGACCGTGTGTATGGGGCTTAAGGGTTAGTGTTAAGCAGAGTTAACAGTTAAGGTGTATTGCAGTAAGAAGAGGATGGGGGTCATCTGCAGCAGTGAGAGCACACTGGGGGGGGGGGGGGAGTTAACATTAAAGCATAATGGTGGTGGGGGGGATGTTTCAAGCTTGATGGTGACGTGGTGGTGGGTGCACCTCTGCTGTGCACTATTAGTTCTCCCTGCACCCTTCTGTGCCCCCCCCCCCCCATTAAGCACAATCTCAATACTGTTCCCACCCAACCCCCCCCCCCCCCCCCTCCACTGGACACTATTGTTCAGCTGCCTCCTACCCAGGACTATTGTACTCCTACCTTCAGCCTGGCACTATTGTTCCCCACCCAAGCCACCCAAACCACCTGCTCAGCACAACTACCCCCCCCCCCCCCCCACACACACAAACACTGCCTACTAAACACCAATGGCTTCCCCACTGCATTCTTTCTCCCACAAATATTAACACATTTTACATCCCACTGACCACCGAAACTGGGCACTTTTTTTCTCCCACTGATTCCAGAGCATTTTTTTCTTCCAAGGGACCACTGACTCCAGTTTTTTTTTCCCCACAACTGAAACTGAGGTGTTTTCTTCCTTCCATAGACCAGCAAGCTACGTGGTCCTATGATTCTATGCATATTGCATTGTTTTAACGACTATATTCTTTGTGCTGTGTAGTACATTACATAGTACCCCTGCACTCGATAAGCTATGTTCTGTATTTCATAGTCATGACCAAAGTGTTTATTTAGTCAATTGTATTGTTGCTGTGTAGTTTGCAACTAATGAAGTTCTTCTTAAAGGTAGGCTTAGGTCTCAAGGGGACCTACGGTCTAACTATAGTTTCAAATTAATAAATTCTAATGACCCCTCTACTCAAGATAACTAAACTCACTTACTTTACCTGCAGTCCAGGAGCCATCACCATATTAAATGGTGCTCAGTCAGAGAAGCCTCCCTGCAGGCTTTCATGTAGACCACTTTTGCATTTGGGCCTCTGCACCCCTGACTTTGAAGCTCCTTGCCTCCTAGCACCTCAACAAACTACACCTCCTACACCCATGACTCTGAACCTCCCTGCCACTTAGCAACCATGACTACTGAACCTTAACATCCTAGACACTGCACCTTTTTACCAGGCAGCCTCCCTGTCACCCAGCAACTTTGCCACTGCATATGCCACCACTGCTCCCCTCTTGCCACTTTTGCAGGGACATGCATAGGTAAGCAAGTCTAAGCCAGAGTTTCTGGACTCTCTGCCCACTCAGCATTTGTCTCTGTCTACTTTCTTCTCACATTAATGACATCACCTTTTCCCAAATGCAGCCTGTAGATACAGATCAACTCCCAGAGATCCTCAAAACTGGGTATCTACCAGGTTTCCTGGGTGAATTGACTGCTATGTACTTTACACGACAACTATGCCCCTATAATTATAATTAGTCAGTTCTCCAGCCTTTGGAGGCACAGTGCACATTGTGTGTGTTCCAAGGGAAATTGGGAGGAGTTGCACACTGCCAGGCAGAGAGGTAGAGAGAAGTCATACACTGAGATGTTATTATAAACCACCCACTGCCTCCATCACCATGTGACCTTTGCAATGTGGTAGCCAGCATGTAGAAGTCTAACATCCAAATATATTTTTCATTCTTTTTACTTAGAAGGTAAGAGTTTTATTTTAAACTCAACATCACTATTTATCACTCCTACCTCCTAAACTATTCAATCTTATATTACATAGAACATATGTAGCCCTGGCAGATGAACCCTTTTAACAGCTAAGCAGGACTTCGCACCCTGGCCGCTGTTAATCTCCCACCCCCTTCCATGGATTGACATAGAGCAGGGAGAGGGGAGTCCAAGGGAGATGTTAACTGTGCCTTGAATTGGTGCTCACCCATGACAACAACAGAGTCAGGGGTGAGCACCAATTCAGCAGAATTTTGACCACTGGAGTACAGGCATGCTGTAATCCCAAGTAGAATGCAAAGAAGCAAACTGACCAAGCTGGGATGAATGTGCTTCCATGCCCTAGCATAGTTAGTTTCAAGTAGAAAAGCAGATGGACTGGCAGAATCACCAGGTATTTCACACAAAGGAAGCAATGCAAGGAAAACAGGATACTTTTTATTACAAGTACATGGTAACACAGAGACATATCCGAAAGATGACATGTTGGGGTAACATACACTTTAAGATGCACTGCTGTTGGTACCACTGTTGGCACTGTTTTTGACATAATATTTTGTTTTACTTTACAATGTATTGATATTTATTTATTACAGGTACTTATATATAGCCCCGACAATTTACGCAGTGCTGTGCAAATAGTTGGTGCTATATAACTCTTGCATAATAATAATATTATAGATTGTACATTGACATCAAGGAGCTTATAGTCTAAAGTCCCTAACTCACATTCATACATATACAACATAGGGCCAATTTAGACAGGAGCTAATTAACCTACCACCATACCTTTGGAGTGCAGGAGGAAACTGGAGTACCTGGAGGAAACTCACGCAGGTACAGGAAGAACATGCAAACTCCAGGCAGTTAGTAGTGCTGTGGGTGGAACTCGAACCGACAACCCCAGTGCAGATATTTACTTTTGTTGTGGCCAGTAGTGTAGCGTGGGTTGTCAGCACACGGGGCAAGGCAAGTAATTTGTACCCCCTAACCTGTGGACTTTTAGCACCTAAGAATGGGGGCCCAGAGACTGCTCTACTGCTGCGTAACTGCTGTGGCCATCGAAACACAAATGGTTTCAATACTCACAGCCTGAGCCTCTGATTGGAGGTCTGCAGCCTTTTATTATTGGTTAGATCTAAGATATCGTGAAGAAATGGTGTTTTAAGCTTTCCGCCCTCCTATGCTCAACACCTCTCCGCGCTGTTTGGGTGTATATGTTTACAATCTTTGGGGTAATAACTGGTATAGACCCCGGAGCAGGGTAAATATATAAATAGATAAATAAATATATATTATGTGAGTGAATAAATAAATAAATAAATATTCAGTGTAGCGCTGTGTATAAATAAAATGAAATAAATATGATTATAAAGGTGTGATTATTTGATACTAGATTATAAATAAATACATCAATAGTAGTGGTAAGCAGTTGATTTTAGAAGTGTGCTAAAATGCAATCTGTAGCTGCTGCTTAAATAACAATAGGATAGAAAAAAATATAAGTAAAGAGGTAGACACATGAATGCTCTATGGCTGTGTCTATCAGATACTTATAGCAGCGCTTGGTGCTAATTTTCAACTAGAGTTGAAAGATTAGTGCATATATGTACATTTAGTGAGTACAAACATAAATAAACAATCAATAAAAAAATGTCTAAAAGCAGTAAAGCAAAGTGTATCGTAAAAAATCAACTTAACATTACGTTTTAAAGTGCTGGGTGCATAAATCAAATAAATAAATAAATAATAAATTCAAAGTGCACGTGAACAAATAAATAAACGAGTTTGATCGATGAGTGAATTGCACTGCGTTTTTTTCATCAAATGAATATCAACAAAAAAAGTCCGCGTGACGACAAACACGATCCTCCAATCCGATGGATCAGCAATATGGCGAAAGTGACAGTTCAAAATAACATGTGACAATCGATTTTGTGTTGACTCTCCGTGAGTAATCCGCAAACTTCCACCTTAAGTGACACCGTGTTACAGAGATTAGCCCCTCTTGGGGATGCACTCACCAGAGGTATGCTCAAAATACGCCTGTAGTATTATACCCTGAGGGCCTTCTCCACCAGCATCTGCTACTGCATTCACCCGCGCATAGATACCTCCAGTGCATCAGCCTCTTTCTCCAGTGTGGTTATATACAGTTGTGCATGTAATTAAACAAGGGGCCACATAGCGTAATATTGCTAAAACAACTTCATTTATTAAAAATTAATCTTTTTCCCTAAACAAAAAAACTTCCCCCTAGGGGGTTAAGCGTACCAGAAATAGTTAAAAAATCAGCATTTGGATAAATGTATGAATGTGCGGTACTGTGCCTGCTCTCTAGCGCCGGTTGTGGAGCTTTTCCTGTTTCCTCAGAGACACAGGGTGGCGTCCTTCCTGTCCGGATCTGCTGGAGCGCACCGTGGACCGCAAGCGTGTGACGTCACTTCCTGTTGACCTACGCCCAGAGAATAGGTGCAGGAACTTAACCATGCCATCACCCCTAACAGTGGGAGAGTCTTAATGGGGTATTGTTAAATTAACCTACCACCATACCTTTGGAGTGCAGGAGGAAACTGGAGTACCTGGAGGAAACTCACGCAGGTACAGGAAGAACATGCAAACTCCAGGCAGTTAGTAGTGCTGTGGGTGGAACTCGAACCGACAACCCCAGTGCAGATATTTACTTTTGTTGTGGCCAGTAGTGTAGCATGGGTTGTCAGCACACGGGGCAAGGCAAGTAATTTGCACCCCCTAACCTGTGGACTTTTAGCACCTAAGAATGGGGGCCCAGAGACTGCTCTACTGCTGCGTAACTGCTGTGGCCATCGAAACACAAATGGTTTCAATACTCACAGCCTGAGCCTCTGATTGGAGGTCTGCAGCCTTTTATTATTGGTTAGATCTAAGATATCGCTTTGACTACAGTAGTCAAAGAGATATCTTCTCATTACCAACCAAAAATAAAAGGCTGTGTGCAGCCAATCAGAGGCTCCGGTTGTAAATAACGAAGAGCACTTATATACACCAGAGCAGGCAGCCAATAATAACCTTGATGTAAGGGTTGTGCATAATATTTAGAGCTAGACATACCACAGGAGACAGTCAGAGACTGCAAACATATTACAGGAGACAATGAGAGACTGCAGACATACTATAGGCAGTGCTTTTTTTCTCAGAGAATAGGTGCAGGAACTTAACCATGCCATCACCCCTAACAGTGGGAGAGTCTTAATGGGGTATTGTTAAATACCATAAGTGCATTCTGCACAGAGTTTGCTATTAATAGTGCAAAGATCAGGAGTGCCCTACGTACAGAGTGCAAAGTTCAGGAGAGCGCTAGGTACAGAGTGCAGAGTTCAGGAATGCACTTCAGAGTGAAAAACTCAGGACTGTACTGTTAACAGTGCAGGATTGCACTGTGTACAGGGTGCAGAGCTGAAGAATGCATCAGGAGTGCACTGCATACAGAGTGTAGTGTTCAGGAGTGTGCTACGTACAGAGTACAGGGTTCGGGAGTGTGCTGCGCACAGAGTGCAGAGTTCTGGAGTGTACTACGTATAGAGTGCAGGGTTCAGGAGTGTGCTATGCAGAGAGAGCAGAGTTCAGGAGTGCACTGCGTACAGAGTGCAGAGTTCATGACTGCTATGTACCGATTGCAAGACTCAGGAATGCATATTTCACAGGACAGTTTACAACCCCCCTTCCAGTACAGAGCTCTCCTCCCACCCCTAAATCCTCTCTTCACCACCTAAAGAGTATCAGAGAGAGGGGCTGCTACAGAAGGGCAGCTACAACTTAGAGTGCAATTTTAAGTGGGGAGAGGGGTCATTAGTGCAAAGAGGGGGGATAGGGGATGACATGGGTGCTAAGTTAATGGGGCACTGGTGCTAAATGGGGGGGGGGGGGAGCAATGTGCTAATTTCTATCTTGGGGGAGAGTTGGAACATTGGTGATAAGTGGGGGGAGGGGGGCATTGGTGCTAAGTGGGGGGAGAGGGGGACATTTTCGATAAGTGGGAGGAGAAGCGGGACATTGGGGATAAGTGGGAGAAGAAGAGGGACATTGGGGATAAGGGGAGGATATTGGGGATACATGGGAGGAGAGGGGGAACATTTGGGATAAATGGTGGACATTGTGAATAAGTGAGAGGAGGGGAGGGGACATTTGGGATAAGTGGTGGGACTGGAGGGGTCTTGGGAATAAGTGGGGGGAGGAATATTGGGGATAAATGGAGGGAGAGGGAGACATTGGGCATAAGTGGGAGGAGAGGGGGACATTTGGGATAAGTCGGGGGATAGGAGGGAGATTGGGGATACATCGGGAGAGAGGAGGGATATTGGGGATAATTGGGGGGAGAGGAGGGACATTGGGAATAAGTGGGAGAAGGGGGGGCATTTGGGATAAGTGGGGGTACAGAAGGGGTATTAGGGATAAGTGGGGGGAGAGAAGGGATATTGGGGATAAGTGGGAGGAGAGGGGGAACAGGAGGGATATTGGGGATAAGTGGGGGAGAGGGTGATGCTCTGTCTGTGTGTCTAGTGTAGACTGTGTGAGTGTAGTGTGCCGTTTGTGACTGTGTTGTACATGCTGAGTGTCACATAACACAGTGAGTGACCCGGAGATGTCCATTTCATTACATTTTGGGTACAGCAGCATACATGTCCATGGAACAGCAGAGGAGCAGAGCTCTGAGCAGTATGCTGCATGGACTCATTGGACTGGAAGCAGCTCAGTGTCCCAGGACTCGCAGCCAATAGGAGGCCAGGAAAGTATGTATGCAATTCTTGTGAGGAGAGGAGTTTTGCCCCCACAAATGTTGCGCCCAGGGCCACTGATGCCCCTGCCCCCCCCACCCCCCCACTGGTTGTGGCTATATTAATTTTGTTACCTTACACCTGCCTAGTGCAATATAGCTGGGCCTTTTCATAGGCAGCTGGGAGGAAGGAAAGGTATTAACTTTGCTGAACTAAAAATAGTGTGTGAAACTGGATTTACATTGTCATTGTAGTAATAGTTTAAAAGAGAAGTATGGCCATATATCTCTTGTGGGTCACAGGAGTGCACTTACTTTTCCTCTTTTGTGAGTCAGTGGATAGCAGGCTAACGTGGCAGAGCTTCTCCAGGCTCTGAAAGGATCTTGACCATTTTTCGGAATCCAACAAGCTTCCTGATTTACAGCTGGCTCCGCCTCTCAGCCGCATATCTGAGAGTCAGAGTCAGCTCCACCCATTCCCTTCCCAGCTCAGCGCTCCAGTCACTGATCTCTGCTCTAAACAGGCCAAGGACTCAGCGATCAGTGGTCATAATCTGATCACTCATTTTTCAGGCTTATGCCGCGTACACGCGATCGGAATTCTCGTCGGAAAAAGCTCTGATGGTTTTCCCGTCGTGAATTTCGCTCAAACTGTCTTGCCTACACATGGTCACATCAAATTCCGACGGTCAATAACACCGTGACATACAACACGTTCGACGGCACTATAAAAGTTTAATGCTTCCGAGCTTCCGAGCATGCGTCGAATTGTTTCCGAGCATGCGTCGGAATTTTGCGTGTCGGAATTGCATACACACGATCAGAAAATCTGATAGAAAGGTTTTCCGTCGGAAAAATTAAGAACAGGCTCTCAATCTAAAGTCCGTCGGAAATGCCGACAGAAAAAGACAGATGGGCATACACACGGTGGTCGGAAAATCCAATGAAAAGCTCCATCGGACTGTTTCCATTGGAAATTCTGGCCGTGTGTACGCTGGATTAGAGTAGACATGGGACAGCTGCAATACCAAACCAATGCTGCAGCCTAGAGTTGAGTATGTAAGTTTGTTTTTTAGTTAATCCCAAATTTCTCCTTTAACTACCTCCTGCCCGCCGTATAGACAAATGAGGGTAGATGGGCTTCTCTGTTGTTCTGGGATTACGTCATATGACGTCACCCCAGTCTCACTGCACTTGTGCACCTGCGGGGGTGCACAGCACAGTGGTCGCAGGCATGCTGTGTCATGGCGTGACCCCGATCTCAGTAAAGTGTCAATGATGCAGCTCTTGACCCATGTGATCGGCTGTGTCCCATCACAGCTGATCACATGTAAACAAGGAAATGCCAGTTATTGGCTCTTCTCACCCTGACAGAGTGTGAGGAAAGGAGAGTCGATCAGCGGCATTTCCTCACATTGGAGACCTATGCATATAATCAGTGCAGCCCCAACAGTACCCATCGGTGATGCCAGTCTGTGCCCATCAGTGATGCTAAATTTGTGCGCATCAGTGAGACCAATCTGTGGCCATCAGTGATGCAAGTCAGTGCTGCCTTTCAGTGCCTATCAGTGCCTGCTCATCAGTGCTGTTCATCAGCACTGCCTATCATAGCCCATAAGTGCCCATCAGTGCCACCTATCAGTGCTTCATATCAGTGCTGCCTATCAGTGCCCATCAGTGCTGCATATTAGTGCCTCCTCATCTGTGCCTTTCAGTGCCATCTCAACAGTGCCCATCAGTGTCGCCTCATCAGTGCCCATCAGTGCAGCCTATCAGTGCACATCAGTGCAGCCTCATCAGCGCACATCAATGAATGAGAATAATTACTTATTTACAAAAAAATTCTGATAGAAACTAACAAAAACTTATTTTTTTCTAAATTTTGTTCTTTTTACATTTTTTTAGCAAAAAAGAAAAAACCCAATGGTGATTAAATACCATCAATTTGTGTGAAAAAAAAATGTCATTTGGGTACAACGCTGCATGACCGCGCAATTTCCATTCAAAGTTTGAAAGCTGAAAATTTGCCTGGACAAGAAGGGGGTAAAAGTGCCCAGTATTGAAGTGGTTACGCAGAACTTCCTTTACAGGGCTTATCCATGCTTTAATAAAGCCCATTCTACTGTCAGTGATGATCCAGGTACAGGGTGGGTCATCGCTGAAAATGTTAGGCGAACATCAATAATCCAGCAGCTCTTCCTGGAGTCACTGTCACATATCTCTATATTGGGCTGAATTCTCATCAGGCTGAAACTAAGGGGGGAATTAAAACTCCTGTTTTTACCCTGTAAATGCACCACTGCACTGCAACTGCATGCAATACACGTGATTGTAGAGTGGTTCTAGCATGGCCTCATTCACTTTAGTGGGTCAAGTTCGGCAGCATTACTGCCTCCTGAATGCAACAGGGAGGGATCATTTTTGCTGTGGCCATGAAGCAAAGCATGTACACCCCATGCAGCTTTGGGGAGGGGGCTGTAAAAACGCAGATCAAACACCTGTTTTTAAGCCCCCCAACTGCAAATGTAAACAAGTCCTTATATGTACACAAATTAGAAACCTACATAACTGTAAATAAATTTTTGTTTGTTACAAACCTAAAGCTGTATAATAAATGCTAGACAGCTGAATTTTATAGAGGCAATCACGTACAGTAATACAACCATAACACTGATAGGCAAAACAAGGAGATTAAAGTCCATCAAATAAACTATCAATATAAATTTGTAACACAAAATAATGTAGCTTAAAATACAGTCCTAAAAGCAGTAAAACTATAAAAGTAAGAGGAAAAAGAAAGGCAAAGTGGAAAACAAAAATGTAAAGGACTGCTCAATTAAAAGAAGACAAAGGTGCATGTTGCTGTGTCATGTAGGGCACAAGTCACTAAAGCTTATCGCATACGTTATGTCAGTCACGTGATCACTTACCGCATGCGATAACGAAAATGTCAATTCACTATCGCTCATATGTGGTATTTAACGGAAACACCAAAAACATTCAGTAAATAACGCATAAAAAGGCATCAAAGTCAATTCACTAAAGGAAATAACGAAATAAATGCATGAAATTAAGTACTGCTCCAAGCTTGCGATAACTATGCGGTAACCACAGCAATGTCAGAACCCCCCCCCCCCCCCCCCCCAGTTATTGGTTGAAACATAGGCGGGAAAGTGCAAGTTGGAGGTGTGTGGAGTGTAATGCCGCGTACACACGGTTGGAATTTCCGATGGAAACAGTCCGATGGGAGCTTTTCATCAGATTTTCCGACCGTGTGTATGCCCATCGGTCTTTTTCTGTCAGAATTTCTGACGGACTTTGGATTGAGAACCTGTTCTTAATTTTTCCGACAGGAAAACCATCAGAGCTTTTTCCGACGAGAATTCCGACCGTGTATACGCGGCATAAGAGGAGTGAGGAGTGTTATCTAGAGGCTGTCAGAGGATATCATATTAAAATGAAGCCCTTTGCATCCAGTCTCCTGGAATTTAAGGCAATACAGAAGAGGAGGAGGAGGAGGAGGAGGGGGAGATATCAAGTGGTCCTTTTGAAGGAAAGAACCTCTTCAAAGAGTGCACGCTTCTGGACCAAATCTCTGAAGCTGAGACCCAGCAGAAGTTCAGGTTATCCAAGCAACTGATAATGGAGCTCTATATGCAACTGATCGGGTACCTTGAGCCCTCTACACAGAGAAGTCATGCCATACCAGCCATGACCAAATTTGCTATCAGCCTTCCATTTTTTGGAAAGGCTTCATACCAGATGGTCGCAGATGAGATTGTATGAATTTCCCAGTGCCCTTTTTCCCATCTCCTTACCCAAGTTCTTATTTGATTCAATGCAATAGCACCAAAATACATATTTTTCCCTGATTCTCGCCAGGAGAAGAAAGATTTCTACAGTATTGCCAGAACACCTAATATGTTCAGTGCAATTTACTATACACATGTTGCCTTTTTTGGACCATCATTTAAGGAGCACATATACAGGAATAGGAAAGATTACCACTCCTTAAACATCCAGGTGGTTTGTGATGCCAATATGATCATCAGTAAATGTGGTCACAGGATTTCTGGGATCTGTGCATGATGCACACATACAGTATTATGAAAGTACCTAATCTATGAGAATTTTAAAGCTTAAAATATATCCGCAGGTTGACTGATAGGTAAGACACCTACATGTTTCGTTCTTTTTTTTAAGCTTGTGTTCTTACCCTTTAAAAAACGAATCTAATCAATTTTTTTTTTTTTATAGGCGATTTATGTTTACCATGGCTTCGCACGCCAGTTTTGAGACCATCCTCAGCAGCTGAAAGTCAGTATAATACTGCTTTCACCAAGATTAGAATATTGATTGAGCAGACATTTGCGTTGTGAAAAGCAGATTCCAGTGCGTATCCATGTATGTGGGATTTCCAACGCTATACTATAAAGAATAGGACATGTTTGTTACCTGCTGTGTGATGCATAATATGGCTTGTTGGGCGGGTCTGCTGTCCAATTCTGACTTTCAGTAAACAGACGAGAACCAGATCCCAGCACTTCCAGAAATCAATTCTGATGAACATGGTAATGCCATCTGCCAGAGGTTTATCAAAACCTATTTTGAAAGGTATGTCCCTAAATAGCTAATGATCACTTGCATTTCTAGAACTGTCATCTCCTTGACCCCTCCTAGGACTATCCATTACTCAACGTTGCACTTGATATTTTTTCTCACTGCTGATGCTGATCTCAGAGGCAGATTTAACAGAATTTTTAGGAACCACAGTATGTACAGGATGTGACATTCATGCAAGATGCTTGTGATAACTTACCGCACGTTGTCATTCGGTATTTTCGAATAGATAACGCATGCAAGTTTATAACGAAAGCCTTTTCATGAATTGCAGCGTTGTTTTTTTTGTTTTTTTAAACGTTGTGCGATATGTTACTGCATACTCAAATGTGGTAACACATGGCTTAGTGAATTGTGCCCGTAGTCACATACAGTATAAGGTTCATTTATTTTCATCCAATATTCTCAAAGGAGGATGCACATCTTTTTACTGCATGTTTTGCCATGTTTTTTCATGTGGCAAAACGTTTGCTTCTGTGTTTGGAGTGCCATTTCTAATTAGTTGCATAAAGCTGGCCAAACAATATACAATCTAATTGTACAATTTCTGTACAATCTCCTTTAGTTTTATCAAAACTATATAATATAGGTCACACCTATCTATCCAATCACTCTTTATCCAGTCAGGCAGGCCTTTGCACTACATAGGTGATGGTAGATCTAAAGATGATTGTACAATCCAATTGTATGGTGAGCTTTACAGATTTCCAGGGACAAACTTCTCCTGTTTTCAATACTTCAACTCTGCTCCACATAGGCTGTTATGTGATCGCTCAGCTCCTGCACACTCCTCCAAATGAACGATCTATACAAGAAGAAGGTAAGGTACAAAACCATTGATCAGCAAAGGGAAACACTGGCTGAGTATAGAAGGAGAACAGTCCTCAGTGACAATGCCTGCATTGAAAAAGCATGTAGCTTCAGAGGTGGGTGGGAGTATTCTCCTGAAGTGGGTGTGTTTTAATGAGGTGAGCTGTTGAAATACTTCCTTCTAATGCCGCATACACACGATCGGAAATTCCCCCAGCAAAAGACCAATGTGAGCTTTTGGTCGGAAATTCCGACTGTGTGTATGCTCCATCGGACTTTTGCTGGCGGAATTCCCGCTAGCAAAAGATTGAGAGCAGGGTCTCTTTTTTTTGGTCGGAAAAAGTTCCAATCGGAAATTCCAATTGTCTGAAGCAATTCCGACACGCAAAATTCCTACGCATGCTCGGAAACAATTTGACGCATGCTCGGAAGCATTGAACTTCATTTTCTCGGCTCTTCGTAGTGTTGTACGTCACCGTGTTCTTGCCGGTTGAAAGTTCAGAGAACTTTTGTGTGACCATGTGTATGCAAGCCAAGCTTGAGTTGAATTCCGTCAGAAAAAACATCCAAGATTTTTCCGACGGAAAATCTGCTCGTGTGTACGTGGCATTATGGTTTTCAAGTACCAAAGGACAAATACTAAGAAGTCATGGAGGAGTTTTCTATAGGAGACACTATCACATAGGTATATTAAAGTTGTAAACCCTCCTCCATAAGTTTATCCCATAGCAACCACGAACTGTTAAAATCACGATATGTAAATTTCACCTTACTGGCTCTGTTTGCTTGTAATCTGTATTGTTGTTTCTGCTGACGTCACCGGCGCATGCGTATCTGTAATGCGATTAAAGGCACGCTCTCTGTGCTGTCACTCCATAATGATGTGTGCCGTATCCTTTATATCCACTCGCGGCACCCTGCTGAGATCCCACGATATTAGTCGCAGTAAACATTTCCTGATACACCCCCTGTGACCTTACACGTCACAGGGGGTGTAAACATTGGGACATCACGGCGTCCTATCAAAACAACGGCACACTGCAGTGGGACATGTTGTCATGGTGATCCCAAAACAAAAGTGAGGCTTGGCTAAGAACCCCAGTGAGCATGTGCGAGATTATATATCAGAATAGCAGGAAGGGCAGAAGTAAATTGCTAAACGGACTCGGAAGACAGCAGTCAAAATGGAGCTGCCTTTTCCCAGGAAGAAGAATTTTTTAACAAGATTGGAGGTTATTATTAATATGGAATGTGTTATAATACATTGCTATACTTACTATCTTATTTAAAAAAAACGGCTTCATAAGGAGAGAGTTTACTTCCTTTTTAATAGTATATTGGTGCATAGGGGAAGCTGGAATTAAAAAAAAAAGCATTAAAGGTAAAGGTAGCCTTTTAATACCTGTGGCAGCCTTGGGTATGGATTGTGTGGCATGTGCAGGCAGATTGCACTGAACATGCCTAAAGCACTTATAAATCAAAAACTAAAAATGTAATATATTGCAATTTACCAGTTCTTAAATGTGGTGGCTGCATTCATTGCCATTTTTAGACTTTTTTTTTTAACCTTAATTTTCACCTGTTGATTTTTGTCAGTAACATACTTCCTGTCCTAGTATGACAATGGTCACTCACAGTACTGCATCAAGAAAAGAGAAACAGGAGTCCTAGGAATTTACCCTGTTCACCTGTCCGTAACATACTGTAGATGGGCACTGTCCTGTTTTCCTCAGAACACTATAACTGATAACAGTCAGCACAGGAAGTTATCAGTTGACAACATTTCTGGTGAGATCAACAAGTATTTTATGCAAATACTGAACAGATATAAAATAAAAACATTTTACATTTTTGAAAGGGACCAAAAAAAAAGTGTTTCATACCCTTTAAAGGGGAATAGTAAATAAAACATGAGCCTATTCACTGTATAAATTGCATGCATAGGCCACATTCCGTGTACCCACATAATGTTTTATATACTGTGACATGTAAAAGAGTCTGACAAACACCCATAAACATAAAGGCAAAGTGATACACTGTTTCATTGATGGTCAGTGGTGAGTGCCCCCTTTCGTTGATGGTCAGTGGCGAGTGGTCCTTTTCATTGGAAGTCAGTGATAAGTGCCCACTATCATTGCTGGTCAATTCTGAGTGCTTCCTTTCAGTCATGATCAGTGGTCAGTGCCCTCTTTCATTGGTGGTAACTGATGATTGCCCCTATTCATTGAGGGCCAATGGTGGCCTCCTTTCTTTGTAGTCAGAAAGAGTGCCCTCCATAGTTGGTGACAAGTGGTGAGTGCCCCCTTTCATTGATGGTCCATAGGAACTCAGTAACTTGGTTATACAGTAGATGTTCAGTGATTGCTGACCTGAAAAAGCAGTCCTACGCTGCAAACACCTAAATTCCAAATCTGCTGAGTTAAATCAGCATTGCTACTATAAAGACTGTATCAAGAGTATCTGTTACTTCCTGTATTCCTGTATATCTGCATGTTGGTAGGCCAGACAGAAGACTCAGGGGCATCTCAGATATCTTAGTCTAGTGATGAACCAAAAGATGAGTGTGGGCATTCAGCACATTTAATCATGATTGCTTTGGGCTGCACCTAATGATAGATAAAGCAGCAAGACATATGGTACATTAATGTCAGGATCTCTCCACTCAGTCTCAAGTATTTTGCAGACTCTAAAGCCACGTACACACGATCGGACTTTCCGATGGGAAATGTTGGCTGTGAGCTTGTTGGCGGTAACTGTGTGTATGCTCCATCGGACAATTGTTGTCAGACTTTACGCCAACAAATGTTGGCTAGCATGTTCTCAAATTTTCCGCTAACAAATATGTGTTGTTTGACTTTCCGATCGTGTGTACGCAAGTCCGTCGGACAAAAGTACAAACAGAAGCAGAAGCGGTAGGTCTTGTAAACTAGCGTTTGTAATGGAGAATTAACATTTGCGACGTGGCAACTTATATAATCTCCAAATGCAGCGCACAATTCTCTTCTTCTTTAATGGGATAATAATGAAGCTGCTTTGCTGGTGATTACAGTTATTGCAAACAAATTTTCAAAGGCTTTTTTTTCTAGTGATATCAAGAATAATATTATTATGTTTTTATTTTTATTTTATTTGGGCAAGTTACCACAGCACCATTATCCTGTAGTTTTTAAGATCAAAGATACAACTATGTTGGTGTCCTTTTTTTTTAAATGTAACTGCCTACTCCCAAACTGTCATTTGAAGTAAAACACATAGCCAGGTATTATTCTCCACAATTTTTTTATTGTGCATTAAAAAAAGAAAACAAATAAAATTAGACATGCTATCTGCCAATAGAACTTAACCAAAAAGTGCATTCTATGTATCCAAAAATATAGAACATATACCAAATCAAATCATTATTCAACCAAAAAAATAATGTCAAAGCAATAACTCCAAGGCCAATAATAAATAACACGTTATCTCCCCCGAATCCGCAACATGTCTGGTTGACGAACGGCTGTTCTTAAACAAACTAAAAAGAGCTAAATGAAAAACGCAAAAAGAAAAGCGCAAATCAACACTCACCAAACTTCTACTAACACAAAATTAGCAGAATGAGACCAAAGGGTGGCGCTAGGGAGCTGAAAAAAACATGTAGTATGTCTAGTAGGTCACTAATGTTGTTGGCCAACATTTGTGTGACCATGTGTATGCAAGACAAGTTTGAGCCAACACCCTTCTGATAAAATTCCACGGTTTTGTTGTCGGAAAGTCCAAACGTGTGTACGGGGCTTAACAGGTTTTCTTCTAAGATTGCCATGTATTTGGCTCCATCAATCTTCCCATCAAATCTGACCAGGTTCCCTTTCCCTGCTGAAGAAAAGCATCCCCACAACATGATGCTGCCACCACCATGTTTCACAGTGGGAATGGTGTGTTCAGGGTGATGTGCAGTGTTAGTTTTCAGCTACACATAGCGTTTTGCTTTTAGGCCAAAAAGTTCAATTTTGGACTCTTCTGACCAGAGCACCTTCTTCCACATGTTTGCTGTGCCCCCCACATGGCTTCTCTCAAACTGCAAACAGGACTTCTGATGGCTTTCATCTTGTCACTCTTCCATAAAGGCCAGATTTGTGGAGCGCAGGACTAATACAGTGGTGTGAAAAAGTGTTTGCCCCCTTCCTCATTTCCTGTTCCTTTGCATGTTTGTCACACTTAAGTGTTTCGGAACATCAAACCAATTTAAACAATAGTCAAGGACAACACAAGTAAACACAAAATGCAATTTGTAAATGAAGGTGTTTATTATTAAAGGTGAAAAAAAATCCAAACCATCATGGCCCTGTGTGAAAAAGTTATTGCCCCCTAAACCTAATAACTGGTTGGGCCACCCTTAGCAGCAACAACTGCAACCAAGCGTTTGCGATAACGTGCAATGAGGCTTTTACAGCGTCCTGGAGGAATTTTGGCCCACTCATCTTTGCAGAATTGTCCTAATTCAGTTACATTACAGGGTTTTCGAGCATGAACGGCCTCTTAAAGGTCATACCACAACATCTCAATAGGATTCAGGTCAGGACTTTGGCTAGGCCCTCCAAAGTCTTCATTTTGTTTTTCTTCAGCCATTCGGTGGTGGACTTGCTGGTGTGTTTAGGATCATTGTCCTGCTGCAGAACCCAAGTTCGTTTCAGCTTGAGTACACGAACAGATGGTCGGACATTCTCCTTCAGGATCTCTTGGTAGACAGCAGAATTCATAGTTCCTTTTATCACGGCAAGTCTTCCAGGTCCTGAAGCAGCAAAACAGCCCCAGACCATCACACTACCACCACCATATTTTACTGTTGGTATAATGTTCTTTTTCTGAAATGCAGTGTTCCTTCTACGCCAGATATACTTGGACACACACCTTCCAAAGAGTTCCACTTTTGTCTCATCGGTCCACAGAATGTTGTCCCAAAAGTCTTGGGGATCATCAAGATGTGTTGTGGAGAAATTGAGACGAGCTTTGATGTTCTTTTTGCTCAGCAGTGGTTTTCTCCTTGGAACTCTGCCATGCAGGCCATTTTTGCCCAGTCTTTTCCTGATGGTGGAGGCATGAACGCTGACCTTAACTGAGGCAAGTGAGGCCTGCAGTTCCTTGGACGTTGTTGTGGGGTCTTTTGTGACCTCTTGGATGAGTCGTCGCTGCGCTCTTGGGGTAATTTTGGGCGGCCGGCCACTCCTGGGAAGGTTCACCACTGTTCCATGTCTTCGCCATTTGTGGATAATGGCTCTCACTGTGGTTCGCTGGATTCCCAAAGCTTTGGAAATGGCTTTATAACCCTTTCCAGACTGATAGATCTCAATTACTTTCTTTCTCAATTGTTCCTGAATTTCTTTGGGTCTCGGCATGATGTGTAGCTTTTAAGGATCTTCTGGTGGACCTTACTGTGTCAAGCAGCTCCTATTTAAGTGATGCCTTGATTGTGAACAGGTGTAGCAATAATCAGGCCTGGGTGTGGCTAGAGAAATTGAACTCAGGTGTGGACAACCACAGTTATAGTATGTTTTAACAAGGGGGGCAATCACTTTTTCACACAGGGCCATGATGGTTTGGATTTTTTTTCACCTTTAATAATAAACACCTTCATTTACAAATTGCATTTTGTGTTTACTTGTGTTGTCCTTGACTATTGTTTAAATTGGTTTGATGTTCCGAAACACTTAAGTGTGACAAACATGCAAAGGAACAGGAAATGAGGAAGGGGGCAAACACTTTTTCACACCACTGTAGTTGTCCTGTGGAAAGATTGCCCCACTTGAGTTGTGGATCTCTGCAGCTCCTCCAGAGTTACCATGAGCCTCTTGGCTGCTTCTCTCATTAATTCTCTCCTTGCCCGGCCTGTCAGTTTAGGTGGATGGTCATGTCTTGGTAGATTTGCTGTTGTGCCATCTTCTTTCCATTTTCAGACTATGGATTGAACAGTGCTCCGTGAGATGTTCAAAGCTTGGGATATTTTTTTATAACCTAACCCTGCTTTAAACTTCACAACTTTATCCCTGACCTGCCTGTGTTCCTTGGCCTTCATGATGCTGTTTGTTCACCAAGGTTCTCCTACAAACCTCTGAAGGCTTCACAGAACAGCTGTATTTACAATGAAATTAAATTACACACACAGGTGGACTTTATTAATTAGGTGACCCCTGAAGGTAATTGGTTCCACTAGATTTTAGTTAGGGGTATCAGAGTAAAGGGGGCTGAATACAAATGCATGCCACACTTTTCACATATTTATTTGTAAAAATTGTGTAAACTATTCATTAATGATTTTCCTTCCACTTTACAATTATGTGCCACTTTGTGTTGGTCTATCACATAAAATCCCAATAAAATACATTTACGTTTTTGGTTGTAACATGACAAAATGTGGAATATTTCAAGGGGTATGAATATTTTTTAAGGCACTGTAGATGTTCAGTGATTGCTGACCTGAAAAGCTCTTCTGGTGCTAAGCTGCAAACACCTAAATTCCAACTCTGCTGAGTTAAATCAGCACTGCTACTATAAAAACTATATCAAGATTATCTGTCACTTCCTGTATATCTGCATGTTGGTAGGCCAGACAGAAGACTCAGAGGTGTCTCAGATCAGATATCTTGGTCTAGTGATGAACCAAAAGATGAGTGTGGGCATTCAGCACATTTAATCATGATTGCTTTGGGCTACACCTAATGATAGATAAAGCAGCAAGACATACTGTACATTAATGTCAGGATCTCTTGGATTTGTGAGAGATTCCTACAGCATGCATGAAGACTAGGTACACTGACATTTCTTAACTCTGCAACATCTCTGTACTTCTCTTACACTATTCACTTCTGCAATCCTCATCTCATCTTTGCGACCCCCTTGCACTACTCTTAAACTCCTTACCTCTGCAACCTCAGGCATTACTCTAATGCCGCGTACACATGATCGGACATTCCGACAACAAAATCCATGGATTTTTTCTGAAGGATGTTGGCCCAAACTTGTCTTGCATACACACGGTCATACAAATCTTGTCAGAAATGCCGAACGTCAAGAACGCGGTGATGTACAACACGTACGGCTGCAGTAGAAAAGGGAAGTTTAATACCAAATGTGGCATCCTTTGGGCTCCTTCTGCTAATCTTGTGTTAGTAGAAGTTTGGTGAGAGGCGCTTTTTAGCCTCACGATTTTCCGATCGTTACTGCTCTTTAGTTTGTGTTTTTGGGTTCATATCTGGTTTTCAGTGCGTGTAGTCATTTCGCATTTGTTTTTCAGTGCATATTTTATAGTACGTATTTGATTTCGCATTGCGTTCTTGTCCACTCGTTTCTTATTTTCAGCTCTTTCTTCTCAGGGTTTTTAACTACCGGCTGCCCAGAGCCAGAAGAGTGGTGGAGAACGCTTTTGGTATAATGGCCAGCCGTTCCGCCTATTCCTTACGGCAATCAACATGGCGGAATATAAACTTAACCATATAAAACTTCTTTTAAGACAAATAGGCATGACCAAATGTAGTTAACCTGCATCTACAAAAAACATTGTATTAGTGGGCGAACAAACAATGTTTACTAAGAACGATTACTGTGCCCACGAACCTGAAACTTGCCATTTTAAAACTGTACAACAGTAAAGAAAAGCACAAGGAGCTGCACAAACGTAATAAGAAGAATAGGAACACACGACAAAATACTTACTTTTTTGCAGCACTCTCTTGATTCTTCTGTACTGATTCTGCTCCCTCAATTTGAGGTCTGGACATCGTTTCCTCAGTTGATCCTTGGATCGCCGTACCCCAAAATTCTTCGGCAGACCTTTCACAACTTTAGTCATGATCTTGGCCTTTCTCACATTTGGGTTTGGGTACGGTCCATGCTTCCCGTCATAGTCGTCCCTCTTGAAGATGTCCACCGTCTCCACCATCTATAAAAAGGCACTATTTGAGGCCTTAAATATCCTCTGGGACCGGGACGTTTGTGGCTCAGGGGTTTCCTCGTCTTTGCTGCTACTCTCAGGCACCTGCTCTGTCTCTGCCATGTGCTCTCCCACTGCCCCGAAAGAGAAGGGGCGGGGAATATACTAGACATTAAGGTTTGTCTTGTGTTGTGTCTTGCAGAGAAAATGGATCTATTCAATGATGAGGACTTTATCCCCATATTCATTGCTATGTACAGGGAGCTGCCCTGTCTGTGGCAGGTAAACCACCCCTTTTATAACAATAAACCAAAGAGGAAGGCCGCGCTGGATCAATTGCTGGAATTTGTGAAGCTGGTGATCCCCACGGCAGACATCCCCTATTTGAAGGCCCTAATTGGTGGTATGAGGAGCACTTATAATAGGGAGCGCCAGAAGGTCCAGGATTCCCAGAGATCAGGAGCTGCAGCAGATGACATTTATGTACCCAGGCTGTGGTACCATGACAGACTGCATTTTCTGAACCCATGCCAGCCCTCTCCAATCTTCCTTCAAGGCTTCCTTCCACCTCAGCTGAGGCTTCTGACATCCAACCTGGGCCTTCCAGCCAGGAAGAAGTGGAGGAGCCCAGCTTGAGCCAGGTATAGCATTGTTCAACATATTTCTAGTCAAATAATTAATGATGTTAACTAGATGTTATTATTGATCAGTAATTTCTGATTTTACAAAGTGTTTTACATATCAATAGACTGCGCATTTAACACAGAGCATTACTGTACATTTAATGCAGTATATTTCAGTGCGTTACTACACGTTTAATGCAGTATATTTCAGGACAATAGTGCACATTTAATGCAGTATATTTCACTGTGTTATTGCAAGTTGAATGCAGTATATTTCAGTTTGTTACTGCACGTTTAAAGAAGTATATTTCTGTGTGTTTCTGCACATTTAATGCAGTATATTTCTGTCCGTTACTGCAGGTTTAATGCAGTATACAGTATCTCACAAAAGTGAGTACCATTATTTTCCAGCACTGCCTTAACCCTCTTGGGCATGGAGTTCACCAGAGCTTTACAGGTTTCCACTGGAGTCCTCTTCCACTCCTCCATGACGACATCACAGAGCTGGTGGATGCTAGAGACCTTGCGCTTCTCCACCTTGCGTTTGAGGATGCCCCACAGATGCTCAATAGGGTTTAGGTCTGGAGACATACTCTCAGTCCATTACCTTTACTCTCAGCTTCTTTAGCAAGGCAGTGGTCATCTTGGAGGTGTGTTTGGGGTCTTTATCATGTTGGAATACTGCCCTGCAGCCCAGTCTCAAAAGGGGATCATGCTCTGCTTCAGTATGTCACAGTACATGTTGGCATTCATGGTTCCCTCAATGAACTGTAGTTCCCCAGTTGTGGCAGCACTTATGCAGCCCCAGACCATGACACTCCCACCACCATGCTTGACTGTAGGCAAGACACACTTGTCTTTGTACTCCTCACCTGGTTGCCGCCACATACGCTTGACACCATCTGATCTTGGTCTCATCAGACCATAGGACATGGTTCCAGTAATCCATGTCCTTAGTCTGCTAGTCTTCAGCAAACTGTTTGTAGGCTTTCTTGTGCATCATCTCCCTGAGGAAGATACAAATTTCCCTTGTATCGTCATGGGTAGGGGAGGGGACAGGATGGTGCAGGAAGCAGCTGGTCTGCTTCACAGAGAACAGACATACGACCTTAACCAAAACCCAGGGTTTTAAGGAACATTACAGATTGGTGAACTTAATGCACCTAACCTATATGAGTACCCTGTATTGGGGCTTTTTTTTTGTACAATAAAATTGTGTTAAACTGTATCACGCTATGGAGTCTCTTTCTACTGTTTGTATATGAGGATACAGCATCAGTGAGGAGTCTGGATCCATACAGCTAACTTAGAATCCCTGAGGTGATTCATATGCATGTTTGACCAAACTTAATTGCGAGGTCACACGCTCTAAGGTGAGCAGCCATTGCCTGAGGATGGGGAGCACCTTAGTTTGGGCACTGCAACACGATATTTTCACAGTTTTAAACCTTTAATAAGGACTATATACCGATTATGTTGGACCGATCTGTGTTTTATTAGAACGTCACTGTTACATGCACTATAGCACTATAGCACTTTATGATTCACGTTTGTGGCACCATATATTTAATATAAGTTTGTTTATTACTTTTATTTTTGTCTATGGAATGTGACACTTGAAACAGAATATATCATCACAGCAATCAAAAAACTCTATATACAGTTTTGGAATATATTATAGTTTTTGTCAGTTTATCACAGTTTTTCTATTATTATTTTTCTCAATACTGTAAAGTCGGCACTTTAACCTTCCTAGCGGTAATCCCGAGTCTGGCTCGGGTTCAGTTTTCTCTGCTGGGAGCGGTAACCCCGAGCCAGACTCGGGCTGCATTGCAGGATACAGGGGGGGAAGTTACTTACCTTTTCCCCTGGATCCTGCGATGTCTCCCTGCTGTGTGAGCGAGCCGTCCGCTCGCTCGATTCACACAGTGCCGAGTGCTGCCGATCTCTGTTCCCTGCGACGTTCCGACGCACGGGAGCGGAGATCGGCGCCAAATTTAAAAAAGTTTCAAAACACACAACACATACAGTACTGTAATCTTACAGATTATATACTGATAAGATACTGTATACAAAAAATACACATCCCCTTTGTCCCTAGTGGTCTGCCCAGTGCCCTGCATGTCATTTTATATAATAAAAAAAAAAAATTCTGCCTGGAAACTGGAGATTGTCCATAGCAACCAAAAAGTGTCCCTTTATGTCAAAAGTGGTTTTAGACCAGCTAGAAAACACAGATAAAAAATTAGAATCACAATTTATCATCAAACAATAAATTTAATGACAGCGACTATTCTGCAACTGAGCAAATTTCAGTGTTTTTGATTTGATTACATTATTGAATCATTTTTATATATATTTTTATTATATTATAATTTATGATTTTGTGTTTCAAACTTTATCATACCCGGGATATCTACTAGACTCTGGTTCGGACAGATTTAAGTGAGTTATTCATAAGAACTGCATGCCTACAATATAAAAACGCCAAATTTCCATGCAAAATAATTGTACCGCTTTCAGCACTAAATTCCGGACAGAATCATACCGCCAGGGAGGTTAAAGGTATTTGTTGAAACTAATATTAGGAGCAGCATAGTAGTTTTCTATTCATATCTTTAGAAGAGGGTTCCTTCTGGGATGACAGCCATGCAGACCAATTTGATGCAGTGTATTCGGTGTATGGTCTGAGCACTGACAGGCTGACCCCACAACCTCTTCAACCTCTGCAGCAATGCTGGCTGCACTCATACGTCTATTTCCAGAAGACAACCTCTGGATATGACTCTGAGCAGGTGCACTCAACTTCTTTGGTTGACCATGGTGAAGCCTGTTCTGAGTGGAATCTGTCCTGTTAAACCACTGTATGGTCTTGGCCACAGTGCTGCAGCTCAGTTTCAGGGTCTCTGACTCATAAATGGGATCGACTCCCCCGGAATAATGGCCGATATGGGTAATATGCCGGAGGAAGTTGCAACTTGATGTAATAAAATAGGCGTCTCCGAGGTCCAATTACTGAAGCTAGAGTCTATGTTTCCAGGTGGGAAGTAATCATGGCCTGTTAGTTGCACAAGTGGTGAGTTATGAGGCCAACCGTACATTTTACAAAGAGAGTCCCAGGATGCGAATGAGGATTTGGTGAGGGGAGAGGTTGTCGGAGCTAGCTTACGATATTTATTGGGTATCCAAATCAGGGTAAATAAGTCCTTTCCACTCAGATCCATTTCCTGCTGCACCCACATCTTTGAATCCTTATGATATTTCCAGTCCGACAGCCGATTTAGTACTATAGCAAAAAAGTATTTTTTGAAATCCGGAAGTGCTCGCCCTCCAGCGCATTTAGGTTTAATTAACCATTTATGAGCAATTTTTTTTTACGATTCCATACAAATTTACCTATTACGGATTGTATTAGCTTAAAAACCCAATAGGAATTTTATAAGGGATCATCTGGAATAAAAAGAGTAGCCTGGGTAATATGTTAATTTTTACGATTCCAATTTTTCCTAGCTATGAATGTGCCAGCTGTTTCCATTTTTGTAGGTCTGCCCTAATTGCGTTCAGCAAGGGGATATAATTTCTGCAGAATAGGGAGGCAGGGTTAGAGGTAAGATGAATTCCTAAATATTTTAACGCTAGTGGTTGCCAATGAAAAGGGAAGGAAGATTGTAGTCTAACCGCCGTCTTATGTGGGATTGATATGTAGCACTGACCCCTGAAGGAGCTGCTGGTTTAATTTGGGCTTACCGTTACCTTCTTGGCCTCGTAGATGTCCAGGGGTTTCCCGAGGTAGATGGCCCAAAGAACTGCAGAACTGACACTGGATCCACTTTAGGGATTTTTATTTGCAAAAAGGTAGACAAAACACAGTCTCTCAATAAAGGAATAGAGGGTATAGGTAGGAAGTTCAGGTACTCTTGGAACTGCTGAAACTGGATATCTCTCACTATGAAATCCAGGGAATAGCCATTCGCAACTGGATATTACAGCTATCGGATAAATCTCCTCTCAGTGGATTTAGCAGCCGACTGACTGAGATAAAGCAAAGTCTCTGCCACAGACTTGGTTGTAGAACTTGTAAATGAAAAGTCTCTGCCACAGACTTGGTTGTAGAACTTGTAAATGAAAAGTCTCTGCCACAGACTTGGATGTAACTGAAGGATAAATGAACTTGAGAACCCCCATACTGTACCAGTATCTTGCAGCCGGTCCGGCGATACCGTACGAGTGTGGATTCACCTGGTGTCCTTTCAACTTAGCTTCCAGGCTCTTGCTGAGCAGCCAACTTTGTGCGTGGCCCTCTTCTGAAGAGTCCTCCCCTGGTTGCGTCCTTAGTTGCTGGGCCTCTCCAAAGACGAGACGGCACCGGACCACCTTGGAATCCTCCTTTCAGTTACTGTGCCTCGGGCTAGCCAGCCCCGAGACTCGGAAATGGATGGATCCGCACCCCAGGCCATGAGGGCCCCTGAGGGCTGGTCAGGAGGACCAGGACCAAACAGACAGAAAAATCTTTTGGACCGGAACCCAGAAGCACGTGACCTCAGTACCTTAAGTACCCTCCCCCAGATGCACAGCGAGACAACGCACTCACTGGTTTGTTCCCGAGAGAGATTGGCACCCAATGCGTCCAACCAGACTGCGTTCTGGTGCTTGCCAGAGGTGACACCCACACCTATGGCCAAGCAGAACACAATACAATCTAGCCAAACCGGGAATGAGACCAGAATTTAGAACAATTAACCCTAAAACCCAACTGTGGTTTTAGGAACATTAAATTTACAAAAGATATAGCGCATGCTCATTAGGAGCCCAGCGCTACAGATATATTTAATATTTCTGATTTTGATAGATTGATTTTAAAATTGGATATTACGCCGAATTTATTGAAAGCTGACATAAGATTGGGGAAGGAGATAAGTGGTTGCTGTACATGAAAAAAAGGATATCATTCGCATATGCGGCGTATTTATGCTCTGACTTTCCTACACTAATTCCATGGATGTTGGGATCATTACGTATCATCGCTAAAAAGGGTTCTAATGGCAAAGTGATTAGAATGGGGGATAGGGGGCAACCCTGCCGAGTTCCGTTATGTAAGAAGAAGGAGGAGCATGGAGAGTCTCCGGATGGAATCCCCCCCCCTCCCGCTGATGCCCAGTTAGCATATGAAGTTAAATAGGGGAGTAAGATGTCCACATAGGTGCTATAATATGCCACCGTCAAATCGTCGGGCCCGGTGCCTTACCATTGGCCATGGTTTTAAGCACACTCTTGAGTTCCGCGGTGGTGAGATCCCCCTCCAGAGACTCCAGATCAGATGTAGACAGCTTCGGTATGTTGGCTTTGACAAATATTCTTGAATAGTAGTTTTTCTGGTCTCATCGTCAGGGATGGTCCGTCTTACATGATATAGTTGCTGATAGAAAGCTTTAAATTCTTTAGCTATCTCGTTGGTTTTATAAAGCATATTATCTGAGGCCAATTTGATTTTAGCTATAAAGGAAGCTGACTTTTTTTGTTGTATGGAACGGGCTACGACTGGGTTTATTTCCCCATTTGTAAAACTGCTGGGAAACAAGACGTCGCTGCGAAGTATATTCCTCATAAAAAAGAGCTTTCGGCTTCACTATTTTCCTAGTGAGGTAATAAAGGGTTGAAGGGGAGCTAGAAAGTTTGTTTTTTCTCAAGCAAGCCTATGTCCTTAATGAGTTGGGATTGTATGTGTGTTCTCTCCCTCTTCTTCCTGGAACCCAGCTCTAAGAGCTTACCCCTAATATGGGCCTTATGATCTTCCCACAAAACTCCTGGTGTTATTTCCGAGGAGGTATTTTCTTGAAAGTAGAGGGAGAGATCCATACCTTAAGTACCCTCCCCCAGATGCACAGCGAGACAACGCACTCACTGGTTTGTTCCCGAGAGAGAGAGGGAGAGATCCATACCGATCTCCTTGGCTTCAATTTCTTCGGCTATGAGTGAGTCATTAGGTAAAGATGGAACTTTTATAGATAAGCTAATCGGCACGTGATCTGAAACCGTGGAAATTTCAATACGTGAACGTGTCATGAGATCTAAATAATGATGTCGCAAAAAGAAATAATCTATCCTCGAGTGGGTGTTATATAAGTGCGAGTAATATGTGAAATCCTTTTCGCGTGGATGCATTATCCTCCAAACATCCATGAGTTGGGCATCATGTAATTGTTTATTGATGTAGGCTAGTTACCTATGGGGGATGCATGATCTACCCTGGGAGGTATCCAAAAGGGGTTCAAGGGAGACATTAAGATCTTCCCCCATGATAACACAACTTCTTTTAATTTATTTAAGGCGGTTGATATAAATTCTACTTGACCTTGGTTAGGAGCGTGCAGATTAGCAAAAGTGCAAGGCATATTTCCCAGGCTGCCTCTTAGGAATAAGAATCTCCCAGATTGATCCGCCAGAAAATCTTCTACAAGGAAGGAGGTACCCTTTCTGAACCCAATGGCCACACCATTTGCTTTCGAGATATCTTACAGGCTGTAATACCATGTGGGGTAATGGTGAGCGTATAGTCTAACCTTAGTGGTGTGGGTAAGGTGAGTTTCTTGCAGGAAGACAATGTCTCCCTGCATGCGGTTAAGTTCTCTATAGAGTGTGTGTCTCTTACCTGCAGAATGCAGCCCCCTTACATTAAGTGTAATCAGCTTGATCGTGGCCATTGGGATCGTCTGGGAGTCTCATCCTGTACATAATACCTGCACTGCTGGTAGGTAGGCTGGGCAGAAAGGTGGGAAGGAGAAGAGAAGGAAGAAGAAAGACCAGAAAAAAAGACTAAATAGAGAAGACAAACAAACAGCACTTGACACGACAGTATGTCCCTGTCATGCACGCAAAGCCTGGGACAGCATGTGGCCCATCCTGGCAGCACGCACCCCCCGAAAGGGGCCGTCAGCCCCAGCGAAATTTGCCCCACACCACCCCAGTCATGGGGGGGGGACTCCAACACTGGTTCTGGACCGCTCGTGACCAACATAGGCACACATCATCTGTGCGGTCTGGCGCCGGCCCATTGTTAAAACATAATGCACAACCCATAATGCAAACCTGTACCCTAGTATCTCACTACACATCTTTCTATGAAAAGCATGCTGTCTAGGTTCCTACAAGCTTGTTATAACTAACCAATAAAACAGAGATTAGTAATATAACTTATTAACAGAAGGGAACGATTTAGCAGAATGTTGCAGCTACTATATCACCATAACATTACTTATCTTTAGACCTTAACGTTAGAAAGCTGCATGTTCAGTCTGCTCCAGAGTTAGACCCCTGAGCGGTTGAGCGTCGTTTGTGGGTGACTTTCTGCCATTGAACTTCCGACAAGTTGGGCAGCGCAGGTATGCCCTCCTGCCAGCCCGGGAGCTCTGGGGGATCAATGTTAAGGTCCATGCAAAATGTGTCCAAATATTCCGGTAAGCGTAAGATAGCTGTTTTCCCATCTCTGTTTGCTATGAGAGCAGATGGAAACCCCCACCTGTAGTTAATGGAGGCCAGATGTAGTTTCTCTGTGAGGGGGTTTAAAGCCCTACGCAGCTCCAGGGTCTCCCTAGCCAGATCCGGGAAGAAGGACAGGGTGATTCCGTCAAATTCTAAAGTGGCTGCTTCTCTTGCTTTCTTCATTATAAGTTCCTTCCCTTCAAAATAATGCACTCGGCAAATTACATCTCTAGGTGTTTCAGATGAAAGATTACGTGGGCGGAGGGCCCAGTGAACCCTGTCGAGCTTCAGGGGGTGATCGGCCGGATTACCTAAGAGGCTGTAAAAAATGCCATGAATGGAGGCTGCCAGATCTTCATCTCTCGTTGCCTCTGGTAATCCTCTGATGCGGATGTTATTCCTCCTGTTACGGTTCTCTTTATCTTCAATTTTATAGAGAGCCATTCTATGAGCTATTGAGATATTGCGGGTGACTGCCTGTAGATCCCTAATGGCAGTCGCGTGTCTGTCTAGCGCGGCTCCGTCTCCTTTACCCGCTCCAAGATTTGGGAGAGGTCTGCTCGAACCGCCGAGAGCTCCTTTTTAATCACCTTCTCCAGGCCAGCTAACATCGAGGCCAGGTCTGTTTTAGTGGGGAGCCTGCTCACCAGGTCCACTACTCTCGAGCGTCCGCTCTGCCCGAAGATGCTGGAGAGCGGTGTCTAGTCTCCGGCCTGTGTCGAGGGGCGGAGCACGCGCTCAATCCACGTGGCGAATGGCCTAGTCCGTCCGACTCTGGCAAATCCTCAGTCTCTGTAGCGAGAAATCGTTTAGTGTTCTTTTTCAGATGGGGTTTACCCGATCTCCTTCCCATGTTTGCCATTAGGGCTGTGATGCGAAAAGATAGCGCTTAAATCAGGCGAAATGAGTGCCGGCCCTGGAGCCTCCACGACATGCGTCCTCACACTCTCATGTCCAAGCCACGCCCTAATGCAGTATATTTCAGCGTGTTACTGCACGTTTAATGGAGTATATTTCGGTGCATTACTGCACATTTAACGCAGTATATTTCGGTGCGTTACCTGCAGCTTAATGCAGTATATTTAAGTGCGTAACTGTACGTTTAACGCAGTATATTTTAGTGCATTGGTGCACATTTTACACAGTATATTTCAGTGCGTTGGTGCACATTTAACCACTTGCCGACCAGTCGCCATACTTATAATGCGGCAGGTCAGCTCTACTGCACTAACCAACGTACCTGTACACTGGTCCGTGCATGTGAGATTGGGGATCTACCATTGTAAACAAGGTGGATCCCCGTTCTGACAGGGGACATCTCAGAGAACAGCTATCTCTATCATGTCCCAGGCAGGCCACCCCCCTACCTTTAGAGCACGCTGAGAAAACACATTTAACCCCTTGATCGCCCCCTAGTGTTAACCTCTTCCCTGCCAGTGTCATTTATACATTGATCAGTGCATTTTTATAGCACTGATCAATGTAATAATGCCACTGGTCCCCAAAAAGTGTAATTTGGGGTCAGATTTGTCCGCCGCAATGTCTCGCTAAAAAGCACAGATCACCGCCATTACCAGTAAAAACAATAAAAAAAAAGTCTCAAAATTTATCCCATAGTTTGTAGACGTAATAACTTTTGCGTAAACCAATCAATATACACCTATTGTTATTTATTTTTTCCAAAAATATGTAGAAGAATACATATTGGCCTAAACTGATGAATACATTTTCTTATATATATATTTTTTGGGATATGTATTATAGCAGAAAGTAAAAAAAAAGTTTTTTTTTCAAAATTGGCACTCTTTTTTTGTTTATAGCGCAAAAAATAAAAACCTCAGAGGTGATCAAATACCAACAAAAAAAACTCTATTTGTGAGATTAAAGGACATCAATTTTGTTTGGTTACAACGTTGCACAACTGCTCAATTGTCAGTTAAAGTGACGCAGTGTCGAATCGCAAAAAATGGCCTATCATTAAGGGGGCAAATCCTTCCGGGGCTGAAGTGGTTAACGCAGTATATTTCAGTGTGTTACTGCACATTTCAGTGCGTTACTGTATAATTCTGCACATTTAACATAGTATATTTTAGTGTGGTAGTGCACGTTTAACGCAGTATAAAAATAATGCATTTGGGTGGCAAAAATATGAATGTAATCTACTCTCTAGGGGGTGAAACTATGGGAGAATCTAGGATGTAAAAGGACCTGGGGATCCTAGTAGATGATAGGCTCAGCAATGGTATGTAATGCCAAGCTGCTGCTAACAAAGCAAACAGAATATTGGAATGCATTAAAAAGGGGATTACCTCCAGGGATAAAGCGATACTTCTCCCTTTCTACAAGACTTTGGTCTGGCCTCACCTGGAGTATGCGATCTAGTTCTGGACACCAGTCCTCAGGAAGGATGTACTGGAAATGGAGCGATTACAAAGAAGGGCAACAAAGCTAATAAATGGTCTGGAGGATATTAGTTATGAAGAAAGGTTGCGAGGACTGAACTTATTTTCTCTGGAGAAGAGACACATGAGAGGGGATATGATTTCAATTTACAAATACCATACTGGTGACCCCACAATTGGGATAAAACTTTTTTGTGGAAGGGAGTTTAATAAGACATGTGGCCACTCACTAAAACTAAAAGAAAAGTGGTTTAACCTTAAACTGCATAGAAGGTTCTTTACTGTAAGAGTGGCAAGGATGTGGAATTCCTTTACACAGGTGGTGGTTTCAGCAGGGGGCATCGATAGTTTCAAAAAACTATTAAGCCGCGTACACACAATCGGATTTTCCGATGGGAAATGTGTGAAGACAGGCTGTTGGCGGAAAATCCGACTGTTTGTATGCTCCATCGGCCAAATGTCCGCGTACCTCTATAGGGTTACAGTGTGAAGGCACTATGGACACCCAAAGACCAATTTTTCCGCACCTTTTTAACAGGTGCATATCATTTCAATTTTTGGCAGCAAGGCCAATTCTTGCTTTCATCAAGAGTACCTCTATAGGGTTAAGGTGTGAAGGCTATACAAACACCCAAAGACCAATTTTTCCACACCTGTTTGACAGGTGCAAATCATTTCAATTTTTCATAGTAAGGTAATTCTTGCTTTCATCAAGAGAACCTATATAGGGTTATTGTGTGAAGGCACCTCCGACACCCAAAGACCAATTTTTCTGCACCTGTTCTATCATTCTATCCAAAGTCTGCGGAAGAGACACCAGAATTTATGCAAAAAATCTCATCATACAGACTGGCTCCTCAAGCCGTTGTTTATAAAATAAGAAAGCTTGCAGGGAAAATTAAATTTTTTTGGGCTTTATAAATGCAATTTTTGCTGCAGCAGCTTCTAAATATGATACAGATGTGCTACTTTACAGGCAGACTAAGGGGACTCAAGGCACTATAAGGAATTTTTCATTTTTATTTTTATTTCTCATTTTCATGCTGCTGTCAATCAAATTCTGAGAGGAGGGAGCGAGGGACGGGGCCAAGCCATGCTGTGTATGTCAATAGACACACAAGTCAGAAAGTGCACCACCATAGAAAACGGCTTCCTATGGAGGCATATTGGAAGTAAAAGAAGCCAATAGCACTGGCAGGGGACCCCAGAAGAAGAGGTTTGGGGCCAATACTATTGCACAGAGCCATTAAATATAACATGTTTGTTATTTAAAAATATATATATGACTTTACAACCCCTTTAACCACTTCTGGACCACCCCACGTACATTTACTGTGACCCACCTGCGCAAAATCACGTACCTATACATGATTTTGTGCATTCGGTTTAGGGGGAGAATGCGCGCCGCTCCCGCTGGGATTGGACACAGCGGGAGCCAATCAGTGGGTCCGGCGTCCACGATGGCCACCGCAACCCGCCGATCGTTCACAGGAGACACGGATCAGCCGCCTGCCATCTTGCCTTGTTTACGTGTAAATAAGGCAAACAGCGGATCTGTCAGGAAGGGAAAGAGAGATCATTTGATTTAGCTAAGCTGAATCATGGATCTCTCTTTTTCTTCAGTGTGACACTGCCCCACATAGTTAGTAAGCACCTCCCTAGGGAACATTTAACCCCTTGATTGCCCCTGGTGTTAACCCCTTCCCTGACAGCTTTTTTATAGCACTGATCACTGTATTGGTGTCACTGGTCCCCCAAAAGTGTCACTCAGTGTCAGATTTGTCCGTCTCATGTCACAGTCCCGCTAAAAATCGCAGATCACTGCCATTACAAGTAAAAAAACAAAAGTTCCTAAATCTATCCCGTAGTTTGTAGATGCTATAACTTTTGCGCAAACAAATCAATATACACTTATTGGGATTTTTTTTACCAAAAATATGTAGAAGAATACATATTGGACTAAATTGATAAAGAAATTTGTTTTTCAAATTTGTTTTTTTGGGGGATATGTAATATAGCAGGAAGTAAAAAATTTTATTTTTTTTCCAAAATTTTCGGTCTTTTTTTTGTTTATAGCACAAAAAAAAAAGCGGAGAGGCGATCAAATACCATCAAAAGAAAGCTCTATTTGTGGGAAAAAAAGACATACATTTTAATTGGGAATAGCGTCACACAATTGTCAGTTAAAGGGACGCCGTGCCGTATCGCAAAAAATGGCCTGGTCAGGAAGTGGGTAAGTGGTTAAGAAACATGATTCTAGACGAGTGCTGCTGCCAAAGAACGCATTCCTCATGGCAAATTTTTCACAGAGCTTCAGAGTATTATATAAACTTGTAGGTTTATTTCAATAGAAAGGGGTTGGGAAAACAATAAGCAAGAGATAGGATAGGATACCTGTGGCACAAGCTTATCAGAAAAGAAGGCTTTCTAACCTGTTTGATCACTGGTTTCCTCCAAATAGTAAAGGCTAATAGTGTCTGCAGTCATGCATGCCATCATCAGCCAATCGAGCCAGAAGTGGCAGGATTGGTTGTCATCTGATGGCTATGAGTACTTAAGCAATCCCACTTTGAAAACTTTGCACAGCTGCTATAGTTCCATAAAAATACCATACCTCCCAACTTTTTGAGATGGGAATGAGGGACACCTATTAGCAAATGTATGAAGAAATAGGACACTTCCGCTTGACACGCCCCCTTAAAGGAGCATTACACAAAAAAAAATTAGTTAAACCCACAAGTGCTTTTTTTTTACCACTATTCATTTTTTACTGTCTTTTGAAATTCACAAACTCAGCAATTTAGAAACTGGATGAAAGGTTTAGCATTGGGAAACACTTTTTGAAAGATAAATAGTGCATTTTATATAAAACTATATAGATCAGACCAAAATGAGGGACAAATGAGGAGGAAAGAGGGACAGTTGGGAGCTATGTAGATACGTATGTCTCATTCACATTCAGAACATATGTTATTTTATGCTTTAAAGGAGAAGTTCAGGGTATACAAAAATCAAACATACATACTCGCCTCCATGCTGCAACATCACTGTGACACTGCAGCTTCCCATACAGCTCTAAAGCTCACCACACACATTACAATCTGATATTACAATCCCCTTTAGATTTGATAGGTATCCCATATTTTTGATAGATCTGAAGTTCATTGTACAGAGAATGACTGAGACTGATTGTAATGTATGTGGTAAGCCTAATGGCGTGTACACACAAGCGGATTTTCCGACAGAAAAAGTCAGACGGAAGCTTTTCAGCGTATATTCCGATCGTGTGTATACCTCATCTGACTTTTTTTTTTGAAAATTCTGATGGACCTAGAAATGGAACATGTTTTAAATATTTATGACAGAACCAATTCCTATCGGGAAAACCGCTCGTCTGTATGCTGTTCCGACGGACCAAAAACAATGCATGCTCTGAAGCAAGTACGAGATGGAAGCTATTGGCTACTGGCTATTGAACTTCCTTTTTCTAGTCGCATCGTACGTGTTGTACGTCACCGCATTCTTGATAATCGAACTTTGATGTGATCGTGTGTACGCAATACAGTTTCAGCAAGACAGTTTCTGACAGAGGCTTCTTATCACGATCAGAGATGCACTCGCGATCACCGAGCTGCGCGCCCTCGCACCGGCATGTTATCCTGCTGGACTTCATATGACGCCCAGTCAGGATAACAGAACCACTTCCCGGACGTTAATCTGCTATAGGCCAGGTGGGAAGTGGTTAAAAGCCAATATTAAGGAATAGTAGTAGTAAAAAAAGCTTTAGATTTAATTAACCTTTTTTTGGGGTTAATTTTCCTTTAACGGGGTGTCACACGGGGCGTGTCCTATGCCTACATAGATTTGCTAGTAGGTGTCCCTCATTCCATCTCAAAATGTTGGGAGGTATGCTAGTGCATATCCAGTAGTCAGTAGTGAACATCTGTGGGAGCGAGCATGCAGGTATAAAAAGCCAGTGTGCATTCCAACGGCTGTCCACACTCTCCTCCTCCCCAGCAATGGCTCCCTCCATTAAAGTGATTGTAAATAATTAACCATGTAAAACAGCCAATTCAGTTTAAAACTGAAACAAAAGGCAAAACATTTGTGTATAGATATTTAAAAACCATCATAAATACCTTTTTCCCCACTTTTTATAAGTGATCACATTCCCTCTGTTCTCAACTGCATACGAGCTGGGGGGGGGGGGGGGAAGGGAAGTCTGATCTGATTATTGAAGGGGAGTAGGCTGGGTTTCCAGCACAGCTAGAGAACTGTCCATGCTGTGTTCTCCTGCTTAGTGTGGTCAGTTTTTAATAGAAAAGCAGAGGGACTGACAGGAACAGAGGATACTTTTTAACCACTTATGGACTGCCCGCCATCGTGTAACGTCACTACTTTGAAGAGGAATGTCGTTGTTATGGCAGCAGCTAGCTGCTATAACCCCGGTATCCTCTTCTTCAGCGGGTGCTCCGCTTCAGGATAAAAGTGGTCTCTGCAACGGATTCGCTAGGAGATAATTTTCATCTGCGCCAGGAGAGGGCCCCCCCCTCCCGCCGCTCTCCGGTGCCCTCTGCCGCTTACCGGAGCCGCCGACAGCGGCGAAGGCGATCGTGTCTGCTCCCTAGCTTGCCATGGAGACGAGTGAGGGGGAGATGGCCTCCACCCATCTCCATGTCCTCTGTATCACTTCTGCCCATAGCTCTTAAAGGGACTTTTTTTTTCCAATGATTTAAACATCGCCTATGGATATTTTTAAGGGTAAAAGTTTGTCGCCATTCCACGAGCGGGCGCAATTTTGAAGCATGACATGTTGGGTATCAATTTACTAGGCGTAACATCATCATTCAAAATCTAAAAAACAATTGGGCTAACTTTACTGTTGCCTTATTTTTAAATGAAAAAAAGTACATTTTTTCCAACAAAAGTGCGCTTGTAAGACCGCTGCGTAAATACAGTGTGTCAAAAGGTATTGCGACAACTGCAATTTTATTATCTAGGCTGTTAGACAAAAAAATAAAATATAAATTATATATATATATAATATATATATATATATATATATATATATATATATATATATATATATATATATATATATGATATATATATATACAGTGATGTAAGTAACTGAGTTAAAATAAACTGAGTTACCTAACGCAGTAAATTTAGAGGGTAACTAGTATTGCGACAACTGATTACTTTTCCCCTCATGTTAACTCAGTTCCCATTACTTTATATATATTATATATATATATATATATATATATATATATATATAGTTATTATATATATATATATTATATATATATATACAGTGATGTAAGTAACAGAGTTAAAATAAACTGAGTTACCTACGCAGTTACTTTAGAGGGTAACTAGTAAGCTAACTGATTACTTTTCCCCTCATGGTAACGCAGTTCCCATTACTTTGGCTTAGTTACCCCAATTACATCTACTACCACAAGATGGCAGTAGTGTAAGTCCGGTGTCCTGCCGAAAAACTTCCCCCACCGGATAAGGACCCCTGTAGTGCGCAGGCGCAGGGCTTGCCCAGTACGAAGGACTACGGAGCTTCCGAAAATAATAATAATAGACCCGCTACTTGCTTACACGCTATAACAGATCTGCCCTTGGTTAGAGTAATAATAGAGCAGCCCCTTGGTTACACGATATATAACAATAATAATAAATGCGCCCTTGGTTACAGTAATACTAGACCTGCCCCTTAGTTACACATATAGAATATTTAAAAAAAAAGTCAGTTACTTTGCTGCGTAACTAATTACTTTTCCAATGTAGTAACTGAGTTACGCAATTACTTTTTGGGAGAAGTAATTTGTAACTTAACTAATTAATTTTTTAAAGTAAGATGACCAACACTGTATATATATAATGTTTGGGGGTTCTAGTAATTTACTAGCAAAAAACTCAGAAAGAGGCTCGGTCCGTAAGTGGTTAATACAAGTACACGGTACAGCAGGCACATATCAGGAATATAAAATGCTGGGGTAAAAAACACTTTAATACTACTGGCACTGACAGCATGACTTAGTGACATCACTTTTGCTGACATTATTTCATTATTCCTGTACCCCTAAAAGTAGGGTTGCCACCTTTTCTTCAAGTCAATCCCGAACACTTTAGCGACACACAGCAATCTTTTTTGTAGTATAAACTATACATACATTTTGCTATTAAATAACATTTCTAACCATATGAAGTTAATAACAAGAATCCCCCTCTACATTAGAGTCCACAGAGTTCCCCTTTTACATCTGAACTCGCAGAGTTCCTTTTTAGTGTAAGAGGGGACTTTGCAGACTCTGATGTTAGGGAGAACTCTGGCGACTCTGATGTACGGAGAGGACTCTGATTGAAGGGGGAACACTGTGGCCTTTGGGAAACTCTGACGTAAGGGGTGCTCTGAGAACCCTAATTTACCTTAGTGTACTCACTCAGAGGCAGGAGATAGAAGGGGGGAGACTACAGTCACAGACAGAGATGGATGGTGAGCTCACTCACCCCCTGGCAGTTTTCAAATTTCCAGCCCGCACTTTCCTTTTCTAAGAAGTGTGGGCAGACACAGAGGGGAGGGGCCGGGAGGAAGAGGTGCAGATCGAGCCCTCTCTCCTCTCCCGTCTGTGTGTGTGTTTGGGGGGGGTGTTAGTGTTGGATTTGGGCAGCATGAAAGAGAGCTTAGGCAACTGCAGCCAGCAACCCTGGGGGGAAGCCATAGTCTAGTCTGAATAATGTGTCCGGGTTTCAGGCAGTCTGAAACCCGGACACATGATTCCAAACCGTGTGAATCCCGGACAGGTGACAACCCTACCTAAAAGTCCTGGTGCATACACCAGGTTAGGAACCACTGCACTAAGGACAGGCATCTGCGCTGCAGAATGGTGCAACATATTACTATGTATTGTGTTTCCAAAAAAGCTACAGGTTTTGTTTTAGCCACACTGGGGATATAATGGCAGTCCATTACAAAACACACATAATCTCATCAGACCAGGTAAACCCAATGTGATTCTCAAGGAAAGTGGCATTGTGCCTGTATGTGTCTGAGCACCTTTATTTACCTAGTACTTGTACTTGTTAAATAAGCCGCATATGTACGGTATGTTAAATTACTTTTACAAAGAACCGAAAAGGGACATAAAAAGCTATGTGACAAGGGGTTGAAGTTCAACAAGAAATGATTTCCACAATCGTTGAATTATGTTAAATGAAGAAAATATTAAACAATTTTCTTGAATGCTTATTGAAAGCAGGGAATTAAAAGTAAAACTCTATATTTAAGCAATCTGCATGGATCGTCCCAGAGGCTTAGCACTTTTACTAAAAAGGGCAACAAGTTAACTGCTATAATGTTCTGACAGTAAATGTGATGAAACAAGAGATTTACTCGCACACGCTGGAGTGGATGCATCCTTCCATTTGGTATCTGAGCACGATTTACACTGTGATTAGGACTGTGAAGCTTCAGTTGGGATATTACGGCTTATGTTTTTCCTATTAGTTTCCAAATGACCTTGGAGCACCAGCATTACATCTGATTTTGATGAAATTTTAGACGATGCTGTTTGCAGTCTACTAATGGAACGCATGAACCTTCCCATGACTCCGTGCAATTACGAAGGCCGCACAGCATTGCGAGTAATGTAAACATATTTACCAAACGTGAAATTGATCTTGTGAGTTTCCCTGCGCACTGCGCAGTCAAACACGTCAGATTAGGAACATGGGTGGTAATACACGCGCCAGGATCTTGCTTCTCTCTGCACCTGGTATTGTTACTGTAGCCCAGTAACATTCCGCAGGAAGCTGGCTTCCAATTGGTTGGCCATATTCTAAAAGACGTAGGTCAGACTGTGGTTTGTTCAGTGATACTAAACAATAGCTAAACAATGGATGCGCCACATGTCTGTCTGAACAGCTTTTAGCCATTTGTTGCAAGGATCAGACCCCCCTTAATTGCTTTTCCTTTTAATCAGATTTGAGAGTCGTCACCTTCCCTGAGGCTGATTCTAAGCATTTGCTTTGGTCACCAAACAAAGTACTAGCGACCCTAGCAGTGCTTCAAATGTAATCTGAATTTTCATTTTAGTTTTCAAATTTAAGTACGGACTGTAAGAATAACAGCACAGAATACAAAGCCTATTTAATAGAACAATGTAAAATGCTATAAAAAGGTAACTGCAGTTACAAACGGCAGCCAATCAGCATTCACCTTTTAGGAGCCTTTCATACTTAAAGTGGTGTTTCCCCCAAAAAATAAAAAATAGCTTAAAAATCCTAAAAATATAAAAAAAAAAAAATAATTGGAAATTTTTTTTTTAACTCACCTCTAAATGCCTGTTGCTAGGGGGTCCCTCATAGTCTGCCTCCTTCAGTGCCCGGGCACTGACATCACTTCCCCTCAGCGCAGTCAGTCATCTGGGACACGTGACAGGTCCCAGGCGCCGCTCGTGTGCCCACAGTAAGAATGCCGTCGCCACGAGCGGAGTGGGGAACGAGGGGGGGCTTCGTTCCCCTGCATCGCTGGACCCTGGGACAGATAAGTGTCAGATTATTAAAAGTCAGCAGCTGTAGTATTTGTAGCTGCTGACTTTTTTTTTAAGGGGCACCCAACTTTAACAACATTGGGAAGCCTACCTGAGCTTTTATAGGGCCATTCTAATCTATTGGTGAATTGGTCAAACACTCAAATAGTAGGGCTGTGAAAATTAAAGATTAATTCCTCAATTAATAATTCATTGTTTTGATCAACTAAAATTCTTTTGATCGGTTCTCACCTCTCCGCCGGCTTCCGGATCTTCAGGGAGTTCTGTCAGAGATCAGGTAACGTCACGGACATCAACGTCACCGGACTCCTCCCCCCCTTCCCCAAATGCCTCCGTCTGCTAATGAAGGGAAGGGGGGAGGAGTCCGGTGACGTCTAAGTTCTGATTGAACGTAACGCGTATGGGGGAGGAGCTATGCATGACTTCACCCGCTGCTGCCCTACGGAACTGACACGATTGTCGGCTTTACATGCTGTGTTTTTATCATCTTTATGTGAGTAGTTTGTGTTTGAACACAAAAATGTAATCTTATACTTAAGAGGTGAGCACTTAGATCTTTTCTTTCTACCCATGACCTGGCGTCCTTGCTGAGATCTAAGGAGGCGTGAGAGAAGTTTATGGTCCGTGTTTACCCTTTTGATACCCGTTTGCATGACCACCTGTTTGCACAGGGGTCCATGCCATAAGGTGAGAGTGATTAGTTAGACCGGAGGTGAAGGGATTGTCACTACTGAAAAAATTACTTACGTCAGTGCTACAGTTTTAATTTAAAACTTATTTGTGTGAACTGTGAAGTTAAGTCATGGATTGTATATAATGTATACCACATTTACCACTGACTAATGCAGAGTTGCAATGCAAGATCAGCTAAAAGTAGGTGGATCTGTATGTGCGTTATAATTAATTGAAATTAGTCGATTCATCGATTAAAAATCCTATTCATTAGGGAGTTTTGCTCTACTGTACATTTGGAACCATTACAGATTAGGCCTATACTAATTAATTTGGTATCCATTTTTACTACTAAATGGATTATTTAAGACAAGCCTGAACTGCAAGATATTGCGAGCAAAGTTTATTAAGACATTATTCAGTTTGACATCAAAGCATCCACTTATGCCTTACTCATGCCTTCTCAGCACATTGAAATAAGAAAATGCATGCCAGCCAATAAAATTATTGCCAACAAAATGTTAAATATCACGTACGCTTCCTACCTGCCGAAACTGTTGAAGGGCAGAGTATTGTTTTGTGTCTTATAGGAAGTGGAAAAATTATGCTGCAATCTATTTTTTTTCTGGGGCAATTTTTCAAGGAATGCACAGTTCTATGCCATCAGTTCTCCTACTGAGTAACAAAACACACACAGGGATTGATTTACTAAAACCGGAGAGTGCAAAATGTAGTGCAGCTGTGCATGGTAGCCAATCAACTACTAACTTCCGCTTATTAAATTTGACCAAAAACCTGGAGGCTGATTGGTTTCTATGCAGAGCTTCACCCAGGGCTGTTGCAAGGATTTTTGACACCCTCTGCGAAACCTTATTTTGCCGCCCCCATTGGCTCCACCCCTGACCACACACCCTTGCCCTGCCCCTGTACACCCCACCTTTTTAATGAAGCACCCATCAAATGCAGCCTACCAGCGCCCATCAAATGCAGCCCACCAGCGCCCATCAAATGCAGCCCACCAGCGCCCATCAAATGCAGCCCACCAGCGCCCATCAAATGCAGCCTACCAGCGCCCATCAATGCAGCCTACCAGTGCCCATCAAATGCAGCCCACCAGCGCCCATCAAATGCAGCCTCACCAGCACCCATCAAATGCAGTCTACCAGCACCCATCAATGCAGCCTACCAGCGCCCATCAAATGCAGCCCAACAGCACCCATCAAATACAGCCTACCAGCACCCATCAATGCAGCCTAGCAGTGCCCATCAATGCAGCCTACCAGTGCCCACCAATGAATGTTTGCTTGTTTATATTCATTCAGGAGTCGGGACACAGACACAGTCCTCCGCCACCGCGCCTCTGACACTATGTGTGAACGGAGCGGTGGCTGCCTGCTGATGCTGAGACTTAGTTGCTTGCTGCAGAGAGAAGAGAGTAGGAACACCAGTGGCCTTGTGCCCTAGGCAGCAGTGCGCCCTAGGTGGCTGCCTAGTGGTAGCACCAGCCCTGGCTGCACCAGATATTGCACTCTCCAGTCTTGGAAAATCAACCCCACAGTGTCTCCAAGGTTGGATTACATGCCTATGAGAATTATAATCGAAGTTCTAGTTGCTATATTCTAACTTTGGACCTATTTTATTGGTGCTGCATTCAGCAATAATTATCAGTAGCTTAATTTATGTGAACATAATGCATCATGTTTTAAGATCACAAGAAAATAAGTTATTACTTCAGTTACAAACAATAGAAATCTATGATCAAAATTCAAATTTTATTATAAATTTTTTTAACAAATAGATTAACCACTTCCCGACCGTCGGCCGTCATATGACGGCCTCCGGTTTGCGGTGGTATATCTGAATGATGCCTGTAGCTACAGACATCATTCAGATATTGCCGGTTTCAGCCGGCGATTCCCTGCACCATAAGAACGATCATAGCGGCTGTTCCGCCGCTTGATCGTTCTTATGGGCGGCGGGAGGGGACGCCCCCCCCCCCCTCCCGCCGCCCTCCGGTGCTTCTACCGACTCACCGCTTCCATCGGTGAGTCGGACACAGGAACCGCCGGCAACGGATGATCACTATAGAGATTTCCGGCGGACCAGATGGTCGCCGGAGTCTCTGTGATCGTTCGGAGGCCGGGCGCGATGTGATGACGTCACGCCCGGCCTCTGCATTCGAATAACGGCGCCGCCTCCGCTGGGAAGCGGTGATCTTTTTTTTTTTTTTTTTTAATTTTAGGCTTTCCAGCCTAGAGGTGAGATGTGGGGTCTTATTGACCCCATATCTCACTGTTAATAGGTCCGATCAGGTAATATTCCTATTACAAGGGATGTTTACATTCCTTGTAATAGGAATAAAAGTAATCATTTTTTTTTTTTTTTTTTTAAACTGTCAAATTTAAAAATTAAAAGTCAAATTAACAATAATAAAAAAAAAACATTTTTTAAAGCGCCCCTGTCCCCGTGAGCTCGTACGCAGAAGTGAACGCATACGTAAGCCCCGCCCACATATGAAAACGGTGTTCAAACCAATAAAGCCAACCGTCCGCTCTAAAGAACGGTACCAGGGTGATGCCTTACAGCTGCAGGCATCACCCCGGTAAAACCCCTTGAAGCAAGATCGGTAATATCGGTCTAGTTTGCGACCGATACTGATTTTTCAGAAAATGCTGATATCGGCCTGCAATAATCGGCCTTACCAATAATCGGTCGATCCCTAAATTGTATTATAACTGTACTATCTGCTTTCATTTTGTAAAGCTCTGCTTAAACTGTTGATGCTATATAAATTATGTATAATAACAAAAATAATATATATAAGTAGTGCCTTATGCTTGAATATGCTTGCTGCTTTCACTGCTAGTCTGGCTCAACTAGGGTAACATTTTCCCATCATTTTTAATTGCTATTATTAGCAATCTTAATACCTCAAAGTTACAGCATGTCACATCTGATTCACATATAATACCCTAGCAGTCATAAAACCAGGGTCGAATATACCAATTTGGTTCTTGGGGGTTGGCTCTGACACACCCTGCCTTACTCCTACTATTGGCTTACAGGGCTACCCATCACTGTGGTGATCCACTAATGAGGCAGTTGGTTGGGAGGAGGCAGAGCCAGCAATCCAGGAAAATGATTGATACCTGAGTTTTGGGAGTGAATAGTACTAT
The DNA here is from genome assembly GCA_028564925.1 of Lithobates sylvaticus. NCBI lineage: Eukaryota > Metazoa > Chordata > Amphibia > Anura > Ranidae > Lithobates > Lithobates sylvaticus. Next base: position 105,038,075 of record CM053031.1, on the reverse strand, counting down.
ACAGAATCAGATGTGGCATGCAGGACCTAGAGAAGCCTGCTAGTCGTAAGCATGGATTAAAAAAAAATTGCAATTTTGCTTTACATCATTGGTGTAATGTTGTTTAAAAGGAGCTTGGTAATGTAAATATTATTTGAACCTACAAAGTTACCAAGTTTATGAAGAAACACCACCTGCTGGTAACTGATGGTAAATCTGGAATTTTAAACTGACCCTGTGAACACAGGGTCACTTTTACAAAATAGCACATCTGTGAATGAAGTCTGAATATACTTACTCTATGTCTGTTTATTCAAAAGTCTCAATGCTGTTGTGTAAGCATGACAGCCAAATAACTAGCATTTTCATATAATATTTATTTTATTGTCTTGGTGAATAATGAGCCAATAGCAAGATTCATTGAGTTGTTAAATGTGTGAAATGCATTGATTGCATGTTCCCATAAAAGTAGTCATATGTAGCACATAATGGGGTTGAGTTACTAAAGGTATAATGTATGTTCACTTTGCAAAGTTAGTGTTCAATTAGCTTAGCGAATGAGGTGAAGTTGTGTTCACATCTAATTATGTGCAAGCAAAAATACTTTTTATTTTCTTGAAAGTGATGTGATATTCAAAGTGAACACATATTCTTATTTACTAAGCTAATTGAACGTTCACATTGCTAACATCTACATTTTAAATAAATCAGCCCCAGCATTTTGCAATATAGGGGGTGTATATAAATGTAATATATATTATATAAATACTGTATTAAGACACTTTTTTTTTTTTTTTTTTTAATCTTTGTTGTAAATTGTCAGATTTTGGTAGATTTGTAGGACCTAGAGATAATTTACAAAACGAGACTCTGGAAGCTCGCCTATATCCAATTACATATAGCACTAGACTTGTATATAAAAAAAAGCTGTGTACAACACACAACAGCAAACTTGTAAAAGTGTTTTTTTTTTTCAGAACAGATTTGGAGAGGCTCCTAGCATGGGTGGCCTATTAAGAGCATCACAAAAATTAGGCAGGCTTTTCGGAAAATAGCTCTGTGCGCTCAGTGAGGTTTTGCAAATGATGCCAAACTCTGTAGGTTCTTAATGATGTCAGTCCTGTGTAGCCAGACATGGAATTATATTAGAAAGCAGATCACTGCGGTTTATGTAATCTATGAAAGGACGGGGCAAAGAGTCTTTGTACAACATGTGTTACAACCATACAGCAAGAGTGAAAAACAAATTGTCCTCCGCTAAACATCTGCTAGGTATACACAAGTTTGTGTGAATTTTAGCACAAAATAACCTTTCATGTAACAGCACCACGTTTATGTTTTTCTCATTCCTTTACTACTGATTAGGAGAAAATTGGACAATCCTTTAGGGGTTCTTTCATAGGCACATAGATGAGAGCTTCTGATTGTCTTATTAGTACTGATAATACCCTCTGAAGTCCTTGTTTCACCTAGCATGCCTATCAGTTGGTTATGTCAGTGAAACTAGAGTATCTCTTCTAAATCAGTACAAAGAATTGTGAATGATTTTTGCACTCTATACAGGCATACCCCACTTTTAAGTACACAACAGGGTTTATTTACTAAAGCTGAAAAGTGCAAAATCAGGCTCACTTCTGCATAGAAACCAATGAGCTTCCAGGTTTTATTACCAAAGCGTAATTGAACAAGGTGGGGCTAGAAGCTCATTGGTTTCTATGCAGAAGTGAGCCTGATTTTGCACTTTCCAGCTTTAGTAAATAAACCCCATTGTGTACTTAAAAGTGGGGTATGCCTGTACACTACCTTATTATTGCACACTTGTATCATAATCAATTGGGTCAGTTTGATTTTGGGTGTACTACTGTAGCACTCCTGGGTTGGTCTGTAAAGGTACCATTGCTATCTGGGTAGGAACAATTTTTTACAATGTTCCACTTTTCAGTACTCAACAGAAGGAGACGGAAAACATCACGAATGTTAATGATTTTGTGAAACATAGTTCACTTCATCAGGAGCTTGATGTTGCCGACATGGTGTCTGTAAGTCAACTATCAGGAAAATAAAACAATACATAATTAAGAATATTGGATCACCCCTGGAAAAGAGAAATGGTGGATTAAAAATGAACACTTACAGCTAAACATAATCTAAAACATAATCTAAGATTCAAAAGAACTGTATTCTCAGTATCAGAAGAGACCACAGATGGGGAGTCTGTGTACAGAGAGAAGCCTGTGCTCAGTGTGGGGCATCATGAATGTGACAGCTTCCTGTACAGGGGTCATGGTTGCTAGGATGCATGCAGCTGCCAGCTTCCTAGAAACTGATGATTCAACCCAGACCAATTCAGTTCATGCAGGAGATTCTCAAAATTTGTTGCGTTTGATATAAAATATATTGGTCATTTTTCTAGCAGTCTGTTTGGATAGAGACAGAAATCAGGTTAGTGTTGAGTTTGTTTGAGGATGCTTCTCAAACGAATGCCTTGGTATTAAGTACACAGGCTGTCCTCAAACAATGGGAACCATTAACAGTTGGAACAGTCGGTTGTTAAGTTAAACAAGTTTGTAACTGTTGTCAACAAAAGCCCAAATAAAAGCGAGCAGCAGAGATTGATAGACATCACTCTCATCATGCCTTAAGGCCAAAGAGGAGAAGTCTGTAACCAGTTATTGAAGAAAATGACACGTGTGCCTTATTTCAAGCAACTGCTTAAGAAGCCTGAATGCTAGTTGTCAACAGAGATCACAAACACACAGTAACCAGAGTTAAATAACTTTTAAGTTTATTTCTACTGTTACAGGCCATAGTTTCTGCTTATTTGCAAGGCATCTTGCTCTATATATCTGTCAGTCTTGATTTGCATTCCTAATATTGTTTTGTAATGCACAGCATTTTGTATAGTAAAAGCACATTTACACACTGCACGGGTCTCAGCTTCCTTGCTTATACCACGAAAAAGGATTTTTTTCGTCATACTTACCTGTAAAATGTTTTTCTTTGAATAACTCATGGGACACAGAGTCAGGCTAATATTCATTACCTGCTAGGTTATACTCCATCTTCAGGTGAATGAACACTGGAAGACCAAAGGTCTTTAGACAGGAAGTGATGCCCTATATGACCCCTCCCATACATGAAGTACTTCCGTTTTGTAGCAAGCACTGAATTCTCAAAAAAGAGGGTAGGGATATCTGTGTCCCATGATGTACTCAAACTAAAGGATTTTATAGGTAAGTATGATGAAAAAATCCTATTTTCTTTTTCATACATCATGGGACACAGAGTCAGGCTAATATTCATTACCTGCTGGGACATCCCAGAGCAATAGCCTTGAGGGGAGGGAGACACCCTGCCAAACAATAGCCATCAAAACTTATACGACAGCCTGCAGTACACTGTAGTACGAACTACAGCTGTTCGAACATCCACTTGATAACATTTTGTGAACACATTGCACTGAAGACCAGGTAGCAGCCTTACAAATCTGAGCCACAGCTACCTGATGGCGAAAAGCCCAGGAAGTTCTTACACCCCTGGTAAAATGAGCTCTCACCCTAAAGGGAGGAGCTTTATGTTTCAGACCCTAGGCCTAAATGATCAATTGATGGACCCAATTGGCAATGAAAGCCTTGGAAAGTGCCTGCCCCTTCTTGGGTCCTTTTGGTAAATCCAAAAAAGGAGTCTGATCCTCAGATCTCTGCAGATCTAGACAAATAAGCCTTGACTGCCTGGACAACGTCCAATGAATGCAGTCGTCTCTCTTCCTGCTGAGCGAGGCTGAGAGAAAAAAGGCAAAATAATGTCCTGATTTAAGGTAAAGGCCGACACCACTTTTGGCAAAAAAGCATGGAACAGGTCATAACACGACCCTGTGTTGGTGAAGGATTAAGTACGGTTCCCTGCATTAAAGGGCCGCCAACTCCGACACCCTTCTAGCCGAGGTAATAGCCATCAGGAAGGCTAGCTTGCATGACAGCAAATCTAGTGGAATTTCCTTGATAGGTTCAAATGGTTGTTTCTGTAGCACAGACAGCACCGAGTTCAAGTCCCAAGGACACATAGGTGACCTGATGGGGGGGGGGGTGAGCAAGCGAGTTGCCCCTGCATAAAGGTTCGGGCCAGTGAATCGGAGGCTAAAGGCCTTTGGAAGAATACTGATAGGGCCGAAACTTGACCTCTAATTGTACTCAAAGCCAATTTGATTTCCACAGCTGACTGTAGAAAAGAGAGAATTCTATCAATCACTTATTTCTGAGGATGCCATTTTTTGGCTTCACACCAAGCAATATAAGTCTTCCAGACCTTATGATAGATCTTCCTAGTGACAGCTTTTCTAGCATTCACTAGGGTAGACACCACTAGATGCCATGGTCCTTTAACACCCTGGCTTCAATAGCCATGCCGTCAAATTTAGAGACTGTAAATTGGGGTGGAATATAGGAACTTGAGACAGGAGATGACGTGGAAGTGTCCATGGCCCATCTATTGTCCGTCTCACAATCTCTGGGAACCAAGGCATTCTGGGCCAGGCTGGTGCTACCAGAATGACTGGAAACACCCCCTCTCTCCGAATCCTGCGCAACAAAATGTTTAAAGGAGAGGGATCGGAGGAAAAGCATAAACCAGGGAGTACTGGCTCCATGGTACTACTAGAACATCTGCTCTAATTGCCAGAGGATCTCTTGTTCAGGACACAAACTGCTGAAGTTTGTTGTTGAACCTGGATGCCAGTAGGTCGACCTCTGGCCATCCCCAACATTGGAAAATTTCCTGGAACACCCCTGGGTGTAGGGACCATTCTCCTGGGCAGATTTGCTGGCGGCTGAGATAATCTGCCTTCCAGTTCTCTACTCCCGGGATATGGACTGCCGATCGAATTGGCGCATGTCCTTCTGCCCAGGCTAGTATGTAGTTCACCTCCTTCAGAGCTGAATGATTCCTGGTACCATCTTGGTGGTTTATATAGGCCACTGCAGTGGCATTGTCGGACTGAACGGTGATAGGCAGTCCTGAAGCTCCACCGTTCATAACCATACGGCCAGTCGTACTGCCCATAATTTCAGGATGTTGATGGACAGGATCTGTTCTGTCCTTGACCATTTCCCTTGAGCTGTGAGTCCCTCTAGGGTCACTCCCCAGACTGAGAGGCTGGCATCTGTAGTCGGTACTTTCTGAGTTACCGGGAGGAAAGATCTTCCCCTGGAACCACCAGTTTAGGCATAAGCATGCCTGAGGACATAAAAACATTGGATAACCCAGGGCTTGTCTTCTCCTGTTCCAAGCCAACAAGATGTCTTGTTGTAGAGGCCTGGAATGGAACTGGGCATAGGACACCGTTTTGAAGGAGGATACCATCCTCCCTAGAAGACTCATACAAAGCAAAATGGAGGGTTGTCTGGTGCCCCTTATCTGACATACCTGATTCTTCAGGGCACAGATCCTTGTTGGTGGCAAGAATACTCTTGCTTGGACCGTATCTAGGATCAGACCTAAACACTTTAGACCTTGAGTTGAGTTCAAGGCTGACTTTTCGGTTTTTCCTATCCAGTCTAAGCTTTTCAAATACCGCACTGTGCATGTTATGCTCTGTTCTAGAGCCTGTAAGGAGTGGTCTCCTTACAGGCGCAAAACTACCTTGGCGCTGAGAGATTTGAGGAAGCAGTCCCTGAAGTTTTAAAACGAGGGACGTCTGGTGCTTTTCTTCACAGGAAGTAGAGAACTCTTCCCTCCGGAAATATCTTGGATATACTTGTCCAAATGATCACCAAATAAATGTTCCCCCTGAAAAGGGAAACCAAATTTTTCACAAGGAAGCTCGGCTGACCAGTTCTTAAGCCACAAAAGTCTGCCTATATGTACAGGCAAGAGAGCCAAACGAGAAACCTGCTGTATTGAATCCTTTTAAGGCGTCAACAGCAAAACACAGCGCTCAAAGAATATCTGTCTTATTTTCAGGCAGATCATCCTCCTGGTTAGACCTATCAGGCCGTTTGACCTGATCCTTTACGGACTTGCAGATACCAATTGCTGCAACAACTGGCTGAATAGCTGAACTGGCCAAAGAAAAGGAAGTCTTTAATAATGACTCCAATATTTTATCAACAGGGTCTTTCAAGCCCTGTGCGTTATCTACCGGACAAGTTAAGTTCTTGTTTAAGGAAGAGACTACTGCATCTATGGCTGGCATGCTCCCTTTTTTAACAAACTTTTCGTCCATGGGATATAAAAAGGGAAAACCTCTTAAGAGGAACAAAATCCGGTCAGGATGTTCCCAATCAGCATACACTGCCTGTTACAGCAGGAGGTATAGGGGGGAAGCCTGTGTGGCCTGAAGAGGCCTCAGGGATCCCAAGAGGACCAGGGGGGCTCAGTCACCTCTGCAAGAGGCAACTTAAAGGCAGAACGAACCATTTTGGTCAGAGTCAGGATGAAAAGCCTCTGCGACTGAGAGGCAGACATCAGCTGGATATCTTCTTGTCCAGGTTGCTTGGAAGCAGACTCATCCGCCAGGCCCTCCACAGAATCCTGAGCTTTTAGCGCTTTCCCATCCTCAACCCATTACTGCTCCAAACTAGAAGGCTCCAGGGAGGGGGATCTGTCACGCTTCATGCCACCCTGCGGGATGGAGGCCATCATGCCAGCAATCCTGTGCTCTAACCTGGCTAGGGCCGAGGACAGTTCATCCTTGGTGATAAAGGGTGAAGCAGCAGCGTTGACTGTAGGCACAAAACCAGATAGGCGCAGCGGCTCAGATTGCCCGGAAGCCTCTGGTCTTTCAGGGGATACAACACTAGGGACACAACTAGGTTCATCAGGAACTACTGATGACATAGGTGTGCCCTTCCCTGTAGTGTTAGTCCCACTCCTCTTTTTAAAGACATTTACTAGCCACAAAAAGAGAGTACTTTAGTGTAGTATTAAAACACCTCAGAAGGGAGACCACTTAAACGGGCCCACCAAGTCCCTATGCAACAATCCTGCTAAGCACCTTTAGCCTGCCAACCAACACTTGGTGACTCACGTGACCCAGGGAAGGCGAAATGAACCGCTGCAATTGCCTGTTCAGAGTCTGCTCTGTGTCCACAGCTGCCTTTTGGAAGCACGGCATGCTTGGCATATACAGCTTAAATAAGCTGGCTGTGCGCTGGAACGTTCTGTGCATGCGTGTGCACAAAACGGTTAATGGGCGTGGCCGTATTTGCGTATGGCGCAAATCTTTCCCAGATAAAGGCTTCTGTGCATGTGCAGCAAAGCCATGGCCACCAAACAAACTGCTAAGCCCAATGCACGTGCACCATGGCTGCCAAACAAACAACTACTGAGCACAGTGGCACTTTTGCGAACGCACGTGCACCAAAATGAACAAAGGTGAAATGGCGCACCGTCATGCGCCATCATACATGTAAAAAAAAGCCAGACACAAGCAAAAAGGGTACATTTTGCAAACACCCACAGCTAGGCCAAAACTCTGCCGTATGGTCACAGCACACAGGTGTCCAGCCTCTAGCTAGCTTGACTGATTGTTACAATCACTGGGACACCCCACAATAATAAAGGGGTTTCACTTACCTGTCCAGGCGCAGGGCAGCTTAGAAACTAAGAGCCCAAACTTCACCGATCACGGTGGGTTCCTGTCACTTGAGGACCTTCAAGGACTGGGTACCCTTTTCATGTTTAGGGTCCACTCCCATGGACCTGTACAGCACCCTGCAGGAAGGCCTTAGCACTGTGGTGTCCAGGATGCCACTTCGCAGGGTCCAGTGCCCGGAGACCGCATTATAGGCAAAACCTTGCAGGATCTTGAGTCTTCTTTGTGAGGCTCGGGTACCATCTAAGCATAAAAAAGCCTGTGTCAAATGGATCCAATCGGTCAATCCCTTGATTCATTTAAGAACCATTTGTGGGACTAGAGACCTGGAGCTCAGAGAGCTCAAACAAACCATGCCAACCACCTTGCAGACACTGGTAAAAAAAACTGAAGTACTTCCTGTATGGGAGGGTTTATATAGGGGGTCACTTCTTGTCTAAAGACCTTTGGTCTACCAGTGTCCATTCACCTGGAGAAGAAGTATAACCCAGCAGGTAATGAATATTAGCCTGACTTTGTGTCCCATGATGTATGAAAAAGAAAGTAACCTTGCTAGATAGATGCAAGCAAAACAATTGTGAGCTTGTGCCAGGATTGCGCTATAATTCAACTGAAGCAGACCTGTTTAATGTGGCGTGGTGTGGTGTGTAGCTTGTGCTAGGTAAAAATTCTGCGTAAGCTGTTTATGAAAAGCAAGGTGGCAGAGGGTTCTGGTGTCCAGAAGGGAGTGTGTAGCTTACCTATGTGGGCCAGTAACAATGAGTGGGAGCCTCTTCCTAAAGAATTTGTAAAGTATGCTTCTTCCTTGAATAAGACTTGGGGTGATAAAGTCTCAGATCATTTTGTAGATTTTAGCCTTAAGGGGTTGGATTTAAAGTATTTAAAGTAAAGCAGAGAAGAGGACAGTGTCCACAGTGGGTTGGTACTTTCTTCATGCTATCTATACTGAATCACAGAGAAGGAAGAAGGCAGAGGCATAAATGAAGGCATTAAAATACCAGCTAGCAGTTGCTTCAGAGTGTGTACATTCAACTGCTAGTCGGGCTGATGATTTGCAAGAGTGGTGTGCAGCCCTCATGACCAAATCAATGAATGCCTCAAGGAAAAGGAAGGGCCATAAATCTGTTAGTAAAGCCAGGGTACGTGCCATTTTCACATCCCAAAACTGTGATTGTGAGAATGTGCTCTCCTCAAATGATAGTGAGTATTAGGAGATACAACAATACAAACAGAGGTCCAGGGATCCCCTATTGAGTTGGCTCCTACGTTTGTGGATTGAAGGGGCAGACAGTGTTGTTTTGTCAGGCAAGGAAGCAGGGGCTATGTGAGTGTTAACACATGATCCACAATTGTGTCAGGCCATGTAAAAAGCCCAAAAGGTTAACTGTGAATTTTTCACTTTTAGTCCTTGTGAGAGATGCAATAGTCCGAGTATTACTCCTGGAGAACAATAGGAGAGGGTATTTTCAGGTTACGTGAGATGGGTTGTATAACCAAATTAAATACGTTTCCAAAATGGATGGGTCCAGATATGGAACTCGTTACACCTGCTCTGCGCTCTAAACTGATGATGGCTGCGCTATTTAATCTCAGTGCTCCTTTATTGTCCTTGCTGGGAGGCCTGGGATTAAACAGCAAGATTTATGAAGCCACATGTATTCCAATGGCTCTAGTTCACACCAGTGCAGTCAGTTTCCGGTGCAGAAAAAAAAAATAGAGCGTGCTGCATTTTTTCTGCACAGAACTATACTGGAACCTAGCAAATTGTATTAAAAAAATGCATTGGAACTGCGTGTGGTGTGAACTGTAAGCAAAAACTGATCCGGAACGTATGAGTGTATTTTTTGTGGTGTGAACTGGCCCTAAAAATGCATGCACAGTGTTTTCCATGTATTTCAATGGCTCTGGTTCATACCAGTGCAGTCAGTTCCGGTCAGTTTCCAGAGCAGCAACTGACTGGAAACTGTCTGGAACAAACTGCATTGGTGTGAACTAGAGCCAATGGAATACATGGAAAACACTGTGCGTGCATTTTTAGTGTAGAAAAAAGCACACGGAACTGCATCTGGTGTCAACTGGCCCTTTAGGCTTGATTCACACTAATGCGTTTTTTATGCATTTTGCAGAAATGCAGGGAAATTTTTTAACATGGGTTCCTATGGAACATGTTCACATCAATGCATTTTTGTGCCTCTGCGTTTTTGGAAAGGGTCGGGGACTTTTTAGAAGAAGTCAATGGACCCGCATCCAAAACGCAAGTACGATTTTGCCACGATTTGCGTTTTGTGCTTTTTTTTTATGTTACACTGTATATAGCTGGTTGCTAAGCAACCACAGTGTAAAAAAAAAGAAAAACGCAAAACGCGGAAAAATCGTTGTAAAACCGCGTGTCCAAAAACGCGGCAAGCACCGCAAAAAGCACTGCAGAAACGCTCAAAAGCAACATGCATAGATGTGAATTGAGCCTTATGCCCCGTACACATGATCCGAATATCGTCCGACGGATCGTATGACTTTCCCCGCTTGCCGGTCACATCGGGACCCAGAAATAGTAAAAAATACTCCCGAAAAAGCTTGTATGACGACAATTGACCGCCCTGCTTGCATATTACAGTGTAGTGTAGTGATGTAATGTACGTGTGACCCCTCTAGCCACGCCCGCAGAATAGACGACAGAGAGTTGTGTCATTGTACACACACGGTTGTTCTGACTAGAAATCTTCTCGGACTACTAGTGCGTCAATGATTGGAATAATGGCCATACAAAGTGTCCTTTAACTGAATAAAAAATCACGTAGAAAGACATGGACAAAAGAGTGGCTGCTCAACCGAGAAAGGTACTCACACATGTCTTTGCTCAAGGATCTCCAGGAAAATAATCCAGAAGATTATAGAAACTACTTAAGAATGGATGATGAGTGCTTCCAAGACCTGTTAATGTTAGTAACACCGCATATACAGAAGCAGGACACTGTCATGCGAGAGGCTATAATTGTCAAACAAAGGCTCATAGCCACCTTACGTTATTTGGCAACTGGACATAGTCTGCAGGACATGAAATTCACCACGGGAATATCTCCACAGGCACTTGGCAAGATTATCCCGGAAACCTGTCAAGCTCTCATCCTGACACTCAAGGATCAATATATCAAGGTACAGTGGCTTTTATTATATATGTATTTGCAGAATATCACATATCAAATGTATATGTCAAATCACATGCCAAATTGGCGACAATTGCAAGCAAGGCCACAATCCTAATTGTTGCGAGAACCACAATGTAGTGTTGCACCAATTTCCAAAAGTTAAAACTGTACTGGGTTTGTCATCCTTGGGTGTGAAGAACATTAATAACTATCTGTTCCACATATATGGTCATGTTTGGGTGCAAATGAAATAGCTATCTAGTCAGGAACCCAAACAGATGTCACTCAAATTACCCCTGAAGTCAGAGTGACAATCAATGCTCACCAGTGCCCCCTAATAGTGCCCATCAGTGCCGCCTTATCAGAGCCCATAAATGGTGAACATCAGTTCAGCATCACTGACGTACATCAATGCTGGTGAAAATTGATTGGTTTGCAAAATTTATGAACAAAAAATAAAACAGTTTTTTATGTTTAATTCCAAAGATTATGGTATCTTAGCATTAATAAATAAACAAAAAATAAGAGAGTATCAAATACCAGCAAAAGAAAACTCAAATTTTGTGTAAATAATGTGAAAAATATAATTTAGGTACAGTGATGTATGCCCACGTTCTGGACAGGAGTGTGGTTTAGGTACCCAGTGGTGAATAACATATACCAAGATGCATTAACCACTTGACCACTGGGCACTTTAAACCCCCTTCCTAACCAGACCAATTTGCAGCTTTCAGTGCTCTCACCCTTTGAATGACAATTACTCAGTCATGCAAAACTGTACCCATATGACATGTTTGTCCTTTTTTTCCACACAAATAGAACATTATTTTGGTGGTATTTAATCACCGCTGTTTTTTTTTATTTTTTTGCGCTATAAATCAAAATAGACTGAAATTTCGTTAAGAAAAAAAAGAAATTCATTGTTTCTGTTAAAATTTATTGCAGAGTAATGCACAGTGTTGCAGAGTATTGTCAGAGTATTGTACAGTGTTGCAGAGTATTGCCAGAGTATTGCACGGTATGGGCAGAGTACTGCAGAGTATTGTCACTGAGCAGCGCTATGGGCACTACACATCCAGCCCACAGCGCTACTGCAATCTCTCCCCCTCTTCCCTCTCACTGTACTGATATGTACAGAGAGGGGAGGGAGGATGTTTTTTTACAAGTCATTTGACCGAGCGATCACGTGGTAAACGGCTGTTACAAGCGGCCGTTTACCGCGATCCGTGATGCGCTAGGTATTCTGGACCCGGCAGTCATAAAAGATTCTGGGAGGGCGTCCATGGACGTCCACCCAGAAAAACCCGACCGCAATGTAGCCGTTTTTCGGCTATGGCTCGGTCGGCAAGTGGTTAATTAAACATAAAAAAACTCTATGGTTTTTACAACCCACATTTTGTGGGCATAGCCTACGAAGATACATCGCACTGTAGTGATGTCATAAGAGATGGCCGGGCCGATTGACACATGCGCAGTGCACGAACGACCGGCCGTAGAAGGAGCGTTCGTGCAGGAAAGAACGACGGTACCAAAGATAAGCTACCCTGAACTGAGGTAAAATTTAATGCCAACATTTTTTTTATTTTAAATTAGATTGATAAGGAAGATATTAGTCTGAGCTCATTCAGTTTATTTTGCAGGAACCATGCCAGGCAAGTTTACTTCACCAGATTTTCTACCTCAGTTCATTGAGATGTACAGGCAGCTGCCCTGTTTATGGAAAGTTACATCAAAGGAATATCCTAACAGAGATAAGAAGCAGGAGGCCCTGACCAAACTCCTTGAACTCTGTAAAGCGGTGTGCCCGAATCCAAGCATAGATTATGTGAGAAATAAAATATCTAATATAAGGACTGTCTTTAAAAAAGGACTTAACAAGGTTTGTGAATTCCAGAAGCATCGCTATGTTTAACCCCTGGCACTAGCATTCGAAAAAAGGGTTAAAAGTACCCGCAATGTGTCGCTGAAACGCATTGCAGCCAGTATAGCCACGCTGTCCCATTGATATATATAGCCACGCTGTCCCATTATATATATATATATATATATATATATATATATATATATATATATATAGATCTATATATATAGATATATACATATATATTTTTTTTCCTTTCTTTTGTGGGATAGATCATTTATTATTTATGTGTGCAGTCTCCTTTGGGAATGTCTGTGTACTGTGCATTGAGAAATGATCACTGGTTCATATATGGACATCTGAAAGCTGAGTGCAGTAGCGAACTAGCAGGGAAAACAAAAGGCTCATCACTAAGGTTCCATATAAGAGGTAAGTATCCCTATAGTAAAAGTCAGCTACTAACAATATATGCAGCTTAGGTATCTTGTTTAGTTGGAATAGATACAACTGCACCATAATAAGCCAATGTGAATACAACTTATGATGTCAATACTATTGATGTACCATTAATAATTTTTTTCAAATGCAGGATCAACAAATCAATGAGGAGATTATAATGCCCAGGCCTGCTAGTACAACCCTCAGTAGAAGCAAAAAAAGGAATCTTGAGACTGCTACTAGTTCTTCCCTGAAGAAGGCTGCATCTGCACTGCAAAGCAAGGCTGATGAATCAGATGGTTTTGGAGTCATGACTGCCAGCAAGCACAGGAGAATGACAGATCAACAGAAGGAGTTGGCAGAGATCCTTGTATTGCAAGTGCTTTAAAGGGGCTCAGAGGAGAACTCACCAGTAAGACAAGGTTGACAGAGGAACAACAGGCAATACCTTACCAACCCATGCATTATTCGCAACCACAGCCATCAAACCACCAGACAGCACAGTGGCAATATTCACCAGTTCAAGGCCACAGTTCTCATTGGTCCAAAGATTATACAAACCTTTAATGCATTTATAGTTTCTGCACAGAACTATACTGGAACCTAGCAAATTGTATTAAAAAAATGCATTGGAACTGCGTGTGGTGTGAACTGTAAGCAAAAACTGATCCGGAACGTATGAGTGTATTTTTTGTGGTGTGAACTGGCCCTAAAAATGCATGCACAGTGTTTTCCATGTATTTCAATGGCTCTGGTTCATACCAGTGCAGTCAGTTCCGGTCAGTTTCCGGAGCAGCAACTGACTGGAAACTGTCTGGAACAAACTGCATTGGTGTGAACTAGAGCCAATGGAATACATGGAAAACACTGTGCGTGCATTTTTAGTGTAGAAAAAAGCACACGGAACTGCATCTGTGTCAACTGGCCCTTTAGGCTTGATTCACACTAATGCGTTTTTTATGCATTTTGCAGAAATGCAGGGAAATTTTTTAACATGGGTTCCTATGGAACATGTTCACATCAATGCATTTTTGTGCCTCTGCGTTTTTGGAAAGGGTCGGGGACTTTTTAGAAGAAGTCAATGGACCCGCATCCAAAACGCAAGTACGATTTTGCCGCGATTTGCGTTTTGCGCTTTTTTTTTATGTTACACTGTATATAGCTGGTTGCTAAGCAACCACAGTGTAAAAAAAAAGAAAAACGCAAAACGCGGCAAAATCGTTGTAAAACCGCATGTCCAAAAACGCGGCAAGCACCGCAAAAAGCACTGCAGAAACGCTCAAAAGCAACATGCATAGATGTGAATTGAGCCTTATGCCCCGTACACATGATCCGAATATCGTCCGACGGATCGTATGACTTTCCCCGCTTGCCGGTCACATCGGGACCCAGAAATAGTAAAAAATACTCCCGAAAAAGCTTGTATGACGACAATTGACCGCCCTGCTTGCGTATTACAGTGTAGTGTAGTGATGTAATGTACGTGTGACCCCTCTAGCCACGCCCGCAGAATAGACGACAGAGAGTTGTGTCATTGTACACACACGGTCGTTCTGACTAGAAATCTTCTCGGACTACTAGTGCGTCAATGATTGGAATAATGGCCATACAAAGTGTCCTTTAACTGAATAAAAAATCACGTAGAAAGACATGGACAAAAGAGTGGCTGCTCAACCGAGAAAGGTACTCACACATGTCTTTGCTCAAGGATCTCCAGGAAAATAATCCAGAAGATTATAGAAACTACTTAAGAATGGATGATGAGTGCTTCCAAGACCTGTTAATGTTAGTAACACCGCATATACAGAAGCAGGACACTGTCATGCGAGAGGCTATAATTGTCAAACAAAGGCTCATAGCCACCTTACGTTATTTGGCAACTGGGCATAGTCTGCAGGACATGAAATTCACCACGGGAATATCTCCACAGGCACTTGGCAAGATTATCCCGGAAACCTGTCAAGCTCTCATCCTGACACTCAAGGATCAATATATCAAGGTACAGTGGCTTTTATTATATATGTATTTGCAGAATATCACATATCAAATGTATATGTCAAATCACATGCCAAATTGGCGACAATTGCAAGCAAGGCCACAATCCTAATTGTTGCGAGAACCACAATGTAGTGTTGCACCAATTTCCAAAAGTTAAAACTGTACTGGGTTTGTCATCCTTGGGTGTGAAGAACATTAATAACTATCTGTTCCACATATATGGTCATGTTTGGGTGCAAATGAAATAGCTATCTAGTCAGGAACCCAAACAGATGTCACTCAAATTACCCCTGAAGTCAGAGTGACAATCAATGCTCACCAGTGCCACCTATTAGCGCCCATCAGTGCCGCCTTATCAGAGCCCATAAATGGTGCACATCAGTTCAGCATCACTGACGTACATGAATGATGGTGAAAATTGATTGGTTTGCAAAATTTATGAACAAAAAATAAAACAGTTTTTTATGTTTAATTACAAAGATTATGGTATCTTAGCATTAATAAATAAACCAAAAATAAGAGAGTATCAAATACCACCAAAAGAAAACTCTAATTTTGTGTAAATAATGTGAAAAATATAATTTAGGTACAGTGTTGTATGACCACGTTCTGGACAGGAGTGTGGTTTAGGTACCCAGTGGTGAATTACATATACCAAGATGCATTAACCACTTGACCACTGGGCACTTTAAACCCCCTTCCTAACCAGACCAATTTTCAGCTTTCAGTGCTCTCACCCTTTGAATGACAATTACTCAGTCATGCAAAACTGTACCCATATGAAATGTTTGTCCTTTTTTTCCACACAAATAGAACATTATTTTGGTGGTATTTAATCACCGCAGTTTTTTTTTATTTTTTGCGCTATAAATCAAAATAGACTGAAATTTCGTTAAGAAAAAAAAAAAATGTATTGTTTCTGTTAAAATTTATTGCAGAGTAATGCACAGTGTTGCAGAGTATTGTCAGAGTATTGTACAGTGTTGCAGAGTATTGGCAGAGTATTGCACAGTATTGTCACTGAGCAGCGCTATAGGCACTACACATCCAGCCCACAGTGCTGCTGCAATCTCTCCCCCTCTCCCCTCTCACTGTACTGATATGTACAGAGAGGGGAGGGAGGACGTTTTTTTACAAGTGATCGCTCCGTCATTTGACCGATCGATCACATGGTAACCGGCTGTTACAAGCGGCCGTTTACCGCGATCCGTGATGCGCTAGGTATTCTGGACCCGGCCGGTCATGAAAGATTCTGGGAGAGCGTCCATGGACGTCCACCCAGAAAAACCCGACCGCGCTGTAGCCGTTTTTCGGCTATGGCTCGGTCGGCAAGTGGTTAATTAAACATAAAAAAACTCTATGGTTTTTACAACCCACATTTCGTGGGCATAGCCTACGAAGATACGTCGCACTGTAGTGATGTCATAAGAGATGGCCAGGCGCCGATTGACGCATGCGCAGTGCACGAACGACCGGCCGTAGAAGGAGCGTTAGTGCAGGAAAGAATGCCGGTACCAAAGATAAGCTACCCTGAACTGAGGTACAATTTAATGCCAACATTTTTTTTATTTTAAATTAGATTGATAAGGAAGATATTAGTCTGAGCTCATTCAGTTTATTTTGCAGGAACCATGCCAGACAAGTTTACTTCACCAGATTTTCTACCTCAGTTCATTGAGATGTACAAGCAGCTGCCCTGTTTATGGAAAGTTACATCAAAGGAATATCCTAACAGACATAAGAAGCAGGAGGCCCTGACCAAACTCCTTGAACTCTGTAAAGCAGTGTGCCCGAATCCAAGCATAGATTATGTGAGAAATAAAATATCTAATATAAGGACTGTCTTTAAAAAAGGACTTAACAAGGTTTGTGAATTCCAGAAGTCTGGTGCAGGAACAGACAACATATATGTTCCGCGTCTCTGGTATTACGAATGTCTGCGCTTTCTCACAGGCCAGGTGGATGCCAGAGCATCATTATGCACCCTTCCAGAAACATCCACTCCATCACTAGAGGCCCGGTCACAAGATGAGGATCAGGACAATATTGAGGATATCCCCATATCACAGGTTAGTGTATAATGTCCAATTGTACGTATATAAATAATGTTTTCCTTGATAAAATAATAGTAAAAACATAATGTGCTAGTATGGACAACCTACTAGCACATTATGTGCCACTTATCTGAAAACAAAGCACAAGCTAGTATACATGCACTCAGCTTTCAGATGTCCATATATAAACCAGTGATAATTTCAATGCACAGTACACAGACATTCCCAAAGGAGACTGCACACGTAAATAATAAATTATCTGTCCCACAAAAGAAAGAATAAATTAAAAAAACAATATATATATATATATCTATCTATCTATACATATAGATAGGTATATATATATATATATTTTTTTTTTCCCTTTCTTTTGTGGGATAGATAATTTATTATTTATGTGTGCAGTCACCTTTGGGAATGTCTGTGTACTGTGCATTGAGAAATTATCACTGGTTCATATATGGACATCTGAAAGCTGAGAGCATGTACAGTAGCAAACTAGCAGGGAAAACAAAAGGCTCATCACTAAGGTTCCATTACATGCATGCTCCTATAAGAGGTAAGTATCCCTATAGTAAAAGTCAGCTACTAACAATATATGCAGCTTAGGTATCTTGTTTAGTTGGCACAGATACAACTGCACCATAATAGGGCAATGTGAATAAAACTTATGATGTCAATACTACTGATGTACCATTAATTATTTTTTTCAAATGCAGGATCAACAAATCAACGAGGAGATTATAATGTCCAGGCCTGCTAGTACAACCCTCAGTAGAAGCAAAAAAAGGAATCTTGAGACTGCTACTAGTTCTTCCCTGAATAAGGCTGCATCTGCACTGCAAAGCAAGGCTGATGAATCAGATGGTTTTGGAGTCATGACTGCCAGCAAGCACAGGAGAATGACAGAGATCCTTGTATTGCAAGTGCTTTAAAGGGGCTCAGAGGAGAACTCACCAGTAAGACAAGGTTGACAGGAACAACAGCCAATACCTTACCAACCCATGCATTATTTGCAACCACAGCCATCAAACCACCAGACAGCACAGTGGCAATATTCACCAGTTCAAGGCCACAGTTCTCATTGGTCCAAAGATTATACAAACCTTTAATTATTTATTTCTGAAGGTTATTAAGTTGTACTTTCTTTATTTTTTTTATAAATTCTTAATAAGATTGAGTAAATATACACATCAGATGCCTTTTTTATGTTTATGGTATGATGATGTAGTATGTGGCAGTATTGGGGATCTCAAACAAATCTGCACCCGTGCACAACTAGCAACAAATAAAATAAATATGAAAGTCCATCCACTGAAGAGACACAATATTCAAATTTATGTAAGTATAAAATAAGATAGCAGGTGTTAGAGGATTTAGACTATAATTAAATAATTACATAAAACCCAACCTGTTAAAATACTGTAGCAGCGCTTGGATATCAGAAAGATAAAAAAGACTGATAAATAGTGGATAAAATTGATGCGTTGAAACGTCACCATATAAAAATAGATAATACGATAATATATGGAGGAATAAATAAGTGATCAGATGTGGTGAAATTGATCAATAAATAAATAAATCGATTGATAATGGGTATCGACAGAGGGTCCGTTAATCACACAGTAACTAATTAATTAGAGTCCCGCTCTCTCCATAATGAGATAAAAATCACAAGATGAAACTTCAAGTTCAATATTCAATGTGCCGCAAAACTGATTAGTCCATCCACCAGTGCACTCCACCATGTGATACAAGGTTCCCCTTTGGGGATGCACTCACCAGAGCTACAAAGAATATGGGCATATAAACTCTCTCATCAGGATACTGTGCCTCTCTCTATCGAAATCCTCCAATTCTCCTCCACAGCCTCCTATTCAATAGCTCACCATTGCCAGGTAGGTCATATGTAGAAAAAAATTGCACCACATAGTGTGACTCTGCTTAAAACATTTATTTACCCCCCATTCAGTTGATCAAAAAAACACCCCTTAGTAAAATATGCGTACCAAATAAAAAAATAAAAAAATCAAATCAGCATAGAATTTAAATTAGGATAAATGTATAGCACTCTGCCTGTGTGCGCCTTCCGGATCCCTCTCTGCTGATTTCCGCTATGAGGAGCGGTGTTTCCAGCGTCCTAGGGGCTTCCTGGTCGGTGGAACGCAGGCTGGAGCGCAAACGTCACTTCCTTGGTTCTCTGGTCAACGTCCCTGACGCGCGTTTCATCATATCCGACTTCGTCACGAGGGCGTGACCAGAGAACCGGAAGTGTCTCTTTTAAACTGATGGACCGACGATCCAGCCAATGGGCAAACGCGCATGGATGTACTGAGTGGTTCCCTAGAGTAGAGGCGCAGCTGATGCAGCTGTTTACACAGAGTAGAAGTGCAGCAGGTGCAGCGATCTAGCAGATGTGATACTGTTCAATGTATAAATATGTAAACCATCATTTGTTTAGAAATATCAGCTAGTCGCCAATCTATTTCAAGTTATTACACCTCAGTATTTGGGATTTGGTATACACCTCAATATTTGGTATAAGCCTCATGCTGGTTATGTTTTAGGTGGCTGAAAATCGCACTCATTACTTGAATACAACCACTGCTCAGTGCAAATTACTTGAATAAAACCATCGCTAGGTGCATATTATTAATCTTGAAGAGATTCACTCTATACATGCGCGTGCCTTATGGATGTTATTAAGTGCTTAACACTGCACATTATAATCTGGTCTTGGTCTGGTTTCCAATGAAGGAGGGATGTGAATCAGTTGTATTTTCTTGAATGTATCAATAGAGCACATAATCAGCATATACAATTGTAAAATCATAAGGGGTAGGCCATGGATCACTTTAATGTAGTACATTTTAATTTAGTATATTAAATTAAATTAAACCCCAAGAGAGATTAGGAAAGGGGCGAGATACGTAATTAAAACGCACAGAAAATCGCAGATGTATCATAATGAGAAATATATATATATAGATTAGCTAATAGATGTGTTAGCTGTAAAATAGTTGATTAAATCGCATAAAACCACATCAGGGATCGCAAATAAAATTGCATAAAATCGCATTATGAATCACAGATAAAATTGCAAATGGGACAGGGCAATAAAAGGTCTGTAAAAATAGCTAGAAAACGATGTCTTAAAAATATATATTCTATATAAAAGAAAATTATATATAAAAAGACATATAAAACATGTGAAGGCATCATAAATAAATAAGTAAATCGCATTAGGCAGTGCGTGTAAGATTTCCAAAACCCTTGGCTGGAAAAAAAGGAAGTTTAAAAATGTGCATTTAAACTGTACACTATGGGTTATGTATCCATAAATACTCATATGAGCATTGCTGGGGGTGGGATGTATGAGTAAATTCAGCCCAATATAGCTGATATGGTTTAGTGGGTGTCTTTAATCGCAAACCTCCTTCCATGTTAACCATCAAGACCCAACAGATACAACACCTCCACATACGTGGTATACATTATACCCACAATGAAAATAAAGATAGCATACAGTCTCTCTGGGTTTCAGTAAAATCACATTCAGTAAAATATGATAAAATCAGATGAAATTAGATAAAAGATCAAATACAATTTCAAATAAAATTTCAGGACAGGTACAGAGGGTAGTCAAGTGTCGCTAATAAAACAGTTAACGTCCAACTCTACATTTAGGCCTCTGGGGGCAAGAACGTCGGTCAAAAAGATCCATTGAGTTTCTTTTTTGGATAATTCACGTACCCTATGGATACCCCTCCAATGAGGTTGGAGGTGTTCAATGCCCCAAAATTCTAGGCCACTGGGATCACTATCATGCTTCAGTTTAAAGTGCAGAGAAACGTTGTGGTCCTTGTATCCTATCTTGATATTATTGATGTGTTCCGCAATTCTTATACGTAAGAGCCTTTTTGTGCGGCCTATGTACATTAGGCCACAAGGGCATTTTAATGCGTAGACCACAAACATAGTGTTGCATGTAATGAACTGTTCGATATCGAAAGATGTATGATTAGCTGTTGCTGTGAATTTATCCAGTGCTCTTATAGGTTTCTTTACTTCCCTGCATGCCTTACATTTCCTGCATGCGTAGAAGCCATTCTTGTCCCAGAAAGATGGTGTTTTTTTGGGAGGGTCTATAATTTTCTTGACCACTCTGTCACCGAAACTTGTCACCTTTCTGTAAATAAACTGAGGATTTGCTGGTAGAGCTGTGGTTAATTTATTATCTAACAATAACACGTGCCAATGTTTTTTAAAAATACTTTCCACTTCTTTGTATTGTTCGTGGTATCCGGAAATGAAAGACCATTCCTTTTTGGCATTATTCAGGGTGGTGGTAGTTGGCTGGACTGGCGTTTTTTCTTCTAATGTTGTTGTCCGTGGTATTTCACCTACTTCTTCTTCTACTATTTTTTTCAATTTATTAGGGTCATATCCTCTAGCCTCAAATCTGTCGGTTAAAATTTTGGATTGAAGGGTAAAGTTGTCATCTTCTGAACAATTTCTTCTTACCCTCATTATTTGGCCTTTGGGTATATTTCTTAACCACGTTGGGTGGTGGCCACTTGATATAGGAAGATAGCTGTCACGTACCTGGTGGTGCGAGCCCGAGATTGCAGGGAGAGGCCTCCCTTGCGTCTCCCACTCCTGGTCCCCTGGTGTGGGAACAGGGGAGACAGGAGTGAGGAGGAGCACGGGTGCCTGGCAGGATCAACAGACCGGTGGGAAGGAAACAGGTTAGCTGAGCAGGCAGGATCTCTGAGAAGCAGGTTCACAGGTAAACTGGATAGCAGAGCTGGCAGGATCACAGGAAGCAGGCTCACAGGTAAACTGGATAGCGGAGCTGGCAGGATCACAGGAAGCAGGCTCACAGGTAAACTGGATAGCGGAGCTGGCAGGATCACAGGAAGCAGGCTCACAGGTAAACTGGATAGCAGAGCTGGCAGGATCACAGGAAGCAGGCTCACAGGTAAACCGGATAGCGGAGCTGGCAGGATCACAGGAAGCAGGCTCACAGGTAAGCTGGATAGCAGAGCTGGCAGGATCACAGGAAGCAGGCTCACAGGTAAACTGGATAGCAGAGCTGGCAGGATCACAGGAAGCAGGCTCACAGGTAAACCGGATAGCGGAGCTGGCAGGATCACAGGAAGCAGGCTCACAGGTAAACTGGATAGCAGAGCTGGCAGGATCACAGGAAGCAGGCTCACAGGTAAACCGGATAGCGGAGCTGGCAGGATCACAGGAAGCAGGCTCACAGGTAAGCTGGATAGCAGAGCTGGCAGGATCACAGGAAGCAGGCTCACAGGTAAACCGGATAGCAGGGCTGGCAGGAACCGGACAACGGCTTGGCAAACAGGTTCACAGGTAAGCTTGGATAGCAGAGCTGACAGGAACTGGACAATGGCTTGGCAAACAGGTTCACAGGTAAGCTTGGATAGCAGAGCTGACAGGAACTGGACAATGGCTTGGCAAACAGGTTCACAGGTAAGCTTGGATAGCAGAGCTGACAGGAACTGGACAATGGCTTGGCAAACAGGTTCACAGGTAAGCTGGGATAGCAGAGCTGACAGGAACTGGACAATGGCTTGGCAAACAGGTTCACAGGTAAGCTGGGATAGCAGAGCTGACAGGAACTGGACACAGGAAACGGAACCACGGACTGGACTGGAACCAACAGGTGAACAGGCTCGTTACAGAGGGTCAGACTGCAGACTGGACAAGGCTGAACAAGGAACCAAAGTTCATCAAAAGTCAGGTAATAGATCTGAACCAGGGCAGGGTACAATGGATCAGGCAGGAGGATGGTCACTGGAAGCCGGGGTCGGGTACAGGCAGAAAGCAGGATAGTCTTAATGGCAAGCCGGGTCAAAGGAACAGGTATAACAGGATCAGGTTTATGGAAAGTTACATCAAAGGAATATCCTAACAGACATAAGAAGCAGGAGGCCCTGACCAAACTCCTTGAACTCTGTAAAGCAGTGTGCCCGAATCCAAGCATAGATTATGTGAGAAATAAAATATCTAATATAAGGACTGTCTTTAAAAAAGGACTTAACAAGGTTTGTGAATTCCAGAAGTCTGGTGCAGGAACAGACAACATATATGTTCCGCGTCTCTGGTATTACGAATGTCTGCGCTTTCTCACAGGCCAGGTGGATGCCAGAGCATCATTATGCACCCTTCCAGAAACATCCACTCCATCACTAGAGGCCCGGTCACAAGATGAGGATCAGGACAATATTGAGGATATCCCCATATCACAGGTTAGTGTATAATGTCCAATTGTACGTATATAAATAATGTTTTCCTTGATAAAATAATAGTAAAAACATAATGTGCTAGTATGGACAACCTACTAGCACATTATGTGCCACTTATCTGAAAACAAAGCACAAGCTAGTATACATGCACTCAGCTTTCAGATGTCCATATATAAACCAGTGATAATTTCAATGCACAGTACACAGACATTCCCAAAGGAGACTGCACACGTAAATAATAAATTATCTGTCCCACAAAAGAAAGAATAAATTAAAAAAACAATATATATATATATATCTATCTATCTATACATATAGATAGGTATATATATATATATTTTTTTTTTCCCTTTCTTTTGTGGGATAGATAATTTATTATTTATGTGTGCAGTCACCTTTGGGAATGTCTGTGTACTGTGCATTGAGAAATTATCACTGGTTCATATATGGACATCTGAAAGCTGAGAGCATGTACAGTAGCAAACTAGCAGGGAAAACAAAAGGCTCATCACTAAGGTTCCATTACATGCATGCTCCTATAAGAGGTAAGTATCCCTATAGTAAAAGTCAGCTACTAACAATATATGCAGCTTAGGTATCTTGTTTAGTTGGCACAGATACAACTGCACCATAATAGGGCAATGTGAATAAAACTTATGATGTCAATACTACTGATGTACCATTAATTATTTTTTTCAAATGCAGGATCAACAAATCAACGAGGAGATTATAATGTCCAGGCCTGCTAGTACAACCCTCAGTAGAAGCAAAAAAAGGAATCTTGAGACTGCTACTAGTTCTTCCCTGAATAAGGCTGCATCTGCACTGCAAAGCAAGGCTGATGAATCAGATGGTTTTGGAGTCATGACTGCCAGCAAGCACAGGAGAATGACAGAGATCCTTGTATTGCAAGTGCTTTAAAGGGGCTCAGAGGAGAACTCACCAGTAAGACAAGGTTGACAGGAACAACAGCCAATACCTTACCAACCCATGCATTATTTGCAACCACAGCCATCAAACCACCAGACAGCACAGTGGCAATATTCACCAGTTCAAGGCCACAGTTCTCATTGGTCCAAAGATTATACAAACCTTTAATTATTTATTTCTGAAGGTTATTAAGTTGTACTTTCTTTATTTTTTTTATAAATTCTTAATAAGATTGAGTAAATATACACATCAGATGCCTTTTTTATGTTTATGGTATGATGATGTAGTATGTGGCAGTATTGGGGATCTCAAACAAATCTGCACCCGTGCACAACTAGCAACAAATAAAATAAATATGAAAGTCCATCCACTGAAGAGACACAATATTCAAATTTATGTAAGTATAAAATAAGATAGCAGGTGTTAGAGGATTTAGACTATAATTAAATAATTACATAAAACCCAACCTGTTAAAATACTGTAGCAGCGCTTGGATATCAGAAAGATAAAAAAGACTGATAAATAGTGGATAAAATTGATGCGTTGAAACGTCACCATATAAAAATAGATAATACGATAATATATGGAGGAATAAATAAGTGATCAGATGTGGTGAAATTGATCAATAAATAAATAAATCGATTGATAATGGGTATCGACAGAGGGTCCGTTAATCACACAGTAACTAATTAATTAGAGTCCCGCTCTCTCCATAATGAGATAAAAATCACAAGATGAAACTTCAAGTTCAATATTCAATGTGCCGCAAAACTGATTAGTCCATCCACCAGTGCACTCCACCATGTGATACAAGGTTCCCCTTTGGGGATGCACTCACCAGAGCTACAAAGAATATGGGCATATAAACTCTCTCATCAGGATACTGTGCCTCTCTCTATCGAAATCCTCCAATTCTCCTCCACAGCCTCCTATTCAATAGCTCACCATTGCCAGGTAGGTCATATGTAGAAAAAAATTGCACCACATAGTGTGACTCTGCTTAAAACATTTATTTACCCCCCATTCAGTTGATCAAAAAAACACCCCTTAGTAAAATATGCGTACCAAATAAAAAAATAAAAAAATCAAATCAGCATAGAATTTAAATTAGGATAAATGTATAGCACTCTGCCTGTGTGCGCCTTCCGGATCCCTCTCTGCTGATTTCCGCTATGAGGAGCGGTGTTTCCAGCGTCCTAGGGGCTTCCTGGTCGGTGGAACGCAGGCTGGAGCGCAAACGTCACTTCCTTGGTTCTCTGGTCAACGTCCCTGACGCGCGTTTCATCATATCCGACTTCGTCACGAGGGCGTGACCAGAGAACCGGAAGTGTCTCTTTTAAACTGATGGACCGACGATCCAGCCAATGGGCAAACGCGCATGGATGTACTGAGTGGTTCCCTAGAGTAGAGGCGCAGCTGATGCAGCTGTTTACACAGAGTAGAAGTGCAGCAGGTGCAGCGATCTAGCAGATGTGATACTGTTCAATGTATAAATATGTAAACCATCATTTGTTTAGAAATATCAGCTAGTCGCCAATCTATTTCAAGTTATTACACCTCAGTATTTGGGATTTGGTATACACCTCAATATTTGGTATAAGCCTCATGCTGGTTATGTTTTAGGTGGCTGAAAATCGCACTCATTACTTGAATACAACCACTGCTCAGTGCAAATTACTTGAATAAAACCATCGCTAGGTGCATATTATTAATCTTGAAGAGATTCACTCTATACATGCGCGTGCCTTATGGATGTTATTAAGTGCTTAACACTGCACATTATAATCTGGTCTTGGTCTGGTTTCCAATGAAGGAGGGATGTGAATCAGTTGTATTTTCTTGAATGTATCAATAGAGCACATAATCAGCATATACAATTGTAAAATCATAAGGGGTAGGCCATGGATCACTTTAATGTAGTACATTTTAATTTAGTATATTAAATTAAATTAAACCCCAAGAGAGATTAGGAAAGGGGCGAGATACGTAATTAAAACGCACAGAAAATCGCAGATGTATCATAATGAGAAATATATATATATAGATTAGCTAATAGATGTGTTAGCTGTAAAATAGTTGATTAAATCGCATAAAACCACATCAGGGATCGCAAATAAAATTGCATAAAATCGCATTATGAATCACAGATAAAATTGCAAATGGGACAGGGCAATAAAAGGTCTGTAAAAATAGCTAGAAAACGATGTCTTAAAAATATATATTCTATATAAAAGAAAATTATATATAAAAAGACATATAAAACATGTGAAGGCATCATAAATAAATAAGTAAATCGCATTAGGCAGTGCGTGTAAGATTTCCAAAACCCTTGGCTGGAAAAAAAGGAAGTTTAAAAATGTGCATTTAAACTGTACACTATGGGTTATGTATCCATAAATACTCATATGAGCATTGCTGGGGGTGGGATGTATGAGTAAATTCAGCCCAATATAGCTGATATGGTTTAGTGGGTGTCTTTAATCGCAAACCTCCTTCCATGTTAACCATCAAGACCCAACAGATACAACACCTCCACATACGTGGTATACATTATACCCACAATGAAAATAAAGATAGCATACAGTCTCTCTGGGTTTCAGTAAAATCACATTCAGTAAAATATGATAAAATCAGATGAAATTAGATAAAAGATCAAATACAATTTCAAATAAAATTTCAGGACAGGTACAGAGGGTAGTCAAGTGTCGCTAATAAAACAGTTAACGTCCAACTCTACATTTAGGCCTCTGGGGGCAAGAACGTCGGTCAAAAAGATCCATTGAGTTTCTTTTTTGGATAATTCACGTACCCTATGGATACCCCTCCAATGAGGTTGGAGGTGTTCAATGCCCCAAAATTCTAGGCCACTGGGATCACTATCATGCTTCAGTTTAAAGTGCAGAGAAACGTTGTGGTCCTTGTATCCTATCTTGATATTATTGATGTGTTCCGCAATTCTTATACGTAAGAGCCTTTTTGTGCGGCCTATGTACATTAGGCCACAAGGGCATTTTAATGCGTAGACCACAAACATAGTGTTGCATGTAATGAACTGTTCGATATCGAAAGATGTATGATTAGCTGTTGCTGTGAATTTATCCAGTGCTCTTATAGGTTTCTTTACTTCCCTGCATGCCTTACATTTCCTGCATGCGTAGAAGCCATTCTTGTCCCAGAAAGATGGTGTTTTTTTGGGAGGGTCTATAATTTTCTTGACCACTCTGTCACCGAAACTTGTCACCTTTCTGTAAATAAACTGAGGATTTGCTGGTAGAGCTGTGGTTAATTTATTATCTAACAATAACACGTGCCAATGTTTTTTAAAAATACTTTCCACTTCTTTGTATTGTTCGTGGTATCCGGAAATGAAAGACCATTCCTTTTTGGCATTATTCAGGGTGGTGGTAGTTGGCTGGACTGGCGTTTTTTCTTCTAATGTTGTTGTCCGTGGTATTTCACCTACTTCTTCTTCTACTATTTTTTTCAATTTATTAGGGTCATATCCTCTAGCCTCAAATCTGTCGGTTAAAATTTTGGATTGAAGGGTAAAGTTGTCATCTTCTGAACAATTTCTTCTTACCCTCATTATTTGGCCTTTGGGTATATTTCTTAACCACGTTGGGTGGTGGCCACTTGATATAGGAAGATAGCTGTCACGTACCTGGTGGTGCGAGCCCGAGATTGCAGGGAGAGGCCTCCCTTGCGTCTCCCACTCCTGGTCCCCTGGTGTGGGAACAGGGGAGACAGGAGTGAGGAGGAGCACGGGTGCCTGGCAGGATCAACAGACCGGTGGGAAGGAAACAGGTTAGCTGAGCAGGCAGGATCTCTGAGAAGCAGGTTCACAGGTAAACTGGATAGCAGAGCTGGCAGGATCACAGGAAGCAGGCTCACAGGTAAACTGGATAGCGGAGCTGGCAGGATCACAGGAAGCAGGCTCACAGGTAAACTGGATAGCGGAGCTGGCAGGATCACAGGAAGCAGGCTCACAGGTAAACTGGATAGCAGAGCTGGCAGGATCACAGGAAGCAGGCTCACAGGTAAACCGGATAGCGGAGCTGGCAGGATCACAGGAAGCAGGCTCACAGGTAAGCTGGATAGCAGAGCTGGCAGGATCACAGGAAGCAGGCTCACAGGTAAACTGGATAGCAGAGCTGGCAGGATCACAGGAAGCAGGCTCACAGGTAAACCGGATAGCGGAGCTGGCAGGATCACAGGAAGCAGGCTCACAGGTAAACTGGATAGCAGAGCTGGCAGGATCACAGGAAGCAGGCTCACAGGTAAACCGGATAGCGGAGCTGGCAGGATCACAGGAAGCAGGCTCACAGGTAAGCTGGATAGCAGAGCTGGCAGGATCACAGGAAGCAGGCTCACAGGTAAACCGGATAGCAGGGCTGGCAGGAACCGGACAACGGCTTGGCAAACAGGTTCACAGGTAAGCTTGGATAGCAGAGCTGACAGGAACTGGACAATGGCTTGGCAAACAGGTTCACAGGTAAGCTTGGATAGCAGAGCTGACAGGAACTGGACAATGGCTTGGCAAACAGGTTCACAGGTAAGCTTGGATAGCAGAGCTGACAGGAACTGGACAATGGCTTGGCAAACAGGTTCACAGGTAAGCTGGGATAGCAGAGCTGACAGGAACTGGACAATGGCTTGGCAAACAGGTTCACAGGTAAGCTGGGATAGCAGAGCTGACAGGAACTGGACACAGGAAACGGAACCACGGACTGGACTGGAACCAACAGGTGAACAGGCTCGTTACAGAGGGTCAGACTGCAGACTGGACAAGGCTGAACAAGGAACCAAAGTTCATCAAAAGTCAGGTAATAGATCTGAACCAGGGCAGGGTACAATGGATCAGGCAGGAGGATGGTCACTGGAAGCCGGGGTCGGGTACAGGCAGAAAGCAGGATAGTCTTAATGGCAAGCCGGGTCAAAGGAACAGGTATAACAGGATCAGGTTTCACTTTACTA
Organism: Lithobates sylvaticus; assembly: GCA_028564925.1. Taxonomy (NCBI): domain Eukaryota; kingdom Metazoa; phylum Chordata; class Amphibia; order Anura; family Ranidae; genus Lithobates; species Lithobates sylvaticus. Next base: position 105,008,832 of record CM053031.1, on the reverse strand, counting down.
CACCACAACGCTGTAGAGCAGACAGCAAAGACCGTCTGCTCAAGTCAGGCTTAAATAGGCCGGCTAGTGCTAACTAGGGCGCGCGCCCGTCTCCCTGTGCGCGGTTGTGCACGTGCCCGCGCCCGGGCGCGCATGCGCATGCGCAATGGAATCTGAGGGCCAGGACGGCCCGGGTTTGGGTTTCTGGCAGGATCTTCATGACATTGCCCCCCTCCTAGGGGCAACCTCCGGGTGCCCCTCTGGGCAAATCTCTCAGGATGAGCTCTTTTGAAGGCTTGAACTAGACTCTTAGCATGGATATTACACTCGGGCTCCCAGGAATTCTCTTCAGGACCATATCCTTTCCATTTGATTAAGAACTGGTTCTGATTTCTCCTTTTTCTAACATTCAGTATGGCCTCTACCTCATATTCTTCCTCGCCATCTACCAAGACTGGATCTGGGGGTACCGTCCTTCTGTTGGGAAAGGGGTTGGAAGTGGAAGGTTTTAACAGGGAAACATGAAAGACTGGATGGACCTTGAGGGAATCAGGAAGTTCCAACTCATAGGCTACTTCATTAATCTTTCGTTTGACTGGAAAGGGACCCAAGAACTTAGGGCCCAGTTTCTTTGAGGGACAAGCCAACTTCAGGTTCAAGGTGGAGAGCCACACTGTGTCACCTGGTGCCAGTATCAATTCTCCACGCCTCTTTCGGTCAAAGACTGTTTTGTTATGTTCCTGGGTCCGAGCCATGGTATCCTGCAGGAGTTGGTTATTGGAAGCAAAGAAGTCAATCTTCTCCTGGACTGCGGGCACAGTGCATTCGGGAAGAGAATTGGGCAGGAATGAGGGGTGAAAGCCATAGTTGGCGAAGAAAGGTGTCTGTTGGGTGGCCGAGTGGATAGCATTGTTATATGCAAACTCGGCAACCGGTAACAGAGAGATCCAATCGTCTTGGGAGAAGGAAGAAAAGCATCGAAGATATTGTTCCAGAGTCTGATTGGTTCTTTCGGTCTGCCCATTGGTTTGAGGGTGATAAGCGGAAGAAAACGATAGCTCAATGTTGAGGGCTTTGCAGAGTGATTTCCAGAACCGAGAGGTGAACTGTACCCCTCGGTCGGACACTATGTTGGCTGGTACCCCATGGAGTCTGATGATTTCTCGGATGAACACTTGTGCAGTTTCTGAGGCAGAAGGGGTACCCTTCATGGGAACAAAGTGTGCCATTTTTGACAGACGATCAACTATCACGAAGATCGTAGTGTGGTCCTCTGCTGGGGGCAGTTCCACAATGAAATCTATGGACAGCATTTTCCAGGGACGATCTGGGACTGGTAATGGCTTGAGTAAGCCCCAGGCTTTGGTTCTGTGACTTTTGCTCCGAATACACACAGTACATGTTTCCACAAATTTCCTGCAGTCTTCCCTTAGCTGGGGCCACCAGAAGGTACGTTGTACCAATTCAGTGGTCTTGGTGACACCAAAGTGTCCAGCAAGCTTGTGATCATGGCACAATTCCAGGACGGTTACCCGCAGACCCTCGGGAATGAAAATTTTATCCCCATGCCACAATAGCCCATCCTTGGCCTGCAACCCAGGACCGGGAGTGGGTAAGAGGCCACTGGAAGCCCGCCTGAGCTGGGACCGTAGGTCTTCCTGTAGCAGGAGAAAGTTTCCAGGGGCAAGGATAGTGTCTGGAGGGGAACCATCCTGGGATTTGTGATACATACGAGACAGAGCGTCCGGCTTCGCATTTTTGGAACCCGGACGATATGTCACGTGAAAAGTAAAACGAGAGAAAAATAAGGCCCAACGGGCCTGTCTAGGTTTTAACCTCTTGGCAGTTTTTAAGTACTCTAGATTCTTGTGATCTGTGAAGATCAGGATTGGGTGAATAGCCCCTTCTAGCAGGTAACGCCACTCCTCGAGGGCGGTCTTTATGGCCAATAATTCCCGATCCCCCACATCGTAGTTCTTCTCGGCTGGGGACAATTTCCGTGAGAAGAATGCCACGGGGTGTAGCAGGGCTTTGATGCCCTGTCTCTGGGACAAGATGGCCCCTACAGCTATCTCTGAAGCATCCACCTCGAGGACAAAGGGCAGAGAAGGATCTGGATGCTTCAGGATAGGAGCTGAGGTAAAGAGCCCCTTGAGGGCCTCGAAGGCCCCTTGGGCCTCAGGGGACCAATGAAAACGGGTACCTTGCTTGGTGAGTTGAGTAATGGGCGTCACTATGGCCGAGAATCCCTTGATGAATTTGCGATAAAAATTGGCGAAGCCAATGAATCGCTGGATCCCCTTTTTATCTGCAGGAACTGGCCAGTCCAGGATGGCTGAGATTTTCTGGGGATCCATCCGAATGCCTCTACTGGAGATGATCAGACCTAGGAAGGGTATGCTTTCTACCTCAAAGAGACACTTTTCTGCCTTGGCATAAAGGCCATGTTGCCGAAGACGGCCCAACACACTTTTAACATGTCCACGATGCAGCTCTAGGGAGGAAGAGAAAATTAGTATGTCATCAAGATAAACAACAGCAAAAACATCAAGGAAGTCCCGAAGCACATCATTTATGAAGGACTGGAAGGTAGCGGGGGCGTTACAGAGTCCAAACGGCATCACCAGGTACTCGAAGTGCCCAAATCGAGACCGAAATGCCGTCTTCCATTCGTCCCCATCCTTTATACGTATTAAATTGTATGCCCCTCTGAGGTCCAGCTTAGAAAAGATGGAAGCCGTGCCAAGCCTCTGAAACAGTTCAGGTACCAGGGGAAGCGGGTAGCGATTTTTAACTGTGACCTCGTTTAGGGCACGGTAGTCCACACAGGGTCTGAGAGAATGGTCCTTCTTCTCTACAAAAAATATTCCTGCACCTGCAGGAGACGTAGACGGGCGGATAAACCCTTTTTTCAGGTTGTCATCTATATAGTCCTTTAGTTTTCCCTGCTCCACCTCTGTTAAAGGAAAGACCCTACCGAAAGGAATCTTGGCCCCGGGAAGAAGTTCAATGGGACAGTCATAAGGCCTATGGGGTGGCAGCACATCTGCCCTTTGTTTGCTAAACACATCCAGGTAAGCATGGTAGACTTCAGGGATGGACTGGCGTAGACCTGCCTCGTTTTCGAGGCAGAGCAGAGCAGAGGGTCCTGCGGGGACCAAGAAGCCGCAGGACCTTTGGCAGTAGGGAGAAGAAAAGGCCACCTCTCCTGTGGACCAGTTGATGACCGGGTTGTGTGCTTGCAGCCAGGGGATCCCTAGAATGACTGGAAACAGGGGGGAAGAAATTATGTCCAAACATAACAGTTCTTGATGTGACTCTGAGATCACTGTGTGCAGCGGGGCAGTCTCCTGAGTCACTGGGCCAGATTTGATGGTAGATCCATCTGCCAGGTGGACAGACAGGCCTTGTTTTCTCAGACGGAGAGGAATTCGATGCCGGGCAGCAAAAGCAGAGTCCATAAAGCAACTACAGGCACCAGAGTCAATGATAGCTGTGGTTTGTAGGGTCCTTCCTGAGAACTGGAAGGAGACAGAAAGGGCAAGATGAGATGAAACCCCGGTCACAGGATCCACATAACTGGAGAGGATAGTAGGGAACTTACGGAGTTTAGCCGGGCAGTTCCGGACATAATGACCAGGCTCTCCGCAATACAGGCACAGATTGTTGCTGCGGCGTCTCTGGCGTTCTGCTGGGGTGAGAGAAGGCCGCAGGAGTCCAAGTTGCATGGGTTCTGATGCTGAAGAGGGATGAGTAGGTTTAACAGGGGGAACAGTGCGGAAATGACTTGGACCCCTGGGGAGCATCCAGGTAGGTCTTGGGGACCCCAAAGTTCGTTCGGCCCTACGCTCCCGTAGGCGCCGGTCAATTTGGATGCTTAGGTCTATGAGGGAATTCAGGGTCTGGGGTACCCCCACTCTGGCGAGCTCGTCTTTGAGTGCGTCTGAGAGGCCCATGCGGAATTGGTGACGGAGGGCAGCATCGTTCCAGTCAGTGTCGGCACCCCAACGCCTGAACTCAGCCACATAGTCCTCTGCTGGTCTTCGACCCTGTTGGAGAGAACGTAAGGCGGCCTCCGCAGTGGTTGAGAGTTGGGGGTCCTCATAAAGCTGCGCCATGGCATCAAAAAAGGTGGAGAGACTGGTCAATGCTGCATCCTTTTGTTCCACGAGACGGTGGGCCCAGATTTGGGGATCCCCAGTCAATAGGGCTATCACAAAACCCACCTTGGTGGTCTCTAAAGAGAAAGTCCTGGGTTGCAGGGCAAAATGGAGTTCACAAGAGTTACGGAAAGTTCTGAAGCTACCACGGGCACCCGTAAATTTCTCTGGGGTAGGTACCTTGGGCTCAGGTGGTAGCATCACTATAGTCTGGGTAGGTGCAGGCCCCGTTGGGGGTATTGCTGGGTGAGGAGTTCCTTGGGTACTGGATGGACCAGACAGGGCCAGTACCCGTTCCTCCAGCCGGGTGTAACCCTGCTGGAGGTTCTTCACCGCTTCGGTCAGACCTGCCAGGTGTTGGCATAGCCCCTCCATGGCGGGGGCTCCCTGCTCGGGCTCAGACATGGCTGTCTGCTACTGTCACGTACCTGGTGGTGCGAGCCCGAGATTGCAGGGAGAGGCCTCCCTTGCGTCTCCCACTCCTGGTCCCCTGGTGTGGGAACAGGGGAGACAGGAGTGAGGAGGAGCACGGGTGCCTGGCAGGATCAACAGACCGGTGGGAAGGAAACAGGTTAGCTGAGCAGGCAGGATCTCTGAGAAGCAGGTTCACAGGTAAACTGGATAGCAGAGCTGGCAGGATCACAGGAAGCAGGCTCACAGGTAAACTGGATAGCGGAGCTGGCAGGATCACAGGAAGCAGGCTCACAGGTAAACTGGATAGCGGAGCTGGCAGGATCACAGGAAGCAGGCTCACAGGTAAACTGGATAGCAGAGCTGGCAGGATCACAGGAAGCAGGCTCACAGGTAAACCGGATAGCGGAGCTGGCAGGATCACAGGAAGCAGGCTCACAGGTAAGCTGGATAGCAGAGCTGGCAGGATCACAGGAAGCAGGCTCACAGGTAAACTGGATAGCAGAGCTGGCAGGATCACAGGAAGCAGGCTCACAGGTAAACCGGATAGCGGAGCTGGCAGGATCACAGGAAGCAGGCTCACAGGTAAACTGGATAGCAGAGCTGGCAGGATCACAGGAAGCAGGCTCACAGGTAAACCGGATAGCGGAGCTGGCAGGATCACAGGAAGCAGGCTCACAGGTAAGCTGGATAGCAGAGCTGGCAGGATCACAGGAAGCAGGCTCACAGGTAAACCGGATAGCAGGGCTGGCAGGAACCGGACAACGGCTTGGCAAACAGGTTCACAGGTAAGCTTGGATAGCAGAGCTGACAGGAACTGGACAATGGCTTGGCAAACAGGTTCACAGGTAAGCTTGGATAGCAGAGCTGACAGGAACTGGACAATGGCTTGGCAAACAGGTTCACAGGTAAGCTTGGATAGCAGAGCTGACAGGAACTGGACAATGGCTTGGCAAACAGGTTCACAGGTAAGCTGGGATAGCAGAGCTGACAGGAACTGGACAATGGCTTGGCAAACAGGTTCACAGGTAAGCTGGGATAGCAGAGCTGACAGGAACTGGACACAGGAAACGGAACCACGGACTGGACTGGAACCAACAGGTGAACAGGCTCGTTACAGAGGGTCAGACTGCAGACTGGACAAGGCTGAACAAGGAACCAAAGTTCATCAAAAGTCAGGTAATAGATCTGAACCAGGGCAGGGTACAATGGATCAGGCAGGAGGATGGTCACTGGAAGCCGGGGTCGGGTACAGGCAGAAAGCAGGATAGTCTTAATGGCAAGCCGGGTCAAAGGAACAGGTATAACAGGATCAGGTTTCACTTTACTACACCACAACGCTGTAGAGCAGACAGCAAAGACCGTCTGCTCAAGTCAGGCTTAAATAGGCCGGCTAGTGCTAACTAGGGCGCGCGCCCGTCTCCCTGTGCGCGGTTGTGCACGTGCCCGCGCCCGGGCGCGCATGCGCATGCGCAATGGAATCTGAGGGCCAGGACGGCCCGGGTTTGGGTTTCTGGCAGGATCTTCATGACAATAGCTATTCCTGTCGGTTTTTTTGAAAAAAACTTTGGTCTCCAGTTGGTTTAGCTTCCGATAAATCGTGACGTCCAAAAAATCGATCTCCTCCTTATGACTTGTTGATGTTAAAACGATGTTATTGTTATTTGTATTTAAAAAGGATAAAAACGTTTCCAAGCTTTCACTGGTCCCTGCCCAGATAAAAAACAGGTCATCAATAAAACGTCGATAAAATACTAATTCTGATCGTTGTCCATTAAAAATTATTTTGTCCTCCCATTCCGCCATGAAGAGATTTGCAATACTTGGCGCAAATTTAGCACCCATGGCCAAGCCTCTCTGTTGGGAATAGAAATTGCCACTGTACCAAAAATAGTTATGGTTAAGACAAAAATCTAAAGCATTCCTTAAAAATATTTTCTGATTCAGAGGTAAGTCATCTCTCTTGCTTAAAGCCCAATTGAGGGCCAGTAGAGCGTCATCATGCTGAATGATGGAGTATAGGGAGGAAACGTCTGCGGTAACCAATAAAACATAATTTCTTCCTGACAGATCTACCTTTTGAAGGGAGTTTAAAAAATCTTTAGTATCTCTTATATATGATCTAGTGTTTCTCACACTATTCTGAAGAAATTTGTCGAGATATTGACCAAGTCTGGCAGAGATGGAATTGATGCTGTTAACAATCGGCCTTGCAGGAGGATTTATCGGATCCTTATGTACCTTAGGCAGCGTATAAAGAGTAGGTATTCTGCTGCTTGCCGGGACCAGATATCTCTTCTCTTTATCAGTTAAGACATCCTTAATGGATCCCATGTCAATCAGTCTTTCTAGGTGAGCAGTGGTTGTATTCAAGTAATGAGTGCGATTTTCAGCCACCTAAAGCATAACCAGCATGAGGCTTATACCAAATATTGAGGTGTATACCAAATCCCAAATACTGAGGTGTAATAACTTGAAATAGATTGGCGACTAGCTGATATTTCTAAACAAATGATGGTTTACATATTTATACATTGAACAGTATCACATCTGCTAGATCGCTGCACCTGCTGCACTTCTACTCTGTGTAAACAGCTGCATCAGCTGCGCCTCTACTCTAGGGAACCACTCAGTACATCCATGCGCGTTTGCCCATTGGCTGGATCGTCGGTCCATCAGTTTAAAAGAGACACTTCCGGTTCTCTGGTCACACCCTCGTGACGAAGTCGGATATGACGAAACGCGCGCCAGGGACGTTGACCAGAGAACCAAGGAAGTGACGTTTGCTCTCCAGCCTGCGTTCCACCAACCAGGAAGCCCCTAGGACGCTGGAAACACTGCTCCTCATAGCGGAAATCAGCAGAGAGGGATCCGGAAGGCGCACACAGGCAGAGTGCTATACATTTATCCTAATTTAAATTCTATGCTGATTTGATTTTTTTATTTTTTTATTTGGTACGCATATTTTACTAAGGGGTGTTTTTTTGATCAACTGAATGGGGGGTAAATAAATGTTTTAAGCAGAGTCACACTATGTGGTGCAATTTTTTTCTACATATGACCTACCTGGCAATGGTGAGCTATTGAATAGGAGGCTGTGGAGGAGAATTGGAGGATTTCGATAGAGAGAGGCACAGTATCCTGATGAGAGAGTTTATATGCCCATATTCTTTGTAGCTCTGGTGAGTGCATCCCCAAAGGGGAACCTTGTATCACATGGTGGAGTGCACTGGTGGATGGACTAATCAGTTTTGCGGCACATTGAATATTGAACTTGAAGTTTCATCTTGTGATTTTTATCTCATTATGGAGAGAGCGGGACTCTAATTAATTAGTTACTGTGTGATTAACGGACCCTCTGTCGATACCCATTATCAATCGATTAATTAATTAATTTATTTATTTATTTATTGATCAATTTCACCACATCTGATCACTTATTTATTCCTCCATATATTATCGTATTATCTATTTTTATATGGTGACGTTTCAACGCATCAATTTTATCCACTATTTATCAGTCTTTTTTATCTTTCTGATATCCAAGCGCTGCTAAAGTATTTTAACAGGTTGGGTTTTATGTAATTATTTAATTATAGTCTAAATCCTCTAACACCTGCTATCTTATTGTATACTTACATATGACCTCTATTTAAGCAGCTGCTACCAGTGCACCAAGATTTTGTGTTGCACAGTTGGACCGTGTATATTTTTATTCATTTATTTATATGCTTTTTATGCATAGTGATAAACAGTAAGACAGCAGTATCCATCCGAGCGCAGAGAGGTGTTTGATATAGGTGGGCCAGCATAACAAACATCCTTTTTTACAATATTCAAATTGTGAACTATATGCGATCCACCACCAAAATGTGAAGATTTACTTCTTACCAGAAGTCTATGACCCCCCCGTTACAGAGGATCACAGAAAGCGTGTATAAAAACTGTGTTTCCTGGGCCCTCAGATAGTCCTGCTGGTCTCCTTGTCACATCTCCATCATATAGACAGCATGCCAGATCATCCTCGACTAATCTCATATAACACAGGGCTCATAGGCAAGTGTGAGCAACATGAAAGAGATAAGGGCTTCTATAGTGTAACACCTTCAGTTTATTAAAACATTAAAATACAATGGTTGCACTTACAATATAGGAAGAATTCAAAAGCCTTAAGTCCGGTGCGCTGGGCGGACACACGCGGACAAACCCGTCCTCCCTAGATACTCCAACTGCAAACACAAGGTGACGTCAGCGCGTCGCAACAATCGTGCGAAAGTTGAAAAGTAATGGCTCCAAAATAAAGTCCACTTGCAGGTGATTTCAAACAAATCTGCACCCGTGCACAACTAGCAACAAATAAAATAAATTAAATAAATATGAAAGTCCATCCACTGAAGAGACACAATATTCACATTATTGCGGAGCGACGCGCTAACGTCACCTTGTGTTTGCAGTCGGAGTATCTAGGGAGGACAGGTTTGTCTGTGTGTGTCCGGCCAGCGCACCGGACTTAAGGCTTTTGAATTCTTCCTATATTGTAAGTGCAACCATTGTATTTTAATGTTTTAATAAACTGAAGGTGTTACGCTATCGAAGCCCTTATCTCTTTCATGTTGCTCACACTTGCCTATGAGCCCTGTGTTATATGAGATTAGTCTAGGATGATCTGGCATGCTGTCTATATGATGGAGATGTGACAAGGAGACCAGCAGGACTATCTGAGGGCCCAGGAAACACAGTTTTTACACACGCTTTCTGTGATCCTCTGTAACGGGGGGTCATAGACTTCTGGTAAGAAGTGAATCTTCACATTTTGGTGGTGGATCGCACATAGTTCACAATTTGAATATTGTGTCTCTTCAGTGGATGGACTTTCATATTTATTTAATTTATTTTATTTGTTGCTAGTTGTGCACGGGTGCAGATTTGTTTGAAATCACCTGCAAGCGGACTTTATTTATTTTGGAGCCATTACTTTTCAACTTTCGCACGATTGTTTCGCAATATTATTTTTGTGTTTTTTGCTATTTATTATTTATTGATATTATTGCACATTTTCTGTTGAGTCTATTCAAGTTTGGACTCCATGTTTAGTATATATACTTAATTTATCACAGAGCGGTTCCTTTGTGCTTTTTTGCTCTGCCCATTTTGGTGCGACTGGTGCAATTTAGTACATAGGTGAGCACTCAACACAACTTTCACCCATTTTGTGTGTTATTGGTTTAGCGCAGCTTTTTTATTTCCTTTTGTTTCTTTTCTGTAGCTATGTGATACAGTTAAGCTGCAGCTTCCAACAGGTCCTCATATAGACCAAGTTTACACATTTGCACAAATTTTAGCATATTTGCATATTTAGTATATCTGCATACCTTAGCGCAGTTTCTTCCCTATTTTCCTAGTACAGTACTGGGGATCTGTGTGAGCAAGTTGGAGTCTGCCTGTTTTATAATAGTCTCTAAAGCCAACAGATTATGTGTGGAATCATGCAATGTTCACAGCATGTTATTGTAAGCGCTGCCCACACTGTTGGTGCTACATAAATCATGTGCAATATACTAATTATTTCTCAATTGTGCAACAATCACCTATAAACAATACATTACAGTGGTTGTAAAGGTTTGTGTTTTTTTCACCTTAATGCATCCTATACATTAAGGTGAAAAAACTACGATCTGTGACCAGCCTATAGACCCACCTTTTTACTTACCTACACCCTTGCACTAGTCCCACAGGGACACACTGGAATAGATTGATAGCAGCGCAGCCACTGGCTCCAACTGTTGTCAATCAAATTCAGTGACAGGACTGCTGGGGGGAGGAGCAAATTCCTGCATTCGGTTTCTATGGATGCCGAATGCTGGACTTGGGAGCACCCCTGCAAGGTAACCCCCTGAGAGCGTGCTTCTCCCAGGGGGATATCTGATGCGGGAGGAGCAGAGGGAGCTGATGAATAAACCCCGGAAGATGAGGATCGGGGACACTCTGTGCATAAGTAGATTCACAATGAAGCATGTTTGTTCTTTTTAATATACTAACTGTCACTTGTTTTGCACATACCTGTGGAATGCTGCAGTGATTGCTCATTTTCATGTCCTAAGGTGCTTGCAAAATCTTTTTTTTGAATTCTGTTTTGTTCTCTTTGCATTTTTTTGCTTGGTTTTTCCTGAAATTAAGCAAAATACATGCATTGTAAAATACATTTAAATATGACAATATGAATTTTAGGGAAATTATTTAAATAAAATGAAATCTTACTTTTCTTTAGGATCTGATGAATCTTTTGGAATTGCTCATGTTCTCTATGTTTTAGATCAGACCATCTTTTGCGCAGTTGATCTTTGGACCGCAGGATTCCATGCTTCTTATTTATATCTTCAATTACTTTATCCAGTATGCAATCCTTACGTGCGTTCGGTTTGTTGTAGTTCTTTAGCTTCCCATCGTAATCATAGGTTTCAAACAACCTCACAAGCTCCACCATTTCTTCTCTACTCATGGCTGTTGCCTTTCTGCCATTTACACACAGGCTGTTGCCTTTGTTTTGCCTGCATTCTTCTTCTTTTGCCCAGGCATGCTCTCCTCTGCTTCCTCCATGCTGTAATGGTGCTGTGTGTAGGCCCTATTCTTCTTCTTTTGCCCAGGCATGGTCTCCTCTGCTTCCTCCATGCTGTAATGGCGCTGTGTGTAGGCACTATTCTTGTTCTTTTGCCCAGGCATGCTCTCCTCTGCTTCCTCCATGCTGTAATGGTGCTGTGTGTAGGCCCTATTGTTCTTCTTTTGCCCAGGCATGCTCTCCTCTGCTTCCTCCATGCTGTAATGGCACTGTGTGTAGGCACTATTCTTGTTCTTTTGCCCAGGCATGCTCTCCTCTGCTTCCTCCATGCTGTAATGGCGCTGTGTGTAGGCACTATTCTTGTTCTTTTGCCCAGGCATGCTCTCCTCTGCTTCCTCCATGCTGTAATGGCGCTGTGTGTAGGCACTATTATTGTTCTTTTGCCCAGGCATGGTCTTCTCTGCTTCCTCCATGCTGTAATGGCACTGTGTGTAGGCAGACTGTGTTGCGTGATCACGGGGGACACAAAGGGGCGGAGCTTACGACACATGTGCAGAGACTCAAAATTATACAGGATCGTTCGCAGGACGTTCTTTCGGTACTTTCATTCCATGCATGTGTTTCTTCCGTATTGTTTATTTGATATTCCTTCCGGGGTCATTAACAGCTTCAGATGATGCGCAATCGTTCGCTTACGAGTTCTTCCGGACGATTGCTGTACACATTACACGATTATCATTCGTTCTACTGACATACGAGAAAAATTAAGGAGCCGGAATCGGAATCGGGTGTCGGAAGTGGTGTACACACAATCCGAAAATCGTACGATTCTTCCTCGGACGGCCGGATCGTGTGTACGGGGCATTAGGCTGGATTCACACATGTAGTTTTAGTGCTTTTTGCATTTTTCAGATTTGCAGATAGGAACACTACAAAACGTGTTCCATAGGAAACCATGTTAAATGGACTGTAGTGCAAATCTGCATAATGCAAAAAGCACTAGAACTGCATAGGTGTGAATCCAGCCTTAAGAGAAATCAAGTCATGTTCCTGGGGTGGGAAGGGACGATAATAACCCCAATGGGGACAGACAGCAACAGGAACCTTACAGAGCTCTTTACCCTTCCACAATAGCGTACATAATATGCGCTAGGAATAGCATAAGTAAATCTATCTTCAGCAATTATTATATACAGTTTGTAGAAATGATATCCAGTGGGAATACCCTTGCGGGAATTTATACAGGCACTAAAGCTACAGCATATATTTTAGGAAAGGGAAACAGACATATCTGAACATGACTGAACACAGTGAATGTTCAGCTAATAAAAGGTTGATGCCATGTACACTGTCCCCCAGTGGCAAGTCCCAGATATCTGTTTTATGAATGTTTCCTTGGGAAACTATAAGGAATGCCCTTGCAGATGATGGGACCTAATGGTAGAAATAAACATATCAGGAGAACAGATGATTTTCCCATGCAGCGCACTGCCTGATCAAGACAAATGCTTTATTGTGTGCTTTACTGAGAGAAATTGTGGGAAGTGAAATACTACTAATTGTGTAAATGATGTGATCCATACACTGGGAGTTAGTTCATCAAAGACTGAAAATATTGTATCTGGTAACTGCGTGGATTTAAAGGTGGATTTAAAGGGGAAGTCCACTTTCATTAAAAAAAATAATAATACTATAGCATATGCAGTTGCTACACAAACCATTTTGTAAGTGAATGCTATTAAAGGAGAAGTGTGGGATTGTAAAAAAAACATTCATACTCACCTATATGGCTGCAGCATTGCTATAATGCTGCAGTTGTCCACCGCCAACTCCAAGACTGAGAACTGAGTGATCAAATGACTGCTGATCGCTCAGTTCTTGGTCACCTGTCAGTCACAGCTCTCTGCTCTGCCACTTCAGTGCTCACTGGAACACCAGGCTGGGGAGGCGGTGGAATCAGATGGCTCAGGCTCTCAGTCGTGTGCGGGCGGATCCTGACATTATTGTTAAAATTCTTCTAAAGCCTGAAGCAGCTCTGAGATGTCAGCTGACAGAGGGCTTTAGCATGCTGTCAGCTGATTCTGAGTAATAGGTGTGCAGAAATACATAGACTTTGTGACCCAGAAGAGAAGTATGGATAAAAAAGCTTTGGTTATATTTCTCATTTAAAAATGACCATTTGCATTTCAATCTTAAGCTGCTGTAATATTCTAAAAATTTCAGTGCAATATGGCAGTTTGTAACGCCCCAGAAATATGTTTTCCTGCTTATGTGATTGGCTTACTGATTTCTTCAGAAGTCCACATTCTAGGCTACAGGGCTGTTTTCCTATTGATGCACACAGGGGCAGGAGTGCTAAACCGTTTGAAGAGCGAGGGCTACCTAAGTGATTTGGTAACTGGCCGTGGGCCAAAATAAAATTAATTAGAATAAAAAAAAATATATATTTTAAATAGCATAATAAACATTTTCATCTTGCAGCTGCTGAATGCCGGCAGGAGGGAGAGGAGGAGAAGCCAGCTTATAGCAGTTGCAGGAATAAAATGGAGAGGATCAGTTCCTGTGTATGCTACCCCTCCTGTCCAAGTGTAAAACAGAATGTGACAGTGAGCCCGCATGGGCCCCCTGGAGCACAGGGTGGGGGTCGCCATTGTGACCCCTGGAGCTACATTAGTGGTTGGACGGTGTGGTAAAAGCCACTCGCCCCCCAAAACACAAATGTAAATGAGCCCTTACTGTCCTTAGCCCCCTATAAAGCTGCTTACACACTGATGCACTGTGGTTTACCTGCACTGCGGGTGTGGTACACTTTCTGAAAGGGCATCCAAAACTCCAGCATACAATTTGAGGTCAAGGGCCACATCAGAGGGCCACATGTGGCCTGTGGGCTATGGATTGAGCACCCCTGGTGTAGGAAGATACAACTTTAGTCCATGCATGTAAGGGTGGCTCCTTAGCGGTCTGTAAGAGAAAGAAGCCAGCCTGAAACAGGAAACCTGGGGCAGCCATAACAGCCCCATCTTAAACTTAAACTGGAATCTTACAGCCCCATCTTAAACTGGAAAATAGGCAAGGGTTAAAAGATAAAGAAGCTGCAGAAAAAGCTTAAAAAAAAATGACGGTTTAATAACATTTTAATGGAAAGTTTGCTGGGATGAGTAACTTTTTCACCCCATTACACATATTAAAAACACATACCAGTTTTGGCTGTCTTCAATACCTATAGGCAACATTAACATAATAAGTAAATGCACTGACCCACAGTAATTGTACAACCTATGGACAAACAACCAAACAAAAAGTTGCACAATTAGTCCAATAAAGTGTCAGCAAAGCAGATAACGACATTCGTTTCAGTCTAATGTGAAAAAGAAAGAAGAAATAAACAAAAATGTAGCGGTATGTTTTGTGTTTATATAAATTATTAGGAGGTCGGGACATTTTCTTGGCAGTCGCGGGTAAATTTAATCAGTCCTCTTGTGATTGGTGATGCAGGTCGGAGTTTCTCATGATCAGAAATCTGTATTAATTGGAAAAAACAAACCTCAGGAGAGCAAATATTTTTGTTAACATTTAATTGAATTAACTTTTATTTTTGTGGGAGAGAAAGCTATGGTTTTTCAGATAATAACGATTGCAGTGTCTTTTATATCATGTAACAGGCACATGGCTCTTACATAAACACAACTGCAGTAATAGTCAAAGTATGTAAAGGAAACACACAGAACTATTTATGTTACATAGAATCAGTAAGACAGAACCTTGTAAAACAAATTGTACGTGCTTTTAAATTCAATATTGAATGACAATCCCCCAAAAGAGTTTGTGTATAAAGAGGGGATGTAATAAAGAAAACCTGTTAAGAGAAAAGTATGTCAGCTGACAATGAAGTAGATGTGCACCCGAAATGAATGACATTTAGGGGCTGATTTACTAGAACTGGAGGGTGCAAAATCTGGTGCAGCTCTGCATAGAAACCAATCAGCTTCCAGTATTTTCTTTTTTTTTAATCAAAGCTTAACCACTTCCTGCACTAGTAATGATTAAGCACAAGATGCATGTGTGACACGCCTCTGTGTGACCACAGTTTGGTGTCTTTGGTGTTATCTTTGTGAAGCAAATAAAAGGCAATCGGAAGTTCTGGATGTGCAACCATTTCCTTCTTCTTCCCAACCACTTCCCACCCACCGGCCATCAAATAACAGGTGGGCGGCTCTCATTCTGGGTGGACGTCATATGGCAGCCCTCTAGAACGACCGCTCTCCTGCGCCGTGGGTGGCACGCATCACGACGATCAGTGGTGAGGTGTGTCAGTCTGACACACCACCGATCTCTGACGGAGGCTCTTTACCACGTGATCAGCTGTGTCCAATCACGGCTGATCACGATGTAAACAAAAAGAGCCATTGATCGGCTTTTCCTTACTCGCGTCTGAAAGACGCGAGTAGAGGAGAGACGATCAGCAGCTCTCCTGACAGGTAGAGTCTGTGCTGATTGTTTATCAGGTCAGCGCCCCCTCGGATGCCCGCCCAGGACCACCAGGATGCTGCCAGATCACCAAGGATGGCCACCACACTGGACCACCAGGTATGCCACCCTAGACCACCAGGGAAATGACAATCAGTGCCCAGGCAGCTGCCAATCAGTACCCAGGCAGCTGCCAATCAGTGCCCATCCCCAATGCCTGCCAGTGCCATTAGTGATGCCTAACAATGCCATCTATCAGTGCCCATCAGTGCCGCCTATCAGTGCCACCCATAAGTACCCATCAGTGCAGCCTTTCAGTGCCCATCAGTGTCACCTATCAGTGCCCACCAGTGCCACCCATGAGTGCCCACCAGTGCCACCCATGAGTGCCGCCTATCAATTCTGCGTATCAGTGCCACCCATAATTGCCGCCTACCAGTGCCCATCAGTGCCACCTCATTGGTGCAACCTCATTGATGCCGCCTTATCAGTGCCCGTCAGTGCCGCCTTATCAGTGCCCATCAGCAAAGTGACTGGTTGACAATGCAGGAGATCTTGTGGATGACAGGACAGAGCATCATCACCCTATAACAGCAAATGCCTTCACAACGATTTTGATTGCAGCGTTCCCAAGATTTTTTAATGAAAGCTGCAGATTAAGAATATTGAAAGTGACATTTTAAATTTCATATGAGATTTCAGTAATTGGGGTTACATCTACTTTAAAGGGTTAGTTCATCTTTACCAAAAAAATAACTGTCTATGCAGATAAGGGTTCTCTGTAGATAAAAACAAACTTTGCAGCTTTGACCAAAGTTAAAGAGTCAGTTCACCTTTAGCAAATAACTGTCTATGCAGGTATGGGGCACCTGTAGATAAAAACACACTTTGAAGCTTTGACCAATGTTGGATAATATAAAAAAAATGAGCAAGATTCAAATTATATCAAAACCTACTCCCTCCGCGCCTATGAAATACAATCTAAATGTGTATCAGCAGCTACTATACAGAATCAAAGTACATAAAATGATATGTCATCAGCAAAAATTATTCCAAGGAACGTTCTTACTAAAAACATTAGCAGCACTTTAAAATTCAAACATCTATGGTAATACAGATAACCAAATGCTTTGCATCAATATTAGATCAGAATGAGAGTGTTCATTAACCACTTAAGCCCCGGACCAATTTGCAGCCAAAGGACCAGGCCCCTTTTTGCGATTCGGCACTGCGTCGCTTTAAATGACAATTGCGCGGTCGTGCTACGTGGCTCCCAAACAAAATTGGCGTCCTTTTTTTCCCACAAATAGAGCTTTCTTTTGGTGGTATTTGATCACCTCTGCGGTCTTTATTTTTTGCGCTATAAACAAAAATAGAGCGACAATTTTGAAAAAAATGCAATATTTTTTACTTTTTGCTATAATAAATATTACCAAAAAATATATAAAAAAACATTGTTTTTCCTCAGTTTAGGCCGATATGTATTCTTCTACATATTTTTGGCAAAAAAAAAAAAAAAAGCGATTATTGATTGGTTTGCGCAAAAGTTATAGCGTTTACAAAATTGGGGATAGTTTTATAGTCCATTATGGTGGACACATCGGACATTTTTGACACATTTTTGGGACCATTGTCATTTATACAGCAATCAGTGCTATTTAAATGCACTGATTCCTGTGTAAATGACACTGGCAGTGAAGGAGTTAACCACAAGGGGGCGGGGAGGGGTTAAGTGTGTGTGTATTTTTTTTTACTGTAGGGGGGCGTGGCTTGGCGTCTGACGTCACTGATCGGCTTTCCCGATGACAGGGAACAGCCGATCAGTGACAGTGTCACTAGGAAGCATGGGGAGAGGTTTGTTTACACATACCTCTCCCCGTTCTTCAGCTCTGTGACCCGATCGCGGGACACCAGCGGAGATCGGGTCACGGAGCTCAGGACCGGGTCGCGAGCGCGCCAGCGGCGGCACGCATGCGCGACCCGCTGCTGGGCTCTTAAAGAGACACATACAGGTACGTGATTGTGCCCAGCCGTGCCATTCTGCCGACATATATCGGCGTGAGGCGGTCCTTAAGTGGTTAATATGTTCAACAAATCATTGGCAGTACAAGAAATCCTTTCGCACTCTCTGTGCCAAACGTGCAAAAAAGTCCAAATCTATGGAAGTCTCACTCGTGACCAAACATGTCCTTCACCACACCTTCTGTGCAGGTCCCTATAGGTGATGCACTTACCAGACTCAGCTGGTTTGAGAGCGTATAACACAAGTGAGTGGAAAATCCTTATACTGCAACTTTCAGCACGTAATCGCGATCCTTGGGCTCCCCTGCAATCCCTTCCTGACTTCCTGCAGCTGCCACTACAACCAGCTGAGTCTGGTAAGTGCATCACCTATAGGGACCTTCACAGAAGGTGTGGTGAAGGACATGTTTGGTCACAAGTGAAACTTCCATAGATTTGGACTTTTTTTGCACATTTGGCACAGAGAGTGTGAAAGGACTTCTTGTACTACCAATGAATTGTTGAACATATTAATGAACACTCTCATCCTGATCTAATATTGATGCAAAGCATTTGGTTATCTGTATTAGCATAGATTTTTGAATTTTAAAGCACTGCCAATGTTGGATAATGCCTTTGCTATAGGTGTAGGCCATTCACATACCTCCCTAAACCTGTCCGAAAAAATCCCCCAGATGGCATCATCCCGTCTTGTTGTTAGGATGTTGCTAAGACACTCTCAGACGATTTAAACCCCCCTTGCATGTGCTCTCTCTCCCCTGTTGCAGTAGCTCTGATCTCTTTGATGCTGTGACAGAGGAGATAGCGGACCACATATGTGAAGGGATTTGAGAGCTCCCTCTTTTGGGGGTGAGCAGTAACGGCTGGGAGTGCCTTAGTAAAGCAATGTACTAGCAACAAGGCAGGGCAGGAAGGTACCATCATGAGAGATATGTAAAAGGCTTACACCTATAGCAAGGGCATTATCCAACATTGGTCAAAGTTTCAAAGTTTGTTTGTATCTACAGGTGCCCCTTACCTGCATAAACAATTATGTTAAGTGTTGTTTCTCTCTGGTGCTTCCTTTCTCTGTTATCAGCATGAGTCACTTCTGAGATACATTTGTGTTGGGGGGGGGGGAGCTCAGCGAGCAGCTTGTCTATTCACAATGCAGTTATTCTGCTGTGTGAAGGGGGGTGTTTTCCTTTCCTCCAATCTGCTCTCACACACTGTAACTGCAGCCTTTCTGTCCCCTCCTGATTCTAACAGATGAAGGATTTTAACACTTTTCTTTTGAAGAGGTGTAGAGAGGAGAAGACTGCAGATAAACAAGTAAAACCTATGTAGGAGTATTTGTTTTATCTCTGTGTATCATCTGAGGCCAGTCACTTCACTGGGTATATGTAAGAGTTTACAACCACTGTCAGGGGTTCACTCCAAGTGTAGAGCTTTAAGGACACCACCACTTGCTTTTATCCGTTCCAGGGCTGATTTTGCCCATTTTTATTAAAAAAAAAGTTCAAAAACAAACACAGAAGATTCCCTCGCAGGGGTATTCAGTATTTCAGTCCTGCTACCAAAGTAAATGATTTCCAGCCCTCCTGGCTTGTAAACGCAGCTCTCCAGCTCAGGCCTTACACTTTAGGACCTTGTTCTGTCTCCCACAGACCGGATGCTCAGCACCTCCGTGTGTCATGGAAAATTTTATTAATGTATGTTGTCAGATGCCCCCCAGTGTCGGTTTTGCTGTAATGCGCTCATCGGCGCGTATTCGCACATAAAGACGTTGGCGGAAGACCATTGGCTGCGTAAACCTTCCTATGGACACTACAGACGTGTTTGCTGGTTTAAGGAAGTTCATTTGTGCCTCACCGGGAGACTGGCCACTTCTCAGTGACGGCATTGATAGCTTCAAGCAAACATCCCTGTGTACACTGGAACTTTAGCATAACGGTATAAATATTGTGGCCCACGGAGCCATGGCTTTATATCGTTCGTTGTCATTGAAAGCAGTTTAGACGGTTTGTACATCACTGCTTAGTCTGTTTGAATGTATACATCTGTGATTGGTTCTTTTGAAGGAAAACAATTGTCCCTGTATTGTAGTCCCTGTATTGTATTTCCTTATATGGTCATTCACATCCTGTGTGAATGAGATGAGGCCACATCCTTTGTGGGAGGGGTTTAGCTGTTGGAGGCAAACCCCTGAGGGTGTGGCTTGGAATGTTTTATAAATAAAGGAGTTCACTGAGCTGGGACAGGGCAATGATGCTGACCAAGGCTGAGATGAACATGTAAGAATACTTGCTGTTGATGGCTGTTTACTGGGCAATGGGAAACCAGGGGCTAAGATGGAAAGCAGCCAGACTGAGGTGGTGATAGATGGAATGCTTGGCTGGTGAAGTTTGAATGAGGGGGCTGAGGCAAGGTGAGGCAAGGATGAATGCATGGATGAAGGTGTTTTGGAGGTAATGGAAGATCTGTAGGTAAGGCATTATATCATTAAGACAGAAATGGGTATTTATATTAGAAACAGGAAAAATTGGCTGTTTGCTATACAGACAGTCAGATTTTTGCCATGTCACGTGCGTACAGCAAGTAGCCTCGTGCTACACTGGCTCCCACCTCTCTCTCCTAGGTGAAGCCCTACTGACTCCCATGCCCAGACCTCCTGTCTGCAGGGTGGAGTCGTCTCCAACTGGGAGCCTAGAGCCTTGGTCTAGTGATTGCTTAGAGCCCAGAACACAGCTCACTCATTAGTGAACAGGCTGTTTATTAGACCTGGATCCTGGCAAGGTACCGCCCTGCTAGACCACTTTAACTCAAAAAAAGTACTTTCTATTGCTCTCAGCCTTCTCTAAATTTACAAATTCCCTTTGCTGCTGTGATCTGATTTCCTATTGGAAGGTGACTACATTTGTTCTGCATGGTGCCACTGTGTGTAGGAATGTACTAGCCACCTTCTTTTGCTTTCTCCCAAGATGGACTAAGAACTATGGGATGTGCAGTGTGCATAGAGCATTGCACATGACTGCAGCTAACGTGCACTGCTAGTTCAAAAAGACAGAAATGAGAGGGAAAAGAAGATCCTTGGGAGCTCACAGAGGACTTACAGGGAGATAGAAAAACACAGTAACAAACAATTTCATGATTGCAGGGCCGTTAAATAGTGGATGTGTATATAAAGGCTTTTTTTTCTTCTCTGCTTTAAAGTGGAAGTAAACCCTCCTATCGTTTTCAGCCAAGGAAGCTGCCATCTTGGCCTCTGTTTGATCTTCAACTGCCATGATGCTGCACATGTGATCAGTTATGACTCCAGCCATTGGATGGTTTAAAGTTTGGTTGAGAGCACAACCAATGTGACAGTTACATTCCCGGCATGCCGGGAACGTAGCGGTTATATGAAACCATTAAATTGATGGGTTTACTTCCGCTTTAAGGTAAAAACCTTCTGTGAACAGAACCTCCCACGAACATGCCCCCGCCCCACCCCCCATACTTACCTAAATTTGATTTAGAACCAGCCCTGTGCCTGAGAGCAGGGGCACTCTCCTCTCTCTTTCTCCTAACTGAACATGCACATAGATACTGCCTGTGAGGAGAGAGCAGGGGCAGAGTGGCTTGCTATGGGGACAATCGACAGGGAGAAGGAGCACCGCAGGGGGACCCCAGAATGGGAGGATCAGAAGACTATTGCAAATTATTGCACATGGCAGGTAGGTATTGGGATTAACATTTTAAAACAGAGAGCACTAGATTCTATGCTTTGTTTCTCTTTCATACATCGTTATCCCCTGAGTATTCATGAGGGTCTGGGAGCTGACAAGTGGAAATAGGAGACACGGAGGGATAGCACACTACACAGAACCCGCATTATCCCCAGAGGGGAACAGCTGATTATGACCCGCTGGTGAAACAGGGGTCATAGTGTGAGGTGAGCGACTAGAGAACAAAGGGGGAGGAGAGCACAAAGAACTACTTTATATAATTTTTAATTTTATCCTTTAAGATTTATGGACACTTTGTACTTTATGTTATACTGTATACATGAATTTATGGACACTTTGCACTTTATAATCAGTTTGATTACAGTATTACATTATTGAATGGACATAGTTTTGTGTTAATATACTACTGCAGCTTATATTGTATATATTTATTGCATATGTTTAGGGTTATACATATTATTGCACTTTATTTGAGAGAATTGATCTGTGGTACACAGTTACACACTAATGCCCCATACACACGATAGTATTTTCCGATGGAAAATGTGTGATAGGAGCTTGTTGTTGGAAATTCTGACCGTGTGTAGGCTCCATCAGACATTTTCCATCGGAATTTCCGTCACACAAAATTTAAGAGCTGGTTCTCAAATATTCAGACAACAAAATCTGTTGTCGGAAATTCCGATTGTGTGTACACAATTCCGACGCACAAAGTTTGCCGCATGCTCGGAATCAAGCAGAAGAGCAGCACTGGCTATAGAACTTAATATTTCTCAGCTCGTCGTTCGCGTTGTACTTCACCGCGTTCTTGACGTTCGGAATTTCTGACCAACTTTGTGTGACCGTGTGTATGCAAGAAATGTTTGAGCCGAAATCCGTCGGAAAAAAAACATGGATTTTGTTGTCGGAAAATCCTATCGTGTGAATAGGCCATTAGAAATTGGAGCAGTGCTGCACTGGTTGTTGGTTTATGTTATATTTATCTACTCTATGTAGTGGTTTTGCACAGAGTAGCACCGATCCTCCTCATCTCGGGTTCACTGCCAGTGTTTCTGGCTCCTCAAGCAGCTTGTTATGGGGGCATCTGAGCAGGTTCGCTTCTGAGCCCCTGCTCTGTGTGTCCATTCACACACAGAGCATGGCTCGGCCCCATCCCAGTCTCTCCTCATTGGATCACTGGCTGTGATTGACAGTAGCGGGAGCTGATGGCTCCATCTACTGTCTAAGCCAATGAGGAGGGAGAGACCCGGGAGAGTAGAGGTTCCTGCGCACAGCACTGGAGGAAGTTCGGGCTCAGGCAAGTGCTGTATAAGGGGGGCTGCTGCACACAGAAGGTTTTTTACCTTCATGGATAGTATCCATGAAGGTAAAAAAGCTTGCGCCTTTACAACTAATTTTGGTGAATAAGGTGAATTTGTGTATACTTTAATCATCCAATCATGTGCAAGAAAAACTTGATTGAGTTTTCAAATGAACACAGTCCCACCTTCTTAACTAAGCTAAGTAAATGTTCGCTTTGCAGAATGAACAACCACTACTTAGTACTTATTTCATCAACCCCTCTAAGTCACAGACTAAGAACAAATCTGCAGCAAGTGAAGATAGAATTCCAGGTCTGTACACTTGCTCTGTAATAGTGACATAGAGAGCATTGAAACCTTTGGCTCTGCAAGACAGAAATACCACCAGCCTTGCCAGAAGGGATCGGTATTGCAAGCCTGTGTGTTAGTCTCAAAGTGGTTTCCTATAAGATATTTAATGTAAATAACACTTTTTTCATATAACGCAAAAGTCTAGTAAAAATGTATTACTGCAAATGATTTTAAATAAACAGTCTCCTACTTTATGATCCTTGCTTTTCTGTGCCTGCCGTAGGCTTTGCCACACAGTACAAATATTGCTTAACAGTCTTCCATTCTCATTATGTGGCACCACAGAAAGTGTCTGCAATTACACTATTTCCATTGCCTAAAGCGAACAGTCATTGCAGCACTGGGAGTGCGGGATGTGTGGCAAAGACACTATGACTCTTGGAGGTGAATATCTATAATGAATAAAGAGAGTCTTCCCCATCCAAGTAAGTTTTATAGACAGCTTTACTCCACTCACGTTCCAATCTAAAACACAGCAGGGAGGCTCACTAAATGCACGCCACCCCCTCCATCGCTATGCTTAAAGTGGAACTAAACCCTTCTATTCTTTAAAGATGAGGACAGAACCGTTGTAGCCTTTGTTTAGACCTGCAGTGGCCATGTAGCTCTATATATGATCAACTATGACAGCAGGCATTTGAGTGATTATAAGATCAGTTAAAGCAGAACTAAACTCTGCAAATACCCACCTCTCCTTTAATGATGCAATTTTTCCGAGGTCCCTTCCAAGGACTGGCATCCTCTCCCTGGCTCATTCTGGGTGACGGGTCTTTGGCAGTGTTAATGCGCATCTTAGCCTATATTTCATTCAATTAAATTAGATTCTGAACAGGCAAGTAAGTTATTTTATTGCAGAAGAGACAAAGGATGTCTCTTCTACAATAAAGCTCTTGCCTGTTCACAATTGTTTTTATGATAGGTGACAACTGTTACAATTATCCATGCCTTAAATGTAATTGTTAAATTGGTTTGTTTAGTTCTGCTTTGAAGTATAACTAAAGGCAAGAATTTTGTAGAGCTTACCCCCAACTGAAACAACTTGATGCATTGAATGCCCAGTTCCTGTGGCCATGACTCTGTGAATAGGACCTGACATACTTGGCGGGTGAGGAATATCTATTGCAAATGGCTAGATAAACAACCATGGCAAAAAGTTTTGAGAATGACACAAATATTAATTTTCACGTCTGCTGCCTCAGTTTTTATGATGGCAATTTGCATATACTCCAGAATGTTATGAAGAGTGATCGGATGAATTGCAATTAATTGCAAAGTCCCTCTTTGCCATAAAAATGAACTTAATCCCATAAAAAACATGTCCACTGCATTTGTAAAGACGGTCTCCTACAGTTGATTCAGCTGCAGGATTGGGGCACCACCAGTGCAGCGTTTGCTCAGGAATGGCAGCAGGCAGGTGTGAGTGCATCTGCACGCAGAGTGAGGCGAAGACTTTTGGAGGATGGCCTGGTGTCAAGTAGGGCAGCAAAAAAGCCACTTCTCTCCATGAAAAACATCAGGGACAGACTGATATTCTACAAAAGGTACATGGATTGAACTGCTGAAGGTAAAAGTAATTTTCTCTGATGAATCCCCTTTCTGATTGTTTGGGGCATGCAGAAAAAACCTTGTCCGGAAAAGAAAAGGTGAGTGCTACCATCAGTCCTGTGTCATGCCAACAGTAAAGCATCCTGAGACCATTCATGTGTGGGGTTGCTTCTAGGCCAAGGGAGTGGGCACACTCACACTTTTGCCTAAGAACACAGCCATGAATAAAGAATAGTACAAAAAATCTTCAGAGAGTAACTTCTTCCAACCATCCAAGCACAGTTTGGTGATGAACAATGCCTTTTCCAGCATGATGGAGTACCTTGCCATAAGGCAAAAGTAATAACTAAGGGGCTTGAGGAACAAAACATCAATATTTTGGGTCCATGGCCAGGAAACTCCCCAGAACTTAACCGCATTGAGAACTTGTACTAAATTCTCAAGAGGTAGGTGAACAAAAAAAAATCCCACAAATTCTGACAAGCGTTGATTATGGAAAAAAATGGCTGGCATCAGTCAGGATGCAGCCCAGAAGTTGATTGACAGCATGCTATGGTGAATTGCAGATGTCTTGAAAAAGAAGGGTCAACACTGCAAATATTGACTCTTTGCATAAACTTAATGTAATTGTCAATAAAAGCCTTTGATACCTATGAAATGCTTGTAATTATACTTCAGTATACCATAGTAACATGTGACAAAAAGATCTAAAAACACTGAAGCAGCAGACTTTGTAAAAATTTATATTTGTGAAAATGTATTTATTTCTCAAAACCTTTGACCAGACTGTACCCCCAATGACTTAATGTGTATAGGCACCAGGAATAACACAGTAAATGGTTAAACAACTGTAAGAAGTAAATTACAACCAGATAACAAAAGAAAAAAAAAGTTGATAGATAGATACTGGATAAACAGCAAGCAAGACATACTACAAAGATTAGGCAGTTGGAGAAATACACTGCAATGATTAAAGAAGGGCAGTGGTCCTAACTAGGGAGAGATATACCACACTATCAGTTAAGCAGTCAGTAATAGCCTACTCTACACCTTCTGCTTGCCAGCTCATTGGGGGCCCAAAACAATATGTTGGAGTTGTTTCCCTTTAAGAGCTGAAGCAGGCAATAACACAGTGTTTCTGGCAGACACGATTGTCCTTGTCTTATTAAGGTGTAGTGCAGGATTGGCCAGTGGCCATCCAGCAGCTGTGAATAGCAGGAGATGTTCTTCCGCTTACTAGGCAAAGGGTCTCTTTCTGTGGGTGTCCTTAGTGTCCAGCTCCTTAGCTAAACAAAAGGCTACCCATCATCTAGAGTTTACTCCACTGCCCGGGAATGGCTGTTGCTCTGTCTCTACTGCTCTCAGGTTACACTATCTGCTCACAGCCTCTGCTTCTCAGCAAAAAGTCTCCCCTCCACTTGCCCCAGGTGCAGCAGGTCTGTCTCAGCCTCAGTCTCTCTGCAAAATGTCCCTTCTTCCTATTTTCAGCCCAGGGAAATACTTAAAAATGCCACAGTGCAACTGGGAGTTGAAGTCCAAGACAAAACTACAATACAGGTTAAGTAGTCTTTTTGAACTAGATTTTTTTGTAATTCCTTCCACAAACACCAATGATGAGGCACTATTCGTTCCACTGACACTAAAGATATGAAACTATTTTTCTAATTAATACCTATGATGGGGCACTATTTTCTCCACTGAAACCAATGATGAGGAACTACTCCGTCCACTGAAACCAATGATGGGGCCCTATTCATCCCACTGACATTAATGACGGGGCACTATTTCTTCCACTGACATCAATGATGGGGTACTATTCCTCCCACTATTACCAAGGATGGGGCACTATTCCTTCACCTAACCGTAGAAGCCATGTATTTTTTTTAAGTGCTAACAATAACAAACTATATGCGCTCAAATCATAATAAATTAATTTGCGTCAATATTTGAAGTGAAAAGAAAAAAAACACAATTTATGTGCAAATATTAATGACAATGTCTCCAAAAGACAGTGCCATATAACACTAAACATAAAGAGCATGGTGCAGTGCCATAGGTAAGACTTCAAAACATTGACTGTCCACGACAGGTGTCCCCAAGTGCAGTAAATGTTCTTACTGAAACTGCAGGATCTCTAAATGAAAAGAGATCTAATGCCGCGTACACATGGTCGGATTTTCCGACGGTAAATGTTGGATGTGAGCTTGTTGTCAGAAAGTTCGACCATGTGTATGCTCCATCGAACATTTGCTGCCAGACTTTCCGCCAATAAATTTTTGATAGCAGGTTCTCACATTTTCCGCCAACAAAACATTGTTGTCGGAAAGTCCGGTCGTGTGTACACAAGTCCGTCGCACAAAAGTTCACGCATGCTCGGAATCCAGCAGAAGGAGCTTGGCTCGTCGTAAATCTTGTACATCACAGCGTTTCCACGTTCATAATTGTTGGCCAACATTTGTGTGACCATGTGTATTCAAGACAAGTTTGAGCCAACAACCTTCCAACAAAAATCCACGGTTTTGTTGGCGGAAAATCCGATCGTGTGTACGCGGCATAAGAATGGCTGACACACAGCCTGTAGCATCCAGCAACACCAGCTTGAGTTCACAAACACATGTAATGGAATAGGAACACAAAAACACATCCCATAGTGTAGTAATTTTAAATAAAAACAGAGGATTTATTAAAAAGCCACTCATGCCAGTGTGGACCTGGGATATATTCCAGGATGCAGTTTGCAAGATTTTAACAAACTGCAGATTTTTTGGCATATTACAGGCAGGGACCTGAGCTGTATTTAAAGGGGTTGTAAAGGTTTGTTTTTTATTTTCTAAATAGGTTACTTTAAGCTAGTGCATTGTTGGTTTACTTACCTTTTCCTTCGATTTTTCCCTAAATGTTTTTTCTTTGTCTGAATTTCTCACTTCCTGTTTCTCCTCAGTAAACTTCACACCATCGTCCGAGCGGTGTTTAGTCAGCCAGAACAGCTTACTAAACAGTTTACTGAGGAGAAACGGGAAGTGAGAAATTCAGACAAAGAAAACAAAGAAAAAAAACATTTAGAAGGGAAATCGAAGGAAAAGGTAAGTAAACCAACAATGCACTAGCTTAAAGGAACCTATTTAGAACATAAAAAAACAAACCTTTACAACCCCTTTAAGTATGTGCTGGAGATATGGCCCACACTTAGACATGTCTATGGTTTAGACACGCAACGTGTCTGCACATGCACCGGCTATTGATTGAAGATTGCCATATGGGATAGAGAGAACTCTGCCTACAAGAAAGATAATGCTGGACTCCATGGACTAGTAAGTATGTGTTTTTTATTTTGTATACAAGGACTGGTATAGGGATTCAAATTTTCATTTTTTGATAAGTAGGGTGGAGTTCCTCTTTAATAACAGTGTGAAAAGGTAGTTTAAACCTGATTTATACTGACCCGAAGTAGCCATTTTAATTCCTTTCTTCAAGTTATCATTGTAACATGGAAGAACTGTGTTTTTAAAATATAGCGGAACACAGGATACACTAAATCCTTCATGGTTTTTAAGTTTAATTATAAGAGAAACCATAGAACAAAAGCCTCCCAGTACTGGATTCTGCATTATTCTTTAACAGTTGGATGCCTTCATTTTCTTTTAACACTGAAAACCATACCATGGTTGGAAATCGTCTTTAACTGTTAAATGTGATGATATCTGAAGAGATTGTAGGTGGTAAATTGCAATGCTTTTCACAATGCTTTTGAGAACAGATAATTGTAAGGTCAGCAACAGGCCCTGATGCTCAAAAGACATCATCCTAAATCATCAAATTGTACCCTTAAGTGGGCAAAGAGTGTTTGTAAGTGGAATTAAGTCAGTAATTTGAATATTCACTTATATCTAACTAAGTGGGTTTTTTTCCACTGGGGGCTCCTAATTAACTCCTTTGCTGCTTCAGTGACTGACTATTACACAGTGAGATCCTTGGGGAGTAGATAATAAAGATAATAGTTATCATTTGCTTTTGTACTGCTCCCACTGTGTGGGCAGTGCTGGACTCTGCCTTGATGCAGACAGAGCAGCCCTACATCTCCCTGTGTGTAGCAGTACACACACTGCCATAAAAGAAACAGATATCATATGCAAAACCCTTCTCTATACAGAAAACGCAAAGGAGCCTCTGGAGAAATGGTTAATTACAGCAGGAGGCTTTGCTGCCCTTATAGCTGGAGATAAATGGATCTATTGTAAAATGCAGGAGTGAGTGAATTTTCCCACTGTGGTTATATACCGGAGATCAGAAGGGTCATACTAACATTTTAGATATTTTATGCTCATACAATCCTTATCAGAATTTCCTATACTACGAAGGTATAGAACTATTGAAAGCCTATTCAAACCCAAAAAGAAAAATGTAATATATTTCAGCTTACTATTCCTTAGACATGAGAACTGCGTTAGTTTTAATTTTTAGACTTTTTTTGTTATTTTCACTAGGGATGGGACGCAGGAGAAAATGTAATTTAAACTTGCTCCCGGCTGTAATGTATTGCCAGCTCCCAGCAATACAAAAAAAATAAAAATTGTGTGTCTCTTCCAGTCCATAGCAGGCCCTTTGGGGCTGGTATGGATTTTAAGGGAATCCCATGACAAAATTTAAAAAATAATTGGCGCGGGGTCCCCCCATAATCCATACCAGACTCTTATACGAGCATGCAGCCTGGCAGGTCAGGAAGAGGGGGGGACTAGCGAGCGTCCCCCCTCCTGAACCATACCAGACCACATGCCCTCAACATGGGGGGTGGGTGCTCTGCGCCCCCCCACCCCCAAAGCACCTTTTGCCCATGTTGATGGGCTTCTTCCTGACAACCCTGGGCTCTGGTCGTTGGGGTCTGCGGGTGGGGGGGGGGCTTATAGGAATCTGGAAGCCCCCTTTAACATGGGGCTCCCCAGATCCCAGCTCCCCCCCTATGTGAATGGGTATCGGGTACATCGTACCCCTACCCATTTACCAAAAAAGTGTCAAAGTCAAGTAAGAAACACAGTAAACTGTTTTTGCTGGCTGGTACTGATACTGGTGGCTGGTACTGGTACTGCTGGCGGGTACTGCTGGCTGTTACTGGCACTGCTGGTTTATATTGCTGGCTGGTACTGATGACTGGTAAGGATGGTGGGTACTGGTACTGTTGGCGAGTACTTCTGGCTCGTACTGGTACTGCTAGTTTATACTGCTGGCTGGTACTGATGACTGGTACGGATTGTGGGTACTGGTACTGCTGGTGGGTACTTCTGGCTGGTACTGGTACTGATGACTGGTACTACTGGCTGGTACTGGTACTGCTGGTTGGTACTGGTACTGCTGGCTGTTACTGGTACTGCTGGTTGGTACTGGTACTGTTGGTTGGTACTGCTGGCTGGTACTGATACTGGTGGCTGGTACTGTTACTGGTGGCTGGTACTGGTGGCTGCTGTCCCAGATCGCGGGTTCCTGTGTCCCGACCCACCATCCCCGAGCATAATTGTGACAGAAGCATGCAGCTGTAGTAGAGAGCAGAGCTGATGCTTCCTGTCACAGGTGGAGTACATTTGGTATCACTCCACCTGTGAAGGAGCCGGCGCTAAACAGAAAGCATCGGCTCTGCTTCCTCCAGCGGCGGCTCCGTTCTTTGCACTAATGCTCGGAGATGGTGGGTCGGGAACCCGTGATCTCTGCTTGCCGACCCGCCATCTCAGAGCAAGACATGGCGGGTCACATCGGAGGGTGCCGCGGGCCACATGTGGCCCACCGGCCAGCGGTTGGGCACCCCTGAACTATGGTATAGATAGTAGAATTTTTTTTATATACTAACAATGGCAGTGATCAGTCACTCATAATGGGACTGTGATAGTACGGTGGGCAATCTGACACTAATTGACACTGGGGGTAAACTGACTAACTGACACTAATATCAATAGTGATACTAATACAGTGATCTGTTAAAAAAAAAACCTCTGTAAAAAATTTTTTAAATGTCCCCACCAATGAACACAAATACAATTCAGAACAATTATTTAAAAAGTAAAAAAACATCTCTTAAAAACAGCATCTGTTGGTTAGGAGACTATTATTTTGACAATAGGTGAAATCTACCACATTTTAAGGTAGGTAAAACATAGGGCGACATGTTTTGCAGACAGGGGTCGCTTCATCAGGGCCCTTTAATCTCTTATGCGGATAAAATTATTCACTACAGTATATATCAAAATAAATTGATGAATGCCACCTCTAACGGATGTATCTTAAAATCAGAAAAAAATTATGTGAGAATGTGCAGACTTAATCCTGCTGGCCCGTGGGAGGACCACCAACAGTGGGGAGGGGGGGGATAGACCACTAAAAAGAATATGAAAAAAAGAGGGGGCCTTATACCATTACATCAAATATAACAATGTAGGTACTATATAAAGGGCTTATACCCCAAAGTTTAATGAACAAATAACAAAATCCCCTGTCACTGAACAATGCTCTGTGTTGTTTTTAAACACAGAGCTGTATTCAGGGAAGCTCAGAGGCAATCATCGGGTGCTGAATCACAGCACAGCCGATGTGTGCACACTATACATCCTCGTGATGCCATCGGCAAGCGGATAGGCTAAGAATATTCAAACAGAAGGGGAAATATGAGGGAGACCTCTGCACTGTGTATACAATCTAAGGAGATTCCCATGCAAGAGAGCAAGAGAAGGGGGTGTTTAGCCAAGTGAGCCACCAGCTACAGTGTGAAGTGACAACACTGTTACTACCATTGCTAAATGTGACAGCTTCCTCAGGTCTGTTGTGGATTTTAAGGGGGACACCACACAAGAAGGGGGGGGGGAGTTACTTACCTTTTCCCCTGGATCCTGCGATGTCTCCCCGCTGTGTGAGCGAGCCGTCCGCTCGCTCGATTCACACAGTGCCGGTCTCCGTTCCCTGCGACGTTCCGACGCACGGGAGCGGAGATCGGCGCCAAATTTAAAAAAGTTTAAAAACACAACACACATACAGTACTGTAATCTTACAGATTACAGTACTGTATACAAAAAATACACACCCCCTTTGTCCCTAGTGGTCTGCCCAGTGCCCTGCATGTCATTTTACTAGAGTACTAGAGAAAAACATCAGAGAAAAATATAATATGTTTATTCCCGTAAACAACTTGAGTGATTAGGAGCAAACAATAAACGAATATCGGAACTAATGAGACATTCCTCTATTTTGTCTGCTCTATTTGTTTAGGTTGAGATTACAGATGTCTTTAATCACTTATAAATCAAAAGATTCTAAAAATAAGCACACACTTGAGTCTCTCTCTTGGCCACCAGGTGGTAATATAGAGGCTTCTTCTGGCTGAAATGTGTAAAATCAATGCATGAAATATTCATTTTAGACTGACAAAATGTGTTTAAAATGTTTATTCTTTAGTCCCTTGAAGTTATATGTAACAACTTAAAATGATATAAGAAGGTGTATTATATTTTCTTTTAAGCATCGTTACCCTGATGAACCCATGTACACATGAAAATAATATTGCTGGTGTTATTTTATTGTCACTGTTGTTTTCTCCTAACTTAACTAAACCTGTATTTTTCTTTTACTAGGCAAATTATTGCTGGTCATAAATACACGTGACGGTGGTAAACTCTCCCATGTATCTCCAAACAGCATGACACTCATATCTAAAAATTCCATGTATAGCCTCTGATACAAGTATATTAAGACCTAATCACTAATAACTCGTATAAATTTTACATGGTACTGTATTTAACCTCCCTGTCGGTATGATTCTGTCTGGAATTTTGTGCTGAAAGCGGTACAATTATTTTGCATGGAAATTTGGCGTTTTTATATTGTAGGCATGCAATTCTTATGAATAACTCACTTAAATCTGTCCGAACCAGAGTCTAGTAGACATCCCGGGTATGATAAAGTTTGAAACACAAAATAATAAATTATAATATAATAAAAAAATATATAAAAATGATTCAATAATGTAATCAAATCAAAAACACTGAAATTTGCTCAGTTGCAGAATAGTCGCTGTCATTAAATGTATTGTTTGATGATAAATTGTGATTTTAATTTTTTATCGGTGTTTTCTAGCTGGTCTAAAATCACTTTTGACATAAAGGGACACTTTTTGGTTGCTATGGACAATCTCCAGTTTCCAGGCAGAAAAAAAATCTTTTTATTATATAAAATGACATGCAGGGCACTGGGCAGACCACTAGGGACAAAGGGGATGTGTATTTTTTGTATACAGTTCTGTAATCTGTAAGATTACAGTACTGTATGTGTATTGTGTTTTTAAACTTTTTTAAATTTGGCGCCGATCTCCGCTCCCATGCGTCGGAACGTCGCAGGGAACGGAGACCGGCACTGTGTGAATTGAGCGAGCGGACGGCTCGCTCACACAGCGGGGAGACATCGCAGGATCCAGGGGAAAAGGTAAGTAACTTCCCCCCTGCATCCTGCACGCAAGCCCGAGACTCGGGATTACCGCTAGGGAGGTTAAAAAAAAAAGTTGTATATTTTTAAATCTGCGGCATTGATTAAAGTAATAACTGGCGATTTGGGCATTTAAGCTGAACTGCATAAAACGAAAAAGTCCTTCCTCCTTAGTCTAGGGGATGAGAAAAAAAGGCCTTTACTTACCTGATCCTCTGCTCCCCCCAGCAAACTACGCTCCAGCAGTGGCCCATCCCTTGGCATCCCCACGTTCAGTGCAAGACTATGGACTCTTCATCCGTCTTGGTGACATCAGAGGAAAATAGACCCACGGAGCATGGGGAAGAAGCTGCTGCCCGGACTGATCTAGAAGCCTAATGCCCCGTACACACAAGCGGATTTTCCGTCGGAAAAATCTTGGATGTTTTTTCCGACGGAATTCCGCTCAAGCTTGGCTTGCATACACACGGTCACACAAAAGTTCTCTGAACTTTCGACCGTCAAGAACGCAGTGAGGTACAACACTACGACGAGCCGAGAAAATTAAGTTCAATTGTAATAAGCCATAAGTAAAATATATAGTATATTAGAACTGGGGTTTACACTATAGTTTAAAGGCTAGCTCCGTTTAGGAACAAAAATAAGATAAAATATATAATTGCTACACCATCTAATTTGTAATTTTTTTAAAATGACCTTTCCATTTAAATCTTTTGCCTGCAGTAACTGTCCTAACCATGACAACAATGGGGCATTTCTATATAAACCCACAGAAACAAAATTTCTAAAATCGAAATAGATACCAAACATGTCAAAACACAAAATAGCATGTGACCATGAAATGGTGGAAAACTCGGTACCTAAAATTTTCATAGGTGATGCTTTGAAAATGTTTACAGGTTATTAGTTAACCATGAATTATGGCTCTAGAATTATTGCTCTCAATCCGACGTTCGCGGTGATACTTCACATGTGTGGCGCAATTGCTGTTTACATATACTGTACATGTGAGACTTTTTTTAATTATAATTTTTATCAATTTTTTACTTTTTTTTAAAATGTTCATTTAACTTTGCAATGTATATTTAATGTATATGTAACTTTATTGTATTCACATGGGTAGCTAACAAGCCCCATGCGTTAACATGGGCAGGTGACAGTTAGACCCTCAATGTCTCCCCAGTTCTCAACTACCACTTATCAAGCACAGATTTGTCGTTGATTAGCTGTTTCCCTGGCTACAGTAGTGCTTTTTTGTTGTCATTTTCCAAGTCTTTCTGTGGACTGTAGAACATTTCCCCCATGTTACTGAAAAGAGAAAAAGGGGAAGTGTTCTTACACAAGTGTGACAGCACTGCTTCTTCATAGACACAGTGCCATGGGAAAGCTTGGGTCAGGAAATGTGTTACTGGCAGGATCACAAGGTAAAAATTGAAGTAGAAATAATAGTGAAGGCTTTTTTCAGTTCACATAGAGCAGTGGTCTCCAAACTGTGGTCGGGGGGCAGCATGGGGCCCTTGGCTTGCCTTTATCCAGTCCTTGGAACATTTTCCTCCCACTGACACCAGCGATGGGGCACTATTCCTCCCATTGAAATTAATGATGGGACAGTGGGCACTATTCCTTCTCCTAATGCAAAGGATGCACTGTTTACTCCCATACTCCCATTGACGCCAGGACAATTTCTACCCCCTACCGGCCCCCCTAAAGTCTGAAGGACAGTAAACTTGCCCTTTGCTAAGAAAGTTTGGAGACCCCTGAGTAAAGGAGGGTTATGACACTTGTCAGTTTTTGTTTCTTTTGCCATCTCCCATTGGGGAGATTTTTCTTAACTTCCTGTCCCATAGCCAAACTTCTTAACTTCCTGTCCCATAGCCAAATCAGGAAATGAGAGGAAATTCCTGCAAAGGAGATTCCTTGGTTGTCACCAGGGTCATCAGAATTGTCCCCATTGAAAGATTTCCCCTTCATTCCTGTTCTGGTGACAACACAAAATTCAGGATTTTCTTTTAACTTCATTCTCAGTGATAACCTTAAACAGGAAAAATAGGCTAAATCTCCCCAACAGGGGCACAAACAGCAGTAAAAATCTGACAGGTGTTCTATCTCCCACTACTACAAAAGCAAACTGTCTTTATTTATACTTTAAGGGACAAAAAAGTCTGTAAAAAAATGTATGAATGCAGCCTTCACACACACCTAAGTGCTGGTAAACTGAAATACACAAATTTTTGTTTTTGGGGTTTAGATAGATACGGTGTCTAACAAAAGTGAGTACACCCCTCACATTTTTGTAAATATTTTATTATATCTTTTTAACACTGAAGAAATTACACTTTGCTACAATGTAAAGTAGTGAGTGTACAGCTTGTATAACAGTGTAAGTTGCTGGTTCCTCAAAATAACTCAACACACAGCCATTAATGTCTAAACCGCTGTCAACAAAAGTGAGTACACCCCTAAGTGAAAATGTCCAAATTGGGCCCAAAGTGTCAATATTTTGTGTGGCCACCATTATTTTCCAGCACTGCCTTAGCCTTCTTGGGCACGGAGTTCACCAGAGCTTCACAGGTTGCCCCTGGAGTCCTCTTCCACTCCTCCATGACGACATCACAGAGCTGGTGGATTTAAGAGACCTCGCACTCCTCCACCTTCCTTTTGAGGATGCCCCACAGATGCTCAATAGGGTTTAGGTCTGGAGATATGCTTGGCCAGTCCATCACCTTTACCCTCAGCTTCTTTAGCAAGGCAGTGGTCGTCTTGGAGGTGTGTTTGGGGTCGTTATTTGTTGGAATACTGCCCTGCGGCCCAGTCTCCAAAGGGAGGGGATCATGCTCTGCTTCAGTATGTCACAGAACATGTTGGCATTCATGGTTCCCTCAATGAACTGTAGCTCCCCAGTGCTGGCAGCACTCATGCAGCCCCAGACCATGACACTCCCACCACCATGCCTGACTGTAGGCAAGACACACTTGTCTTTGTACTCCTCATCTGGTTGCCGCCACACACGCTTGACACCATCTGAACCAAATAAGTTTTTTCTTGGATTCTTCAGACCGCAGGACATGGTTCCAGTAATCCATGTCCTTAGTCTGCTTGTCTTCAGCAAACTGTTTGCAGGCTTTTTTGTGCATCAGCTTTAGAAGACACTTCCTTCTGGGACAACAGCCATGCAGACCAATTTGATGCAGTGTGAGGCGTATGGTCTGAGCATTGACATGCTGACCCCCCACCCCTTCAACCTCTGCAGCAATGCTGGCAGCACTCATACGTCTATTTCCCAAAGACAACCTCTGGATATGACGCTGAGCATGTGCACTCAACTTCTTTGGTTGATCATTGAGAGGCCTGTTCTGAGTGGAACCTGTCCTGTTAAAACACTGTATGGTCTTGGCCACCATGCTGCAGCTCAGTTTCAGGGTCTTGGCAATCTTCTTATAGCCTATGCCATCTTTGTGTAGAGCAACAATTTTTTTTTCAGATCCTCAGAGAGTTCTTGATGATGTGCCATGTTGAACTTCCATTGACCAGAGAGAGTGAGACCATAACACCAAATTGAACACACCTGTTTCCAATTCACACCTGAGACCTTGTAACACTAACGAGACACATGGCACCGGAGAGGGAATATGGCTAATTGGGCCCAATTTGGACATTTTCACTTAGGGGTGTACTCACTTTTGTTGCCAGCGATTTAGACATTAATGGCTGTGTGTTAAGTTATTTTTGAGGGGACAGCAAATTTAAACTGTTATACAAGCTGTACACTCACTACTTTACATTGTAGCAAAGTGTCATTTCTTCAGTGTTGTCACATGAATAGATATAATAAAAGATTTACAAAAATGTGAAGGGTGTACTCACTTTTGTGAGATAATGTATATTGCTTACCAGTCCTTAGATGTGGTGGCTGCATTAGTTCTCCTTTTTAAGACTAAGAACATTTTCAGCAAATACAGAAAATGCCTGTTGATTTTGGCAATGTCCTTATTACTTCCTGTGAGCTAAAAAGAAATTTAAAGCAATATTGTCTTTGAACAAAGGCAAGCATGTTTGAGGCCCAGCATAAGTGACAACCATGGCTTTCTCTATGGCTATAGTGGAGAAACAAGTGCAGTTACCCAGAGACAGGAAGTGTGTTATTCTCAGGATTAGAAGGTAAAATAAATAAAAAAAGGTCTGAAAAAAAGAAAACAAATGCAGTTGAAATCTGTTAGAACAGGTAAGTTGCAATTTGTTTTAAAAAAATGTTTTTGAGTTTAGATACACTTTAAATATTACATCTTCTAAAATGTTTACATTGGTAGCAAACAGAGGTATAATGTAAACTTTCCTCTACAAAGTTTAGCTTTGCGTCATGCAAAAGGCCACCTCATTCAGTTTTCCGGCTGTTGTTTAACCTCATTAAAGAGGTTTTTTTTATAGGGAGAGGTATTAACATAGTTACTTGATAACTTTTACAAGTTTACTTATATTTTTAAAGTCAAAGGTATTGGGGATGAGGAAGAAAGGAAATCCGGTTTTGAAAATATAACAATGAACACTTTAGTACGTAGATAAAAAATTTTTTTTTTAATTGTCTCAGGAAACAGAAATGCTTCAAGGTTACTAATTTTACAGCAGAACTGCAGGATTTTTTTTCCTATGCAGTGGGGCTGTGCCTGCACAGGTTGACTGCTCATTTTGTCCAGGGGTGCACAGAAAAGCTATACTTACCTGATCCTTTGATCCCCTAGAAAACATTGCTCCCCCACTTCCAGCGGTGGACTGTCCCTACTGTCCTCACATTTCAGAGCCGGTCTATGGGAGTGATGACATTAAAGAGGAAGTAAAGCCTCCTCCCAAAAAAAAAAAAAAAAAAAACGGAACCTGCAAGGCAAAGGCATAATGAGCTAGTATGCATAGCATACTAGTTCATTATGAATAACTTACCTGAGAACGAAGCCCCCGAAGCGGTCCTCATCCACGACCTTCTCCGCCGCCATCAAGCCCGAAGTGACTTCCAGGTCTCGCCGATCCAGCGCTGTCATTCGCTGGATCGCGATGACGTCACTCCCGGGCATGCGCACGAAAGCGGCATATCGCCGTGATCTCAGCATGCGCAGTGCGCATGCGCCGTAGACAGCGATGCCTCTTTTTTTCTAAATATCTCCTAAACCATGTAGGTTTAGGAGATATTTATTGGACCTACAGGTAAGCCTTAATCTAGGCTTACCTGTAGGCCAAAGTGGTTTGTAAGGGTTTACAACCACTTTAAGAACAGTCCACTGCACAAGACCGCTAGCATGAGGAGGGCAAGAGCAACAGGGACCAGTCTTGCGCTCGGAGGATGGGCGGATTAGGTAAGCATATCTCCACTCTCCTTACCCCTACACAAAAACGAGCAGTTAGCCCATGCAGTGCAGGCACAGCCCAACTGCATGGGGGGAAAAAATTCCTAGAGATCTTCTTTAAAGCATATGTGCTAAGGGAAAATGAAGAAAAGAATATATGCAGTACTTCTCTGCAATACATGCAGCGCTGAGTGGGCAATCTCCTGTGGTTAATATGCAGCTGGGAATCGCTCAGCAGGGGGCCTCTAAGACTTCAACGATCAATGTAGTAGTATCGACTACTACAGGGATTCTCTGCTTCCACAAGGATCCTACAGGTATAGAATATGCATACATACATTGGTCCATGCTGGACCAATGAAACTTTGCAATGAGATCCATACCTGGAATTCGGCTCTAAACACCCTGCAAGTACAGGCAAATGTACAAACAAATAGCAACCACCCCAATCTATAACTGGCCTTTGCCGGAAGCCGCATATGGAAGGGCAACGCATGTCAAAAATTTGCGCAAATGTATGCAAAAGCTGCAGAGGCCACACCATGGCACCCCAGTATACTGCAGTCCTAATCTCCCCCTTCCAGCCAAGGCCCTCCTGTGTGCCCCCTTGTGCGCCCCCCCGCAGAGCTGCCGGGGGATCTCCAGGATGAAAAGAGGGGGAAGGACCAGTAAATATATAATTTACCAGCCCCTTCTTTTTCTGCATGGACAGAGTGAGTGATCGGTACTGATCACTCACTGTGAAACACTTTTTACTATACTTCAGTTTATAAATGTACAGGAGTCTCTGTACAGAGCCCCCTGTTTAATCATCTTCAGTGCAGCCGAGGCTGCAGAGAAAGGAATTGAAGAATCTGTGTCCTCAGATTCTTTCTCTGTCTCAAAAGTGAGACATCAGGCATCTGTTTAGACCCCTGATATTTCATCAAAGCCCACCAACAGGGCTGTTAAAAAAAATACTAAAAATAAATAAAACATTTAATTGTAAAAAAAAATAACAAAAAAAAAAATACTGACCCTGCCCATGCCCAAGGGGGCCCGTATGGCCTCATTGTCATTTTAAGTTTTACAGCGTGTCGCTGGAGAAAAGTGCTTGCCTTGTCAACCTGTATATATCCTGAGCCCTCTGAGTTTCCAGTTTCACCTACACCTTCTCTGCTCAGCCCCCCCCCCCCCCACCCCACCCAGTACAGCCCCT
This sequence comes from Lithobates sylvaticus, assembly GCA_028564925.1. NCBI lineage: Eukaryota > Metazoa > Chordata > Amphibia > Anura > Ranidae > Lithobates > Lithobates sylvaticus. The sequence continues at coordinate 104,969,348 of CM053031.1, read as the reverse complement.
CCCCACCCTGCTCAGCCTTGCTTAACCGAGCACGCGCACACAAGGTTGGGGCAGGCAGGCCACACTCTGAGCTGCAGGGGGAAAACAGTGGGCTTGTATGTGAATTTGGAAGTCAGAGTGCCCACCCTCCTCGGACATGGTCCAGGCCAAGAATTCTGAGTTTCCACTTTTACATATAAGTTTTCGCCTGGCAGCTCATAGTAAAGCTGCGGGTCATAATGGGGGGCCCCAGGTCAACCTTTGCATCAGGGCACACACGTTTCAAGCTATGCCTCTGCATATATCAATCAGTCAAAGTATGTTTGGATGTCTATCTTTCTCAGTATACTGCATGCAAGTCAGTGTATGTTGGTTAATGCAGATCTGCCAGTCATTTCAGGGGTGGTTCCAGGTAATATTAGAACTTGACAGTATAAACAACACCACTTAACATACACTTAACATAGTTAGCTTTCATATAGAAGGAATTGGTTTTGCCTCACCTTGCGAATGGTGTCCATGACCCACTCTGCCGTTTCCTAAGAAAACACCTTTTGTTGGTGAAATAATATAAAAAATAAAAAGAAAATCTAAAAAATTATTTTATCTTTAGCTAGCCTTCTTTGTTGTTTAAAACATTGCACTGATTGATTCATAGTCATTAGAAAAATCTAATAAAGTTGTTGACATTAATTTCTAAAGCAAAACAAGATATTGTATTTGTTTTAAATCATGTCCATTTTCCTGTCTCCTAGAGGTCAATAACAATTGATTACCTGTTTGGAAATAGGAAATATATAATTTGTTGGATTGCTATTGACTGGTAAATGGGTTAGGTCTCTCCTTGTGTAACTCATTCATATCATTGCTGTGTGCAAATATTTAGCATTTGGGGAAACAAAAACAAAATTATGATATTACAAATGAGTCCTAGGACCAACAAAAAATGTATTATTGTTGTGATTAACTAGTAATTTATTTGAAGATCGTGCATAGGGGTTTGTACATATTTCCTTTATTATAGTCCAGAATAAAAATGAATTACTTTTAATTAATTAGTTATATCAGATAAATATGAAATTTGGCAAGTGAAGATTATATAGTCTTTTATTCAGCCAGATTTTCATGTAACTTCACCTGACTGTATCTCTTGACTTATTGTTAATTTTTGCGTTTATATATTTTTTCATCACATTAGTACATTTCATCACGTTAGTATTACCCATGTTTGTGACACTTTCTCAGAATGTTTATGAGCTTTGAGCTATGAGATAGCATGTCAGAAGTTTAACTATTTCAGTAACCTGACCCCAAGGGCTGATATATTAAAGGAGTACATTATTCACTTAGCCAAGTAAGTCAGTGTTCACAAAGAACAACCAATAATGTCCAAAGGGATTTCAAAATATAGGAATATCATACCTAAATGTTTGCTGATTAAAATGATTGAAGCTTCACAAAGTGAAAATACACTCCTTTTGCAAACCAATGCCATTATCTCTGATTTATTAAATAACCTTTCACACCTCTGATATATCTAAGAAATTATATCTACAGTATCTAACAATGCATGTTTTTGATATATATATATATATATATATATATATATATATATATATATATATATATATGTATATAGACATTTTAACACATTTTAACACCGTTAGCATGCAATTTATACAGACGTAGGGACAACAACTATTTTCATATATTATACTGTGATTACTAGTGCTGCCACTAGGTGGCGGTGTTATTACTAATGTATTGTTCTCTCCAGTGAAATTACATGGTATGGGATGTAGTTACCCGTTCTATGTTCCTGTTTTTCAATAAAGCAAGTAGGGTTCAGTCATGTGCCCAGCACCAACTTGACAGGTATGAGTCAACTCTTCAGCAGCTTGCCAACAGAACACATAAAAGCATGCTCTCCTGGATGCCATTGATCAGCTTCTCCAGGAAAAAATAAAGCAGCTCTGAAGCTACTGGTGGGCTTAGAGCCACATAGCTCTTCCAAACATAATGCTGTTTTGGCCATTGAAACCTAGAAAAATCTGCACCATTCTCAACCCTTGGCCAACTTCAGGGGTTATCACAAAAGTGCTCCATTTTTTAAGCAGTATATAGGACTTGAAGTACAATATATTCATGTTATGTATCAAGGGAGACAGCAACTACTACAAGGCACAGTCATGAAGTCACCCCCCTCCACCAGCACAATACATAGTTATTACATACTGTAGCTACACATTGCCTTAACTCATGATTCGGGATAAGTTTGTACTGGTCATGCCTGTCTAATTTTCTGGCTTTAAAGTAAACCTTTTCTTCCATTAAACCCATAAATGGGTGCCTGCGTTTACCTTAACTTAATGGGTGTTTTAGTTCTCCAAAACCCAGTATGCTTTATCTGCCTTCGCCTGCTCTCTTGTGGTTCTGTAACATGATGGACATTCTTAGTGGCAAACTGGGAGTTGTGAAATAAAGAAAGGTTAAGGACAGCCTGTTATCATCGCCCTGATTCGCTGCCAGCAACATCTATGCTGGCCAAGGGCCCCTCCAACCAACCTACCTCCCAGAAATTAGATAGGGTATACACACACACCTGTAACCTGGACAAATTCTGCCATTTTTGGTCACTCATGATCTACAGGACTAATGCCCTGTACACACGATAGGATTTTCCGACAACAAAACCGTGGATTTTTTCCCGAAGGATGTTGGCTCAAACTTGTCTTGCATACACACGGTCACACAAATGTTGTCGGAAATTCCGAACATCAAGAATGCGGTGACATACAACGCGTACGATGAGCCGAGAAAAATGAAGTTCAATAGCCAGTGCGGCTCTTCTACTTGATTCAGAGCATGCGCGGACTATTGTGAGTTGGATTTATGTACACACAATTGGAATTTCCAACAAGTTTTGTTGTCGGAAAATTTGAGAACCTGCTCTCAAACATTTGTTGGCGGAAATTCCGACAACAAATGTTCTATGGAGCATACACACGGTTGGACTTTCAGACAACAAGCTCACATCCAACATTTGTTGTCGGAAAATCCTATCGTGTGTACAGGGCATTAGGCTTGCCTCCTGAAATAAAGAATGTGCACACATACAAGCCTTCTACTAGAACCTGAAGACACTGGTGTGTGTCAATGGCCACATGTCAGACGCCTTCTAGCTATGCAATGGTACCAGGTAGGGTTGTCCCCTATCCCCTCTCCTCTTTGTCATAACAGTCAAACACTTTCTAAACAGACTTTGCACAAATTCAAACATTTATGGTGTGTCGGTCCATGATAGGACATACTAACTGGCTGCTTCCACAGACAATATTTTGTTATTCCTGACCGAATCCCATTTCACATTACCTAACCTTCTTTAGGACCTCGAATCCTTCCAATGGATGTCTTTACTGAAAATAAATGATTCTAAATCACAGCAGCTCAACGTGTCTCTTCCAGATGAAGTGGTAACTCTGCATAACAAACTTTTTACTGGTGTCCGGAATCTATAACTTATCTAGAAATACAATTTCTGAGACACTTGTCTGAGCTTTACAGAAGAAATCATTAGTTAATCCTGGAGACTGCACGTCAAGATCAGCAAAACTGGGCTATCCTCAATGTCTCATAGTTTGGAAGGGCAGCTCTTATAAAAATGTCAGTTCTTCCTAGATTACTCTATTTTATATAGATGGTCACTATCCAACTCCCTCCATCCTTTTTCTCTATCTTTAAAAAAGAATGCTCGACCTCTGTAGCAAGCTAAGCCTCCAAGAAACAAATTCAACCATCTCACCATGCCAATTCATATGGTCTTTGCCCTACATTTTTTTCAAAATGGGAAACTACTCTCCCTGGAGGCTATTAATGCTACTATGATGCCTCAAGTACTCCCGACATGGACTTATCTACCAGTTAAATACTTCTTGTGTACTCAAGGCTCCACCCACTCACTCAAAACCACTCTCCCAGTTAGAATTGGTGTGTACTAGAAAGCATCCACAAAGACATGTCATTTCATCCTTACATTTCCCTCTACCTGACCTATTCCCCGTATTTTCCTCCACCTCGTGTAGCACCTGGGAAAAGCACCTAGCCCAGAACTTAACTGAGGAGGAATGGGAAACAGTCTGCACCTATATCCATAAGGGCTCACTGAATATCTCTACTCTTCTATAGAACCCATCACTGTTACACAAGTTTACTCCATCAGTTGCTAACGTATGTTGGCATTGTGGAGAGGAAGAAGGAATCATACTTCACATATGGTGAGCGTGCTCCAAACTGCAACCCTTCTGGAGGAAGGTGTATGACACAATAGCTACGGTCACAACTATCTATCTATGTGCTAGATTACACCACAATATTTGCTGCTGTGGTACTTTGAGAGACTATGGGATGGATTAACTAAAGGCAAATAGACATGTGCATTTTGCAAAGTGCAGTTACACTCTGCAAGTGCAGTTGCTCCAGAGCTTAGTAAATGAGCAGAAGCTTTGCTGACTTTTTTTTCCTTGCAAGTGATTGGGTATTCTTTGCAAAGTGAAGGTTTGCCTCATTTACTAAGCTCTGGAGCAATTCAACTTGCAGAGTGCAACTTTGCGAAGTGCACAGTCTATTTGCGTTTAATAAATCAACCCCCATATTTCCCATTTTTCTCCACTGCCCTCCTTCCCATTTTGGCTGCTCCTTTTCTTACTCTCCCTCTTTTCACCCCTCTTGTTCCCCTACACTCTCCTCTCTTTCCCCTTTCTCCTCCTGGATTCCTTAATGCTTTAGTCAAATCCTACCTAGAACCCTTCTCTCCCCCCAAATACTGTATATAGCTGCTCTGTAAACTACACAAAGGTTTGATACCCTACTAAGTGTGAAGATTGGGTACTAAATAGATACAATTTAATATTGTTCTTTATTGTACGCTCTCTGTTGCTTCTTTTTCTCCAATGACGACCTGAATTACAAATATTTTCTCTGCTGTGGATCCAATGTTATTCATCCATTTCTAAGTAATGCTCCATTGTCAATGCTAACATGTTGGGTTGCCTCCTTATGCGCCTATTTCAATAAAATATTTATGAAACAAATTCTCACTAACCTAGGATTGGCTGTAGTTAGTAGGATCTGGGTGCTCCCTCTCCCGCTAATCTTCCCTGGTCTCCCTTGCTGTATGCACAGTGCATATCCAACATAATTATATACTTTTTTATGAACCAAGAGACTAGACACCAGAGCGCAGGAGAATTTGTCGTTTGTTTGCTGCATATCCAACATAAACCTCAGATGGCCACCCAACTCTTCCATAGTCCTCACTGTGGGTCCTCCATATGTGGGTTCTTCATCACAGCCTGCTGTGGGCCTGCTCCAAATGGCAATCTTGTACGACTATCAGCTTACATATCTGTATACTAAGAGTAGACTTTTCCCATCACCCTCTACCCCAGGCTATTCCAGCTCAAGAATATACTGCATAGGATAGACTAATTACACCCACCATAAGCACCCAGGGGTGGGTTTTCCCTAAAAGGGTACTAACCCCTGCTTACAAACCCTTGACCTGCTCAGTGAAATTTGCACTTCAGAGTTTGATTTGTTTGTGGAGGTCCCTTGGCAAAAAAGTTAGTGAAAAGTGGGTAAAGGAGCCTGAAGGTGCCTTCATTACCTTTACTTTAGGAATAATTTGGGAAGTTTAAAGCACAACTTGAGATGGAATTTCACAATTTTTAATTATTTCACTGTAGAACTGTACTAATTCAAAACAATATGAAACAGACATATTTCCTCCATAAGCCAGAAATGACAACCTTGACAGTTAGTATTAAAAATATGAAAAAAAAGGTCAGAAGAAGTTGACAAGAGTTGAAAATATATGTACTACAGTTAAAGCTGACCTTGAGCATTATTCACAATTTAACAGTCCTAGCTGTTAACACTCGTTAGCAGCTATTTACTGTGAGTGACTTGTGTTTTATTAGAAGATTATTGAGGAATAGAAGCAGTAAAATGGTAATAAAAATTTTCTTTGTTTATAGGACAGGCCTAATACGCAATCTATAGGTAGAAGGGCAGGAAGGCGTTGACACAATCATTGCCTATAAAGTCAACGTTGCATCATTGTACTAACAAAAAAAAGATATAAATGTGCTGTTTTATGAGTTAATACGTGCAGTAGCTAATGTTTCAGAACATTAAAAAAATTCCACAGAAGGTAATATTATTTTTTTACCACCTTATAACATGAAACACCAGCAACAACGTGAGTTGTACAAAGGTGACTAATGTTTATGTATGCAAAAATTAGGAAACTAAGAGCACAATGAGTTTTATTTTTAGTATAGGGAGGGATAACAAATAAACGAAAGTGACCTGAGCAGTTGTGAATAATAATTACATTACGTGGAAGTACTCAAAATACAACCAATATATATTTTTTAATATATCTAAGGTATAAAAACGCGTAATCTTTAAAACAATATCTAAAAGGACATTGTAACACTGGAACATTCACTAGTCCTAACCACTTTAATTTAATATTTAATTAAAGAGTAACTCCAGTAAGAAATTAAAATAGTCACAGGTGATAATCTGCCTCTCTTCTGGCAAAATGCCAGGCTGTATTCCAGTGAAGTAAAATATCACGGGGCAGATGAATTATATCTAATTCAACACCTTGGTTTCTTAAAGCTGAACTCCAAGCAGATATAAAATGCACAAATAAATGTATCTGTGTAATCACAATTATGTCAATAAATGTATTCTTAAGAGCCTGCAGTTTAAGGTCCTTTGGTAGGACTTAAAGTCAACGTTTTGCAGTCTTCTGTACAGTCTGTACAGCAGAGCTCAGAGAGTTGGTGATAGAAGCATTACAAAAAGCCAATGAGGTGACATGAAGTGTAAACAGCATGTTGATAGTAGAGAATTGCAGTATGAGAGAAAAATTAGCTCAGCAGTGTGCTACTTCTCTTTTCACTGACCACTCACAGGATGAGGGTGGAGAAAAAACCTGAAATTGAACTGATCAGCTCCCCACTCTTTACCATTCAGAATGGCAGGATGTGGTCTAGGGGCAGAGGCAATTTACAGACTAGTGGAGTGCCTTTTTAACACAGTGTGGCAAATGTTCCAGTCATTTGGGTGACACATGCATTCCTTATCACAAAGCTTGGTGAGAGCAGCAAATTAATGATACCCAATGGAAGCAAAAGTCCCATACTCTTCCTCCTCATTTCTTTTCCTTTATTACCACCCCCCCCCCCCCCCCATAAATCTACATCTGCTCCAACATCTATGGCCTCTAGAGATGTTGGAGAAAATCTGAAATGGTGTTTAGGAGGTTTACTATACAGCACTTCAAGCAGGTATGAAAGTCAGCACAGGGCCACGCAGAGTAGGGGCAAAAGTAGACTTGAACATAGCTGTAAGTCTCTCAATCCCATCCTTCCATCTCCTGCAACCTTTTTGGCAGGCAGGTATCTCTGCCCCAGCTGCCAGAGCAAAAGAAAAACAATATAATCCAGTCACTCGTGTGCCAATCACCATAATGCCAGCTGGATTTACAGTTGCCCCCATTCCAGCTTGTGGAGCCTGCCCCCTTCCACAACTTTGTGGCATGTGCTATACCACAATGGCAGGTGTGCAGCCACCATTTTTTCACCCAGAAGGCCTTCTCTGCCTTTCCAACAGCACGTGGAAGCAAGTATAAGCAGGAATGTGGCACACAACTGGAGCTCGTGGCAATGCCCTGTGTGCACCATGGCCAAATAAGGGGCTAATACTACTTGCTATTGATTATGGTCCTCTAAACAAGCAGCGCTGACAATATGGTGGGCTATAAAGGGCACAACTGATGCCTGTAATGTGGCAGACATAATTTCTCCTGCCTGGCCTAGGTCAAATGTGGTGATAGGAAGGGGGGGGGTTACAACACAACATGGATTGACAGTTTGGATTGAGAGTTTGTGGATGGAGCAGTTGCACATTTTCCATTGTCCTCCTCATGCTCTATATATGTGCTACTGGCTACTAGGGAGAATTAATACTTTTTCTCCCCTAGGCCAGCAACCTTGTGCCCCCGTATCAATACAGCATATACCGTATTTATCGGTGTATAACACGCACAGGCGTATAACACGCACATTCATTTTAAGAGGGAAGTTTCAGGAAAAAAAAATAACAATTTTAAATAAGGAACATTGAAGCAAAATAAAGGGTCAGTGCCCATCTGCAGCCTTATCATTGCCACCAATGCAGCCTCATCAGTCCACATCAATGCAGCCTAAAAGTGCCATCAATGCAGCAGACTCACCATTGCCATCAATGCAGCAGCCTCACCATTATCATTAGTGCAGCCTGATTGATGCCCATCTGCAGGGGGGCAAGACGAGCGCCGACAGATTACATACAGTGAGAATCTCCTATTATAGATAGAACAGTGGTCCAATGGTGGCCCAGGAGACGGGACTTCCTATTACAGAAACCGCCAAGTAAACAGGAGATTCTTACTGTATGTAATCTGATGGCGCTCGTCCCGCCCCCCTCCCTGTCCCCTCCGAGGCAGCTAAAATTGAAGTATTGGCGTATAACACGCACACACTATTTGCACCCGATTTTCAGGGTGAAAAAGTGAGTGTTATACGCCAATAAATACAGTAAATAAAATCCAGCACTTGCAATATTAGAAACCAAATGAACACAGTCACAAGCAGATACATGGCTGCAGAAATAACATATGTACTGACATAACCACAAATATATCCAGATTAGGGATGAGCCGAACACCCCCGGGTTCGGTTCGAACCAGAACCTTCGAACGGACCGAAAGTTCGCGCGAATTTTCGAACCCTATACGTTATAATGGACGCGAACGTTCGAAATCAAAAGTGCTAATTACAACGGCCAATATGCATGTTAATGTCATAAAACAGGTTTGGGGACCCGGGTCCTGCCCCAGGGGACATATATCAATGCAAAAAGAACTTTTAAAAAACTAACGTTTTTTCGGGAGCAGTCATTTTAATGATGCATAAAGTGAAAAAAAAAAAGTGACATTTTCCTTTAAATATGGTACCTGGGGGGTGTCCAAAGTATGCCTGTGAAGTGGCATGTGTTTCCCGTGTTTAGAACTGTCCTTGCACAAAATGACATTTGTAAAGGAAAAAAAGAAGCCATTTAAAACCACTTGCGGCTTTAGGTTTGATCTTAAGTAGAATCTGAACAGGTACATTATGAAGTGTAGCTCCATCCCAAAAAAATCTATTTTTAAGCTTTTTGGAGAACATAGGGAGGGGTTATCACCCCTGTAACATTTGCTGTCTTTGCACATCTGTTCAGAACATGTCACCTCACTTTCCGTCCCAATGACAAATGTTTTTGGAAAAGTGGGGTTTTAATTGAAACAAGGATTGGTGATAAAGTATCAGTAGAGAGGAGATACCTTTTTCCCAAATTAAATCTAACAGGATAGAATTTCCCTTCCTAGGGGTAGATTTCCTCTCACTTCCTGTTTTCTCTTTCCATTTGCAAGTAGGAGTCGTTTGTAAGTTGGATGTTTGAAAGTAGGGGCCTGGCGTATATACTCTGCAGAAATTTGCCCTATTAGATGTTGGTGTAGCCACAAGACTGGTGGGCACAGGAATGGGCCCTGCTGTGAGTTAATAGATCAAGATTTGTAATTGCATGCACCTGTTGACCAGGGCAGAAAATTTGGGGGGGGTGGTGGTGGTGGTGGTGGTGGACGGTTTTGCCACAAGACTGTAAGCTCTCACAGTTACTCTTGGTGGGCGCAGGAATGGGCCCTGCTGTGAGTTATTAGATCAAGATTTGTAATTGCAAGCACCTGATGAACAGGGCAGAAAAATTGGGCCTTTGGCGGTGGTGGTGGACGGTGTTGCCACAAGACTGTAGGCCCTCATAGTTACTCTTGGTGGGCGCAGGAATGGGCCCTGCTGTGAGTTATTAGATCAAGATTTGTAATTGCAAGCACCTGATGAACAGGGCAGAAAAATTGGGCCTTTGGCGGTGGTGGTGGACGGTGTTGCCACAAGACTGCAGGCCCTCATAGTTACTCTTGGTGGGCGCAGGAATGGGCCCTGCTGTGAACTATTAGATCAAGATTTGTAATTACCCGCCCCTGTTAAACAGGGGCTGAAAAATTGTGCCTTAGGCACTGGTGCTGGTGCCACAACACTGCAACCCCTCACAGAGACTGTACTTGGAGCACAGCAGTCACACGTGTTGCGAAGCATTTTTTTTTAAAAAATTGTAAGTACACGCCCCTGTTAAACAGGGGCTGAAAAATTGTGCCTTAGGCACTGGTGCTGGTGCCACAACACTGCAACCCGGCCCTCACAGATACTGTACTTGGAGCACAGCAGTCACACGTGTTGCGAAGCATTTTTTTTTTAAAAATTGTAAGTACACGCCCCTGTTAAACAGGGGCTGAAAAATTGTGCCTTAGGCACTGGTGCTGGTGCCACAACACTGCAACACGGCCCTCACAGAGACTGTACTTGGAGCACAGCAGTCACACGTGTTGCGAAGCATTTTTTTTAAAAATTGTAAGTACACGCCCCTGTTAAACAGGGGCTGAAAAATTGTGCCTTAGGCACTGGTGCTGGTGCCACAACACTGCAACACGGCCCTCACAGAGACTGTACTTGGAGCACAGCAGTCACACGTGTTGCGAAGCATTTTTTTTAAAAAATTGTAAGTACACGCCCCTGTTAAACAGGGGCTGAAAAATTGTGCCTTAGGCACTGGTGCTGTGGCATGGATCATTGAGGAGGAGGAAGAGGATAGTCAGTGAACATAAGAGGACAGTCACTCAGCATCAGCATAGGCAGTCTTGAAGGGATGTGACATTAAAAATTATTCGGTTATATCCGCCTCAGGTGCCTGGTAGCTGGTGGTGATCCAAGACTGATTCATTTTGATGAATGTCAGTCGATCAACCGAGGCGGTGGACAGGCGCACCCTATGATCAGTCACAAATCCTCCAGCAGCACTGAATGTGCGTTCGGAAAGAACGCTGGAGGCAGGACAGGCCAGTAGCTCAATTGCATACTGTGCAAGCTCTGGCCAGTGATCCATCCTCAGGACCCAGTAAGCCAGAGGATTTTCGGTGGGAAAGGTGTCCAAGTCTGACCTTGCCCCAAGGTATTCCTGCACCATGTATATCAGACGCTGGCGATGGTTGCTGGAACCGATCATACCTTGGGGCTGCGGACTAAAAAATTGTCTGAACGCATCGGTCAGACGTCCACCTTCCCCACCGCTCCTTCTGCCACTGACCGAAGCCTCAGCAACTCGTCGCCCAGGACCAGGAGTTTGTAGCCTCCCAGTTTCTGGGAACGCGTTGCACAGACCTTTCTGCAAGGCCTCCCTGAGATGTCTCATCCTCTGCTCCCTCTGCGACGGCAAGATAAGGTCCGCAACCTTACCCTTGTACCGCGGATCAAGGAGAGTGGCCAGCCAGTAATGGTCCCTCTCCTTGATCCGAAGAACACGAGGATCCTTCCGCAGGCTTTGCAGGATCAGGGAGGCCATGCAGCGTAGGTTAGCTGAGGCATTCGGTCCGGAGTCTTCTGGGTCACTGAGGATGACATGATCGCCAGCCACCTCCTCCCAGCCACGTACAAGTCCACTGGCTTGTTGGGACTGTACATCATCCCTAAAAGACTGCTGCTGCTGATGCTGAGTGCCAGGCTCCACCTCCATGCTCACACACAATCCTCCTCCTCCTCCTCCTCCTCCTCCTCCTCATCCTCTTCCTGTGTGATGGGTGGGACAGAAGGAACACTGTCCGGATAAAGGGGGCCTTGAGAGGCAAGGAAGTCCTCCTCTTCCTGCCTCTGTTCTGCCTCAAGTGCCCTGTCCATTATCCCACGCAGCGTATGCTCCAACAGGTGGACAAGAGGGACAGTGTCACTGATGCATGCACTGTCACTGCTCACCATCCTCGTGGCCTCCTCAAATGGTGAGAGGACAGTGCATGCATCCCTGATCATGCTCCACTGACGTGGGGAAAAAAAACCAAGCTCCCCTGACCCTGTCCTGGTGCCGTAGTCGCAAAGGTACTCATTGATGGCCCTCTGCTGCGTGTGCAGTCGCTGCAGCATGGCCAACGTTGAGTTCCACCTGGTGGGCATGTCAGATATTAGGCGGTTCTTGGGCAGGTTCAGCTCCTTTTGCAGCTCAGTCAGCCGAGCACTGGCATTATAAGATCGGCGGAAATGCACACAGACTTTCCTGGCCTGCCTCAGGACATCCTGTAAGCCTGGGAACCTGCCCAAGAACCGCTGCACCACCAGGTTGAGGACGTGAGCCATGCAGGGCACATGGGTGAGCTGCCCCTGTCGCAGGGCGGAGAGGAGGTTGGTGCCATTGTCAGAAACGACCATTCCTGGCTTAAGCTGACGTGGCGTCAACCACCTCTCGGCCTGCCCCTGCAGAGCTGCCAGAACCTCTGGCCCAGTGTGGCTCCTGTCCCCCAAACACACCAGCGCAAGCACGGCATGGCATCTTTTTGCCTGCGTACTTGCGTAGCCCCTTGTACGCCTACGGAGCACCGCTGGTTCCAAGGACAGAGCACTGGAGGAAGAAGAAGAGGAGGGGGTGGAGGAGAGAGGTGTGTCACAACCAGTAGCAGTAGTCGCGTTTTGGAGGCGTGGTGGCGGAACAACCTCCAACACTACTGCACCTTGTCCTGCATCCCTCCCAGCTGCCAATAGAGTGACCCAATGGGCCGTGAAAGAAAGGTACCGTCCCTGTCCATGCCTGCTGGACCATGAGTCAGCGGTAATATGCACCTTACCGCTGACCGCCCTGTCCAGCGAGGCATGGACATTGCCCTCCACATGCCGGTAGAGAGACGGAATCGCCTTCCGCGAGAAAAAGTGGCGTTTGGGAACCTGCCACTGAGGAACCGCACATTGAACAAACTCACGGAAGGGGGCCGAGTCTACCAACTGAAAAGGCAGCAGTTGAAGTGCTAGCAATTTAGCAAGGCTAGCATTCAACCGCTGGGCATGTGGATGGCTGGGAGTGTACTTCTTTCTACGGTCCAGCAGCTGGGGCAGGGAAATTTGCCTGCTGCATTCGGACGTCGGTGTACTGCAAGTACTTGGTTGTGACACACCGAATTCTACACCTTCAGTCCTCTCAGAGCAGCTTTCAGAGAGGACTGAAGGTGTAGTGGGGATGGAGATCCCAGCTGAGGAGGAGCAAGTAGAGGTCCGCTTAGTTCTTTGGTGTGGGTCTTTTATGTGTGCCTGCCAACGAGCTGCATGGCAGGTCGCCATATGTCTGGTCATGCTTGTCGTGCCCAAGCGGCTGATGTTTTGGCCACGCGAGATACGCTTGAGACAAATATTGCAAATAGCAGTGGTGCGATCTGCTGCACTCGTCTCAAAAAAGGCCCACACCAAAGAACTTTTCTGATAACGTGCAGAGGCAGCGCCCTGCACAGGCGGAGCTCTGCGGTGTTGTACAGTTGCTGTGCTGGCCTCTACCTGGCCTCCAGGGGGCATCCTGCCTCGTTGGACATGTGACGCCGCATCCTCCTCCTCCTCGTCCTCCTCCTCATCCTCTCTCCCTTGAGGCACCCACGTGGAGTCAGTGACCTCATCATCCCCTCCCTCTTCACCACTAGAGCAAACCTGGCAGTAAGCTGCAGCTGGTGGAACTGTACTGCCAGATTCCTCAAGCTGGGTATCGTCATCCGAGCCTTCGAATCGTTGGGCATCCTCCTGGAGCATGTACCCAACACTGTGCTCAAAGAGTTCGGGGGACTCCTCAGGAGGACATGGTGGGTCTAGGGAAGGGGTGGCTGATGATGCTCTGTCAGTACCCTGAGCCTGGGTGAGAGAGGATGAGGAGGATGAGGAGGGCTTGGTCATCCATTCTACCAAGCCTTCAGCATGATGCGGCTCCACATGTCCAGCTGCCGAAAACAAAGACGCGCGTGTCCCATGGCCACGTGCTGATGACGATGCACGACCACGTCCACGTCCACGGCCACGTCCACTAGAAACAGAGCCTGCCTGCCCTGTGTTCTTGGCTCTGCACGCTCTGCCTCCCCTTGGCGGTCTTCCAGCCATTGTAGTCGGTAGTCCTGTGGGTGCTGCTGAGAAGAAAATATAGGAGCTCTGTGTGATGCCACTAACACACTAGAAGTCCTATAGGTGCTTCTGCAAAGAAAATATAGGAGCTCTGTGTGATGCCACTAACACACTAGAAGTCCTGTGGGTGCTTCTGCAAAGAAAAAATAGGAGCTCTGTGTGATGCCACTAACACACTAGAAGTCCTGTGGGTGCTGCTGAGAAGAAAATATAGGAGCTCTGTGTGATGCCACTAACACACTAGAAGTCCTATGGGTGCTTCTGCAAAGAAAAAATAGGAGCTCTGTGTGATGCCACTAACACACTAGAAGTCCTGTGGGTGCTGCTGAGAAGAAAATATAGGAGCTCTGTGTGATGCCACTAACACACTAGAAGTCCTATAGGTGCTTCTGGGAAGAAAATATAGCTCTGTGTGTGTAATGGGACTAACACACTTCAAGTCCTATAGGTGCTTCTGGGAAGAAAATATAGCTCTGTGTGTGTAATGGGACTAACACACTTCAAGTCCTATAGGTGCTTCTGGGAAGAAAATATAGCTCTGTGTGTGTAATGGGACTAACACACTTCAAGTCCTATAGGTGCTTCTGGGAACAAAATATAGCTCTGTGTGTGTAATGGGACTAACACACTTCAAGTCCTATAGGTGCCTCTGGGAACAAAATATAGGAGCTCTGCCTGCCTGCCACGAACACACTACAAGTCCTATAGGTGCTTCTGGTAACAAAATATAGGAGCTCTGCCTGCCTGCCACTAACACACTACAAGTCCTATAGGTGCTTCTGGGAAGAAAATATAGGAGCTCTGCCTGCCTGCCACTAACACACTACAAGTCCTATAGGTGCTTCTGGGAAGAAAATATAGCTCTGTGTGTGTAATGGGACTAACACACTTCAAGTCCTATAGGTGCTTCTGGGAACAAAGTATAGCTCTTTGTGTGTAATGGGACTAACACACTTCAAGTCCTATAGGTGCTTCTGGGAAGAAAATATAGCTCTGTGTGTGTGATGGGACTAACACACTTCAAGTCCTATAGGTGCTTCTGGGAAGAAAATATAGCTCTGTGTGTGTGATGGGACTAACACACTTCAAGTCCTATAGGTGCTTCTGGGAACAAAGTATAGCTCTTTGTGTGTAATGGGACTAACACACTTCAAGTCCTATAGGTGCTTCTGGGAAGAAAATATAGCTCTGTGTGTGTGATGGGACTAACACACTTCAAGTCCTATAGGTGCTTCTGGGAAGAAAATATAGCTCTGTGTGTGTGATGGGACTAACACACTTCAAGTCCTATAGGTGCTTCTGGGAAGAAAATATAGCTCTGTGTGTGTGATGGGACTAACACACTTCAAGTCCTATAGGTGCTTCTGGGAAGAAAATATAGCTCTGTGTGTGTGATGGGACTAACACACTTCAAGTCCTATAGGTGCTTCTGGGAAGAAAATATAGCTCTGTGTGTGTAATGGGACTAACACACTTCAAGTCCTATAGGTGCTTCTGGGAACAAAGTATAGCTCTTTGTGTGTAATGGGACTAACACACTTCAAGTCCTATAGGTGCTTCTGGGAAGAAAATATTGCTCTGTGTGTGTGATGGGACTAACACACTTCAAGTCCTATAGGTGCTTCTGGGAACAAAATATAGCTCTGTGTGTGTAATGGGACTAACACACTTCAAGTCCTATAGGTGCTTCTGGGAAGAAAATATAGCTCTGTGTGTGTAATGGGACTAACACACTTCAAGTCCTATAGGTGCTTCTGGGAAGAAAATATAGCTCTGTGTGTGTAATGGGACTAACACACTTCAAGTCCTATAGGTGCTTCTGGGAAGAAAATATAGCTCTGTGTGTGTAATGGGACTAACACACTTCAAGTCCTATAGGTGCTTCTGGGAAGAAAATATAGCTCTGTGTGTGTGATGGGACTAACACACTTCAAGTCCTATAGGTGCTTCTGGGAAGAAAATATAGCTCTGTGTGTGTGATGGGACTAACACACTTCAAGTCCTATAGGTGCTTCTGGGAACAAAGTATAGCTCTTTGTGTGTAATGGGACTAACACACTTCAAGTCCTATAGGTGCTTCTGGGAAGAAAATATAGCTCTGTGTGTGTGATGGGACTAACACACTTCAAGTCCTATAGGTGCTTCTGGGAAGAAAATATAGCTCTGTGTGTGTGATGGGACTAACACACTTCAAGTCCTATAGGTGCTTCTGGGAACAAAGTATAGCTCTTTGTGTGTAATGGGACTAACACACTTCAAGTCCTATAGGTGCTTCTGGGAAGAAAATATAGCTCTGTGTGTGTGATGGGACTAACACACTTCAAGTCCTATAGGTGCTTCTGGGAAGAAAATATAGCTCTGTGTGTGTGATGGGACTAACACACTTCAAGTCCTATAGGTGCTTCTGGGAAGAAAATATAGCTCTGTGTGTGTGATGGGACTAACACACTTCAAGTCCTATAGGTGCTTCTGGGAAGAAAATATAGCTCTGTGTGTGTAATGGGACTAACACACTTCAAGTCCTATAGGTGCTTCTGGGAACAAAGTATAGCTCTTTGTGTGTAATCGGACTAACACACTTCAAGTCCTATAGGTGCTTCTGGGAAGAAAATATAGCTCTGTGTGTGTGATGGGACTAACACACTTCAAGTCCTATAGGTGCTTCTGGGAACAAAATATAGCTCTGTGTGTGTAATGGGACTAACACACTTCAAGTCCTATAGGTGCCTCTGGGAACAAAATATAGGAGCTCTGCCTGCCTGCCACGAACACACTACAAGTCCTATAGGTGCTTCTGGTAACAAAATATAGGAGCTCTGCCTGCCTGCCACTAACACACTACAAGTCCTATAGGTGCTTCTGGTAACAAAATATAGGAGCTCTGCCTGCCTGTCACTAACACACTACAAGTCCTATAGGTGCTTCTGGTAACAAAATATAGGAGCTCTGCCTGCCTGCCACTAACACACTACAAGTCCTATAGATGCTTCTGGTAACAAAATATAGGAGCTCTGCCTGCCTGTCACTAACACACTACAAGTCCTATAGGTGCTTCTGGTAACAAAATATAGGAGCTCTGCCTGCCTGCCACTAACACACTACAAGTCCTATAGGTGCTTCTGGTAACAAAATATAGGAGCTCTGCCTGCCTGTCACTAACACACTACAAGTCCTATAGGTGCTTCTGGTAACAAAATATAGGAGCTCTGCCTGCCTGTCACTAACACACTACAAGTCCTATAGGTGCTTCTGGTAACAAAATATAGGAGCTCTGCCTGCCTGCCACGAACACACTACAAGTCCTATAGGTGCTTCTGGTAACAAAATATAGGAGCTCTGCCTGCCTGCCACGAGCACACTACAAGCCCCTCTTTGTCAATCAATCTTTGTAACTGAATCTATCTAACTCAATCTCTGCAAGTGAATCTCTCTCTCTACCTAACTAAATCGAGCAGAGTGTCACAGAAACAGCCTGCTCAATCTGCGCCGGAACAGCATGTGACCGGCGCAGACGGCGTGGCGGCGTTTTATAGGGGGGGGGGGGGGGGCGTGTACTACAGCCCCTGAGCTGTAATTGGCTACAGGCGTCCTGCCTGTAGCCAATTATGGCTCTTCGAGTTTCCGGGGCTGTGATTGGCCAAGCATGCGGGGTCACAGTGCATGCTTGGCCAATCATCAGCCAGCAATGCACTGCGTCGGCCGCGCCGGCCGCAATGCATTGCGGGGCCGCTCGCATCACACGAACGTGATGCGAGCGGCCAAAATAGTTCTGGGCTCGCCGAGCGAGCGAACGCCCGGTGCTCGATGCGAACGTGGGTTCGCATCGAGCACCGGGCCCATCCTTAATCCAGATAAACATAATGAAAATAATACTGACACAGCCAAAAATGTCCATAGAAACATAATAAATAAATACTAACATAACATAAGCAGAGGACACAATAAGTACCATAGTGTCATGACCATAAACATATCCACAGAGACACCATTTATTTCTTACTGAGAAATCAGAACATGTCCAAGGACAAAATAAGTACTATGCTAACACAACTAGAATCCTGAAGGTATACTTTATACAAATGTGGATGAAATCGATGTGGCACCTACAGTATGTTGCAAAAACCCATCTGCCACCTGTTGCATAAGTGGCACAGGGATTGTCACAGCAGAGCTGACACATGACATACTGCAGTAATCTATGAAGTTTTACCCATGCTGCCACAAACCATGCTTGTGACTGTGTTCATTTGGTTTCTAATATTGCAAGTGCTGGATTTTATTTACTGTATATGCTGTATTGATACGGGGGCAGAAGGTTGCTGGCCTAGGGGAGAAAAAAGTATTAACTCTCCCTAGTAGCCAGTAGCACATATATAGAGCATGAGGAGGACATTGGAAAATGTGCAACTGCTCCATCCGCAGACTCTCAATCCAAACTGTCAATCCATGTTGTGTTGTAACCCCCCTTCCTATCACCACATTTGACCTAGGCCAGGCAGGAGAAATGATGATGGTAGATGGGTTGCAGGCGGGTTGGGGTTTGAGAGGGGGGTGAACGGGGAAAGGGAAAAAGGAGAGATGGAGAGAGAGAGGAATTGATAGAGGGGGGAGTGAGAGGAAGAGAGAGAGAGGGGTGAAGGGGAAAAAGAGATAGGGACAGGGAATATCGAGAAAGGAGGTAGATAGGGAAGAGAGAGGGACAAAGGAGAAAGAAGTGGGAGAGAGAGAACAGAGAAAGAGAGATGGGGAGAAGAAAGAGAAGAGGGAGAGAAGGAGGGAGAGTGTTCAGTGTACAGAATATGTTGGGATATTTACATTATTTACAGCTCATTACCAGTTATGGGCTTCCCTGGGCCCAGTCTTAGCATGTCAAGTTTAGTCTCACCTAGGCTTTTGCCACCCACAATACTCCCTCCACAAAGAAAGTGTCCATGTGCCTAAAATTATCTCTTGGCATTGCAGGAGGAGAGAGGAGAAGATACAGCCGCCATCTTCTTCTTAAATGGGTGAACAGTGTTTACAGTCAAGGCTCTATGAGCCAAGAAATCTAGGCCCATTGGAAATCGAGTAAAGGATACTCACCTCCACTCCAGCGATGCAGCTTCTGCGAGCTCCCTCGACAATGTCAACCCAACATTTTTGCCTAGCTTTCTTGTGGGTTTAGCACATTCAGCTGTCTTCACACGCATATTGGAGTAAGTTCATTTGAACATGTATGCATGGCTCCCTCTACATTCAAAAGAGGTTTGCGAGCATGCAGGCAGAAAGCTTCTATTGCAAAGGAGACATATCATTTGCAATGAAAATCCTGCCTGTTGGCGATTTTTTTTTTTAGATCAAGAGCCACTTAAAGTGTTAGGATTAAATTTAAGGTCTTGCCTAAGGTCTTGCTTTAGTCACGTCAAGAAAGTCAGGGGTCAGTATGGCTAATATGAGGACCATGAGATACAGTTAGGTGTTAAGGGATACGTTTTAGGATTAGGTGAAGGATTAGGTTTTTGACCTTTCCCTAGTTTTATGACTATGCTTCATAACTGAAATCTTCTACTGAATGTGCTCTTATTCAACATTGATGCAATTTTATTGGTCATTGGGATGTTAGTTTGGCTTAAGAATGAAGTCAAGGAAAATCAGACACCAGTATAAAAATAAAACTAGAAGAGAAAGGGGCACAAATAAGGGTCAATAGAAGGCATCTCTGGAAATAGAAATCACCTTGACACAAATAAAATCCATTTTGTTTTCTAACTACAACATCGTATATTGTAGTCGGAATGTTCCAGCATGATAAGCACCCTTCTGCACCCCCTTCCCTGTACTGATACCTCTAATGCCCTCAGTAGCCATCCACTCACACTCTGTTTAAAGTAAAACCCATATAACTTAACCTCTCTTCCAGGCTGACAAGAATAGAAGGTCACCTGGTGTCAAGATTACCCTTATTACAGCCAGACTTGCAACCTACCCCATCACTTTTTTACCTGTACTGAAACCCACCCACCTCCAACCATACTGACTAGACATGTGCAATTCGTTTCGTTTTTTTCGTTTTTTTCGTTCGTTCGTTTTCGTACGAATGAACGAATCATTTGAATCGTACGAATACGAATAACGAATCGTAACGAATCGTTCGAATCGTACGAATCCGAATAACGAATCATTCGAATCCGAAAAACAATGGAAATCCGAAAAAAACTAATTAGAAACAACGAATGTACTAATGAAGAAAATCCGAAAAACGAAAACGAACGAAAACGAACGAAAAAATTCGTAACTTTTTTTTTATTGAATTGGTCATTTTCCGTGTCCCTTACAATGGTGCTGCTAAACGTGCTTCGAATGGATTGAACAAAAAAATGAGTACATTCGTAACTTTTTTTTCGATTCGTAACTTTTTCTTTCGATTCGTAACTTTTTTTTTCGATTCGTAACTTTTTTTTTTCGATTCGTAACTTTTTTTTTTCGATTTGTAATTTTCTGTGTCTCTATTGAACCCAAAAATTCGTACATTCGTAACTTTTTTTTTCGATTCGTAACTTTTTTTTTCGATTCGTAACTTTTTTTTTTCGATTCGTAACTTTTTTTTTTCGATTTGTAATTTTCCGTGTCTCTATTGAACCCAAAAATTCGTACATTCGTAACTTTTTTTTTCGATTCATAACTTTTTTTTTCGATTCGTAATTTTTTTTTTTTCGATTCGTAACTTTTTTTTTCGATTTGTTATTTTCCGTGTCTCTATTGAACCCAAAAATTCGTACATTCGTAACTTTTTTTTCGATTCGTAACTTTTTTTTTCGATTCGTAACTTTTTTTTCGATTCGTAACTTTTATTTATTTTTTTTTGATTTGCAATTTTCCGTGTCTCTATTGAACAAAAAAATTCGTACATTCGTAACTTTTTTTTCGATTCGTAACTTTTTTTTTTTTGATTCGTAACTTTTTTTTTCGATTCGTAAATTATTAAAATGTAATAATAGCATACACATTACATCAAATTATGAATTATGCTCCGATTAGGAATCTACGAATGTTATGAATGTACGAATAAATACGAATGTGTCCGAAAATTAAACTAACGAAAAAACGAATCGACGAAAAAATAACTCTTACGAATGTACGAATCGTTACGAATACAAACGACGACGACTTACGAATGTACGAATCATTACGAATCGACGGAAACGAAAAAAAAAAAACAAAACGAAAAAAAAAAGAAACGAAAATAAACAAATTTTTTGGTTGTGCACATGTCTAATACTGACACATACAGTACCGTTCCACTCACTCTGACCACAACCCCTAATGAAATGATCACCAATTCAACACCTTTTATGTCACTGCTATTTATGCAATATTACAGTCCCTAGGATGCTTCTTATGTATTTAAATTATTTTATGTTAACTCTTTTCAAAGAAGGAAAATACTTTTGTTAGCATAAACAATAGACAAACTTCCTGCTTCTGTCACTCGCAATATGATAGACTATACTATCATCTCATACTACATGTCTCAACTCCAGAGTCTATAGACTGTACTGACGCCATGCAAATAATGACAAACCAAAAATAAATCTTTTCCATTTGTTAATTGATAAACTTATGCCGAACCCGCCCACTTGAACTACCATTTGCAGATATTATCTACTGATAGAGTGGATAGACAACTACACCTTTTATATGGCTAATGTTCGGCTCTATTCATCCCAGTAAGGTAATAATGCAATAATCTGGTCAGCATACAATTTAGAAAAACTTTTTTTCTTATGTATTACTATTGATAGTTGTGAATCATAGCCAGATGGTGGTTGTATGCCCTTTATCCCTTCAAGGTTGCCTGAGTTTATGAAGAAGAGCACAAACACAGGACTCTGAGAATCCAGGCGGCTTCAGTGTTATACTCCTAGCTAATGGTGTGAGGGCTATTTTCTGGCGTCAGCTGTAATAAACAGAAAAGAGCTTTGTTTACACACCTTGATTTGTTGCGTGTGATTTGTCTTAATTGGCAGTGTGAGCCACCATAAAAGAAGATGGAAAACATATACTGTCCAGCTCCCAATCACAGCCTCTTCCTCTGTTAATAGTCTTCCGGAAGGTCAGATTATGTTGAAATAAAAATGATATGTTTGGTCTGAAGGAGACTATAAAGCATTCAAAAGAACACGTAATACTTTTCTATATTGTCATACAAATAGAAATTTACTTTTGTAAATCAACTTCTCCCTACCTTTTATTTTTAAAATTCCAATAGACAAAAATATTAAGGTGATAGTTTGAAGTTAAATTGCAACTTTTGTTTAAAATATTTATTGCAACAAATGTAATCACTACACAAGCCATTGTGCAATGTTATCTTATTAAAAACTATCTTTCCATTTTAGCCTGCAGCCTCCGTGATTTTTTTTTAATTAAAAAAAATGTAATGTTTCTTTTTCGGAACCATGGCAGTTGGGATATTTTGTACATTTTATACAGAACTCCTCCAGATATGAAATTTCCTATTGAAGTAATTCGCTCAATGCTTTTTCCTGCAGTTTTTCTTAACAAAACTGTGGCTTATCTGATCGTAGTAGAGCAGCACTTCCCAATCTACACTAGGGATAAGCAAAATTAAGAGCTTGCCTGACATTTTTGGTGAAAATTGGGAGATATTGGCAAAATGTAGCTATATTGGTGAATTGCACTGAAGTCAATGAGCACTTAATGACTATTGCATTGCCAAAAAATGTCTCAAAAATAAAAAAAACAAACAATGAAAACATTAAAATAAAAATCAAAATTACACAAATAATTATCAAATACGCCAAAAAGTTAAATAAATCACAAATACAAAAATAAATGAAATAAACTATCATGAATGCAGAAAAATATAGTTATATATTTATATTATATATATATATATATATTTTCCTTTTAAGCTAATTTTGCCTAAGCAGTTTAGTGAGTGAAAGCCAGAGTTTCTGAATTGGTGAAATTTCGCTCAAAGGAAACATCAGCATCAAGGAGGAAGTTAGAAATATTATTTCCCTTTCTTTTGCAGGGAATTTTTATTTTATTTTTCCTGTCTCAACTTAAGAAAAGTAAAGAACCCCCGCCACAAACAGGGTTCTTCTTTTTCCACTCACAAACATCTTTTTTGTCCCCAGGGTACCTCAGACAGAGACTCCACGTTCTCTAAACCCCCTTCTCTGGAGAAGTCTCTCTCCACATAAAGGTTTGTCTCCACCTATCCATATCAAGTTTGGGGGACAACTTGTTTGAAAATCCCTGGATTTCTTACATTATGGATAATTGGGTCCACAAGATGATCATTTGGGCATACAACATTTCACTTCTATATGCCAGACAGGTTCTTTCCCTCCAATCTCTGCCTGACTCAATGTAGAAAAATGTAAAATAATGCATTTGGGTGGCAAAAATAAGAATGCAATCTATACACTGGGGGGAGAACCTCTGGGGGAATCTAGGATGGAAAAGGACCTGGGGGTCCTAGTAGATGACAGGCTCAGCAATGGCATGCAATGCCAAGCTGGTGCTAACAAAGCAAACAGAATATTGGCATGCATTAAAAAGGGGATCAACTCCAGAGATAAAACAATAATTCTTCCACTCTACAAGACTCTGGTCCAGCCGCACCTGGGGTATTCTGTCCAGTTCTGGGTACCAGACCTCAGGAAGGATGTACTGGAAATGGAGCGAGTATAAAGAAGGGCAACAAAGCTAATAAAGAGTCTGGAGGATATTAGTTATGAGGAAAGGTTGCGAGCACTGAACTTTTTCTCTCTGGAGAAGAGATGCTTGAGAGGGGATATGATTTCAATATACAAATACCATACTGGTGACCCCACAATAGGGATAAAACTTTTTCGCAAAAGGGAGTTTAACAAGACTCGTGGCCACTCATTCAAATTAGAAGAAAAGAGGTTTAAACCTTAAACTACGTAGAGGGTTCTTTACTATAAGAGTGGCAAGGATGTGGAATTCCATTCCACAGGCAGTGGTCTCAGCGGGGGGCATTGATAGTTTCAAGAAACTATTAGATAAGCACCTGAATGACCGCAACATACAGGGATATACAATGTAATACTGACATATAATCACACACATAGGTTGGACTTGATGGACTTGTGTCTTTTTTTCAACCTCACCTACTATGTAACTATGACTCAGTCATGTCTCTGTGACTTTTGGGTGGTGATCAAGGGCTTGCTTCAACAAGAAGTGATTGCCCCAGTTCCATCGTCGATAAGTTAAGGGATTTCTATTCAAACTTATTAATGCTACCCAAGAAGGATGGAATTCAACCAATCCTTGACCTTAAGGAGCTAAACGTCTTGGTCTAAGAGTGCATCCATTCCATGGTGGCATTACTTCACCAGGGAAATTTTCTGACATCCATTGATTTCAAGAAAATGTACTTACATGTCATGATTTGTCCACTCTATCAATGTTTTCTTTGTCTCAAGGTGAGGGACAAACATTTGCAATGTTCAGCCTCGCAGCAGTAGCCGGATTCTGTGTATTGGTCAAGCCAAAGTGCTCCTCACACCAGAAAAATTTCTGAAGCTCCAAGTCCATGTTCATATTTTGACTTCTAACAGTGGAGCATCGACCTGCACCTGCATGCAAGTCCTTGGCCTAATGGTCTTCTCATTTGAAGTGGTTCTGAATGCTCAACATCACATACAAATTCTACAGCAGGAAATTCTGACCAAATAGGACAAGTCCCATTTATTATAGGACCTGCAAGGTCCACCAGTCCACTGGTCCATCAGTCCACTGGCCCACCAGTCAAGGCCTACCTAATGTAAGTGGTAGTCTCCACCTCTCTGCCAGAAATTTGTGACAAGCCACAGTGATAGATGTCAGCCTAAGTGGCTGTGGAGGGGTGACTGAACAGCTATAAGCTCCCTTGGTCCAAAGAAAAATCTCAGTTACCAATCAATGTTCTGGAACTGGATCAATCAAACTTCTTGTACAGGGTCATTAGGTCATTGTTTAGTAAGAAAATACCATGACCATGGCATAGGTCAATCATCAGGGAAGAACGAAGGGTCCAGCAGTGGTTCTGCAGGTCTCTCACATCTTTCACTGGGCAGGGAAACATGTTCCAGCTTTATCAGCAGATTGCATATCTGGATCAAGGAGAGTGGGCTCTAAATCCAGAGATCTTACTTTAGAAATGCTTAAGGTGAAGGACCCCGGATGTGGATTTTCTGGCATTCCTACCCCACTAGAAGGTGCACAGATTAAAATCCTGGATTAAAGACCCCTGGGCAAATGTTTCAGAAGCCCTGGTAACACAGTGGGACAAAAATAATCTCATCTATGCCTTGCCTGACAGAAGATTTCTTCCCAGCCTCTACACCAGGTAGAAGCTGAACAAATTCTAGTCATCCTTGTAACTCACAGGACATAGTAAGTATCACAGGACAGAGTATACAGCCCAGCATCACAAGACAGAGTATATAGCTCAGCCTCACAGATCAGGGTATATAGCTCAGCCTCACAGATTAGGGTATATAGCTCAGCCTCACAGATTAGGGTATATAGCTCAGCCTCACAGATCAGGGTATACTGTTCAGAATTACAGATCAGGATATATAGCTCAGCCTCACAGATCAGGGTATACAGCTCAGCCTCACAGATTAGAGTATATAGCTCAGCCTCACAGATCAGGGTATACAGCTCAGCCTCACAGATCAGAGTATATAGCTTAGCTTCACAGATCAGGGTATATAGCTAAGCCTCACAGATCAGGGTATATACAGTATCTCACAAAAGTGAGTACACCCGTCACATTTTTGTAAATATTTTATTATATCTTTTCATGTGACAACACTCCCAGTCTATGGATAGCGTAGGACCCACTAACCATAGGGTAACCATGGGGTACTTTGTCGCAGTAAGTTGGCTTAAGCACCATATAGCAATATGGTGTGACCAAATCCCCATATTTTTTGATAATGTTTTTTGAAAATGTCTAGGTGTTTTAAATAGCCTTGCAGGAGGTAAATGTATTTTTTGCATGTGTGCGCTGTAATATTTTGTTCTGTTGTATGGTCTTATGGCTGCACCATCTTTAATGCATCTTTTAGGGTGTGCCCCCCAAATATCACTGAAGAAATTACACTTTGCAAAAATGAATACACCCTTAAAAATTTTGTAAATATTTTATTATATCTATTTGTAGCGCTGACATCCTAGCTTATTAATGTGTGTTTGCATACTATAATGTAAAGTCTATTGACATTGATATGGTTCAGTATTTGGAGCCATCTAGTGGCCAAATACTGTTAGTGAACTTAAATGATTATTGCTTGGAAGAAAACACAAAAGACATATACAGGAAGTGACTGTTGTTTTGATCAGAAGGTTGACCTTTTCACCCAGGAGGCTTGGTGACCTACCCATGAACACTCTCTCTAGCAGTGCATGCTGGGCAGGACATAAAAGGAACCCGAGCGGCCATTTTAGCTCTCTTGGGATCGCATTGCCTGCCTGTAAGGATCTGTGAACAGGTCTCCCAGAGAACGCGGCCTACAGCCATTGCAGAGCGAAATCCCGCTTGCTTGTGCAAGTGACCTGACGGTGCCCGAGAGACAGTGACCGGATTGGAGAGATACAGAGACACTCGTTCGAGCATCGGAGGATTGGGCTCACCCAGCGGAGCGGAACGGAGCGACGGGCCCAGCTGATGGAGAAGCAAGTTGCAGTCACCGGACCAAAGTTACTACATTGAGCTCCGATCCAGTTGGTGAGCAGGTCACGGCCCACAGTTTGTTAACTTTCACACGCAGTTAGACTCATACACAGGCCTCACTGGGATTTATAGTTCCACGGAGGAGGAGAAGAGCAACTGACACTGAGCAGGCTTGAGGCCTATCTATTCTGACATCCCAAGCCTTGTAATATAATCACTGAAGTTACACCAGGAGCACCTTTACCTCAACTTAACTTACTTTAACCTGTGGATTACAAATCACAAGGAATTACTTTAGCTAGCGAAAACAAGAAGACCATAGACAAAGTACTTTAACCACTTCAATACAGGGCTTTTAAACACCCTTCCTTACCAGAGCACTTTTTGCGATTCGGCACTGCGTCGCTTTAACTAACAATTGCGCGGTCGTGCGACATTACACCCAAACAAAATTGACGTCCTTTTTTTCCCACAAATAGAGCTTTCTTTTGGGGGTATTTGATCGCCCCTGCGGTTTTTATTTTTTGCGCTATAAACAAAAGAAGAGCGACAATTTTGAAAAAAAAAACACAATATTTTTTTTTACTTTTTGCTATAATAAATATCCCATTTTTTTTTAAAAAAACTATTTTTTTCCTCAGTTTAGGCCGATACGTATTCTTCTACATATTTTTGGTAAAAAAAAATCGCAATAAGCGTATATTGATCGGTTTGCACAAAAGTTATAGCGTCTACAAAATAGGGGATAGATTTATTGAATTTTTTTTTTACTAGTAATGGCGGCGATCTGCGATTTTTTTTTCGTGACTGCGACATTGCGGCGGACACTTCGGACACTTTTGACACATTTTTGGAACCATTCACATTTACACAGCGATCGTTGCTATAAAATTGCAATGATTACTGTGTAAATGTGACTGGCAGGGAAGGGGTTAACACTAGAGGGCGCTGGAGGGGTTAATGTGTTCCCTAATAGGAGTGATTCTAACTGTAGGGGGAGGGGACTCAAGGGGAGGAGACCGATCATGTGTTCCTCCGTACTGGGATCACATGATCGGTCTCCTCCCCGCTGACAGGACGTGGAGCTGTGTGTTTACACACACAGCTCCACGGTCCCGCCCGGTCCCGTTGTTTTAACGGGCAATCGCGGGTGCCCGGCGGACATCGCGCGCCCCCCAGGCGGCCGGGAATCCGAGGACGTCATATGACGCCCACCCAGGATGGTAGATCCACCTTGTGGGCGTCATATGACAATACGCGGGTATTGAAGTGGTTAAGTGAGATCTCACGTATAGCTTCAAAAGTAGGGGGAGCTCCCGGGTATATACATACATATATTGTTTGAAATTGTTTATATTGAAATCCATTGTGCTGTCGTCCTATGTTGGGATGACAGCACAATTACTGTAATCATCTCTTTAAGTATTTTGACAGTAAAATATTTTTGGTTAAGTATTCAGTTGTGTGGCATATTGTTTTCACCAGTAGGTGGAGCCAGTAGATCCTGAGGTTGCAATACAGGTACCTTGCATTATATTATATTGTATTGTATTGCATTGCACCACAGCTGTGCCAAGGGGATTGAGCCAAGTTAGTGGGGTTTATTGATAGAGTGCAGACCCAAAATCAAACCAGCAGCTCCTTCGGGGGTCAGTGCTACATATTCATGTGACAACACTGAATAAATGATATTTTGCTACAATGTAAAGTAGTGAGTGTACAGGTTGTATAACAGTTTAAATTTGCTGTCCCCTCAAAATAACTCAACACACAGCCATTAATGTCTAAATCGCTGGCAACAAAAGTGAGTACACCCCTAAGTGAAAATGTCCAAATTGGGCCCAATTAGCCATTTCCCTCCCTGGTGTCATGTGACTCATTAGTGTTACAAGGTCTCAGGTGTGAATGGAGAGCAGGTGTGTTAAATGTGGTGTTATCGCTTTCATTCTCTCATACTAGTCACTGGACGTTCAACATGGCATCTCATTGCAAGGAACTCTCTGAAGGTCTGAAAAATTTTTTTTTTGCTCTACATAAAGATGGCCTAGGCCAGTGATGGCGAACCTTGGCACCCCAGATGTTTTGGAACTACATTTCCCATGATCCTCATGCACTCTGCAGTGTAGATAAGCATCATGGGAAATGTAGTTCCAAAACATCTGGGGTGCCAAGGTTCCCCATCACTGGCCTACGTATGAGTGCTGCCAGCATTGTACAAAGACAAGTGTGTCTTGCCTACAGTCAAGCATGGTGGTGGGAGTGTCATGGTCTGGGGCTGCATGAGTGCTACCGGCAATGGGGCACTACAGTTCATTGAGGGAACCATGAATACCAACATGTACTGTGACATACTGAAGCAGAGCATTATCCCCTCCCTTCGGAGACTGGGCTGCAGGGCAGTACTCCAACATGATAACGACCTCAAACCTCAAACATATCTTCAAGGCTACCACTGCCTTGCTATAGAAGCTGAGGGTAAAGGTGATGGACTGGCCAAGCATGTCTTAAAACCTATTAAGCATCTGTTGGGCATCCTCAAACAGAAGGTGGAGGAGCGCAAGGTCTCTAAAATCCACCAGCTCTGTGATGTCATCACGGAGGAGTGGAAGAGGACTCCAGTGGCAACTTGTGAAGTTCTGGTGAACTCCTTGCCCAAGAGGATTAAGGCAGTGCTGGAAAATAATGGTGGCCACTGGCCACACAAAATATTGACACTTTGGGCCCAATTTAGAAATTTTCACTTAGGGGTGTACTTTTGTTGCCAGCGGTTTAGACATTAATGGCTGTGTGTTGAGTTATTTTGAGGGGACAGCAAATTGACACTGTTATACCAGCTGTACACTCACTACTTTACATTGTAGCAAAGTGTCATTTCTTCAGTGTTGTCACATGAAAAGGAAATACCCACTATGGTTGATAACCAGGCAAGCATAAAATGTATTAACAAAGGTAATAAGGTAAATTAGTCACAAAGTGATTAACAGTAAGGACTAGGCATAGGATGACATTTGGCATCCAAATCAGCATAAACAGTATCAAGGCAAATTCAAGTGCAGCAGTGAACAGTAGTAAAGTTTAGTCTACCAAGTTCTGGAACTATACTGCCAGAGCGTTATTATGGCAGCTAAGTCTTAGACCATCTGGGTATGCATTTGTTCAAAAGAAAAGGAGGATGATAGCGGAGGGCGCAGCAGGGGAACAAAAGGTGAGTGACTGCTCCTGTCTCCCTGCAGCAGAGGAGCAGGTGTTGCAATGTGAGCAGCGCTATGTTGCCCCAGGGTGTCCTCATTCTCAGTCTCAGACCCTGTAAGGTCTCCATCTGGCAGGCAAATATCCAGAGGTGCTTTCCCACTAGCTCCCCTGGTGCTAAGAGAAAGAACTTTCCTGGGCAGTTTAATAAATATCTCTCTCCACTCCTCCTATTGCACAGTGCATATTGGGATCTGTATAGTAACCATTATAGTGTAGCCATTATATGACTGTCAACTCAGACTTCCACTCCCAGCACAGTGGCGGCTGGTTGTTTTTTTTTGGGGGGGTGGCAAACAACCACCTCCATCCCCCGTTGGTTGGTCGGCAGCACCTCTCCCCCTCTGCACTTACCCCATCTAGGTGGCGGCTCCTACTGGCAGCGGGCGGGTTGTGGGCAGCGACTCCTGTGTCCTCTCCTCCTTGGCTTCGGCGGCGGGCAGTGTGGCTCCTGTGTCCTTTCCTCCTTAGCGGAGGGCAGTGGGCGGGTTGCGGGCAGGGGCTCCTGTGTCCTCCCCTCCTTGGCGGTGGGCAGCGGGCGGGTTGCGGGCAGTGGCTCCTCTGTCCTCTACTCCTTGGTTTCCGTTGTGGGGCTCCTCCCTCCTCCTCCTAGGCATCCAATAGGATCACCTGTCCTTTCAGCCAAACGGGTGACGGGTCTCAAGACCCACTTCCTGATTGGCCGGGAGGAGGATCAGTGTGGCGATATTGAATATTCACTATTGTCACTCACACAACTGGGTGGGCCCAGCCTTTTTTGAAGCCTATTAAAGCCTCTGGCTCTAATCACTTGCTTCAAAAAAAATACACCCCTCACCATTGGAATCCATGAGTCCGGTGCCCTGTATGTAGATCAGGGGGCCAGATGCACGGATAGGGGGGGCAGCGCACGTGTGCCCCTAACGATTGGTCCACCGCTGTCCCAGCATCTTCAGTGCTCTGCATAGAGGGCTATGGTCTTGTTTGGTTTTAGCTCTCTCTCTGCTGGGCGGAGGAGGATGGGGCAGCAGGAGAGAGAGAGAGGCTAATAAAGAGCAATGTCTCCTTCTCCATGTTGTAGTAGTCCAGCTTCTGGCTACAGGTATACACTATGCACTGTACTGTATATAGTTATAAAAGTACAACTACAAACTGAAATGCTGAGAATCTCCATACATCAAAGTATTCCAATTCCAAATCAAGTAAAAAGAACTATGTATTTACCTGGTATGTCCAGGGACATTGCAAAAGTGTTGGCAAATTACTAAAAAACACAGATCAGTCAACAAAAATAAACTTTGCTTTCATGTGAACAAGTATGACACAAACTAGCTAATTTGTGTTCCAAAGAGAATATTTCAGGCAGCATGCCTTTCTCAAGCAGAGAGAATCATACTTTTGAATTGTAGTGGGGAATTCAGCCCTCAATACAATGGTCAAACTGAGAGGATAATTCATATTGCAAATTTGTTCAGAAGCAGAAGTTGTTCAGCACAGGTGTTAATTCATATTTCGTGCTTCTCCTTCCATACCACATCTGTTCATTTACTGAGTTTTAAGTAATACTCTACCAGAAGTATACATTTCTTTGCATGTGAAAAATGCCCATTAAAATTACACAACAGATACTAGAAAAAAACAAAAACATAATGGTAGCAAGCTGCTGTTGATTTTCCATCCAGGAGACAAAGTATCCATATTAAAAAAGAGCTGTTGGAAACCAGCTGTACTCACAAAGTCACAGCGTACAATATTGTCACTCCAGGATATAAAAACGGACACCTGAGGTTCTTGGAACCATTTCAGAAAACCTTTATAATGAAACATTAAAGGGTAACTCCACTTTTGTGGGGGGAAAAATAGCAAATAAAGAAAAAATTATTTTGCGTATGCAATTACAACACAAATCATATTGTAATTGAATGTTATTAAAAATTATCTTTCCTTTTCAATTTGCAGCTGCTGTTGTTTTTTGAAAATGCAATGCAGTATGGCTAGCTGGAGGTGTTATGTACACAGAATGTGTACAGAATGCTCCCCAGAAACATATTTTCCTGCTTGTGTGGTTGGCTGACTGATACAAGACTGATACAAGATAAGATACAAGTCACATTTCAGGAATCCAAAAATGAAATTAAATTTTTTGTGAGATACTCCCAGTAGGAACACATTTAAAGGGATGCAGGCCCAGCAGATTTCCTCATTGGTGCCCTGCAGCTGCACAACTGAATGATAATTATGAAACCACTCCCATTAGATTCACTTTCCCACATGGGAACAGAGAAACACAGAGGGATTTCGTTAGAATAAAAAAAGGTAGGAATCTGCAACAAAGTTTGTTTAAAACCTTGCAATATACATAGATCACCCGGGGGGGGGGGGGGGGTTCTCAACACAAGTGGAGTTATTCTTTAAGCTTATACTGGATACTTTTGGGGCCTAGTCTAACATTCTAATGCCACGTACACACGATCAGACTTTTCAGATAATCCGCCGGACTTTCCAGTGGAGGTTCATAGGTTCGGACATTCCGAACTTGCCCACACACGCCCGGACTTTTCCGGTGGACAATCAGCCAGAGTTTTGGGGTAAGTCCACGGGACTTTTGAAATGAACAGACTTGCCTCACACACGGAGTAAAGTCCGTTCATTTAGAACGTGACTCCAGGTAGACGGGCTAGCGAAGGAAGTCAATGCCGCCGCGCTAGCCCAGTCACCTGGTATGGATTTAAAGGGGAATCCCTACGCCAAAAAAACGGCGTGGGGGCCCCCCAAATCCATATCAGACCGTTCTGGACTGAGAAATCATAGGGGACCCAGCTTCCTCCAGGACTGTGACATCATAGGGGCGGGGTCACCATGTGACATGATGTGGTGGCCCTATATAAGTCACAGCACAATGTGTCTCTGCCATTATGGCAAGAGACAGCGTCGCGTCAACATCGGATGAAGAAACAAGAACAAGAAGCAGAAGGCGGCGGCGACAGCGACAGTGACGGCGACAGCAACAGAAGCCCGGGCCACTGCTAGTAAAAGAGCTGGAAGAAGATAGCGGAGGCCCGGCAAGAACAGAAGAGCGGGGCAAGACCCCCGAAGTCGGAACAAGACCCCCAGACAGTGACGAAGACGAAAGCCGGGCTCCTCCGCTAGTAAAATAGCTAGCAGAAGATAGCGGAGGAGTCCGGCAAGAAGACCCCCCAAGATGGAAGAAGACCCCCGGAGCTGTGTAATAAAGTATTTTAAAAACTTGTGTTGTGTTTTTTTATTTACACTTTTTTCACCAGGTGAATGGGTAGGGGTACATTGTACCCCATACTCATTCACATAGGGTAGGGGGCTCCCAGATTCCGATAAGCCCCCCGCCCGCAGACCAGACCCCGACAACCAACGGCCAGGGTTGTCGGGAAGAGGCCCTTTTCCTCATCAACATGGGGACAAGGTGCTTTGGGGTGGGGGAGCCGCAGGGCCCCCCTTTCCCCAGGGCACCCCCCATGTTGAGGGCACGCGGCCTGGTACGGCTCAGGAGGGGGGCCTTCACTCGTCCCTACCCCTTTTCCTCACCGGCCGGGCTGCGTACTGGGATAAGGGTCTCATATGGATTTGGGGGGACCCCCACGCCATTTTTTCGGTGTAGGGATTCCCCTTTAAATCCATACCAGGTGACGGGGCTAGCACAGCGGCATTAACTTCCTTCGCTAGTCCCGTCTACCTGGAGTCACGTTCTAAATGAACGGACTTTACTCCGTGTGTGAGGCAAGTCCGTTAATTTCAAAAGTCCCACGGACTACCACACAAATGGCCAGATTGTCCGCCGGACTGCTGAGTCCAGCGGACAATTTTGAGTCAAAACTTCAAACTATAGCTAGCAGAAGAAAGAAGATCAAAGACTGCATGTTGTATTGCAAGGCCTTGCATCTTTCCTAAAGTAGGGGGAGCTCCCTAGTGATTGTGAAGTACTATATTTATCACTTTGTATTTTTGTATTCACCAGAGAGTGCTGGAGTGGGGAGGTGCCCGAAGTAAGGCACTAGTCCCAATTGGAGACACATTCTCAGGGATCACTTAAGACAACTGTACATGTGCATACTGTTGTGTGTTTCTACTGTGCTGTCACATTATGTTGGTGTTACAGTGCAAATGTTGTAATTACTATTTTACACTAACCCCAGTAAAGTTAAGTTTCTGGTTAAGTACTTTGGTGTGGAGTGTTGTTCCTTTTTCAGCAGCAGGTGGAGCCATCGGATACCCAGGTAATAACAAAGGTATACTGTTATTATATTGTATATTGTGGGGTTATCCTTCACCATTAGCTTCACACCAACATTGCACCACAGCTGTGTCAAGGGGACTGAGCCAAGTCAGTGGGGGTTCACTAGCAGAGTACAGGCCCAAACAGGTCCTTCAGGGTTCAGTGCTACAGTTTTAATACATATCGATAAATACCCTCCCCATGATTATACTGGGGTCAGGGTGTATGGAACATGTTAACACTTCAATCTCCACCAAGTGGCAACCTGCAGAAGAATACGTTTTGATGCCACATGGTAGTAGGCATCAGCCTACTCTCTAAAAGGCTCCACACCTATATTTTTTTCAATATTAATTAAGGTACATCTCATGTGCATACAGGGGAAAAATTGTAACTACTGCACTGCTATATGCAACTTCAAATAGCATCTTTCAAGATGGAGTACAGAGAACAGAAAAGCAATATTACAACATCAATTAATGAGTATTACAACAGATATATCCTGTAGTCTCAGTACCCAAACAACAATTTCAAAATTTTAAAGGGACTGTACTGGTGTTTAACGTTATAAACTGATGCAATAAAAGAAAGATAATGACAAAAAGGACAGGAGTTGGTAGAGGGGCTCACACATGGTGGGAAGAAGATGAGTAGACACAGGAATAAGAGCCAGGAAGTAAATAAGGGAGGGCGAACTGAAGGTGGGGTTGGAGTGGGGAGGGCGGGATCAGGGTCATCTCCTCATGACTTTCCCAGAGCATCTGGGTAATATGATAGAAAAAGTAAGGATATTGGTTAAGCTCATAATTATATTGGGGTGTATAGAACACTTTAACACTTCAATTTTCAGCAAGTGGCAACCTGCAAAAGAATACATTTTGTAAACCACATGGTAGTAGGCATCAGCCCGCTCTCTAAAAGGCTGCACACCTATATTTTTTCCACTATTAAAGGTACTCATGTGCATACAGGGAAACAAAATTCTTGTAACTACTGCACAATTAAGTATATGCAGTTTCAAATAGCATGTTTCAAGATGGAGTACAGAGAACACAAGAGTAATACCAGAACATCAATTAATAATTATTACACAAGATATATCCAGTAGTCTCAGTACCCAAACAGCATTTGAAATTCCAAAGAGACCACACTGGTGTTTAACATTGTAAACTGATGCAATAAAAGAAATATGATGGGAAAAAGGCCAGGAATTGGTAGTGGGCTCACACATGGTGGGAAGAAGAGGGATATGGACAGGAATATGAGCCAGGAGGTAAATAAGTAAGGGCAAATGGAAGGTGGTGTTGGAGAGGGAAGGTCAGGAACAGGGTCATCCCCTCATGACTTGCCCAGTGAAAAAGTAAGAATATGGGTTAAGCCCCGTTTTAAATTCATACTATTTGTTGTGCATCTGTTGTCAGCTGCAAAGCAAAGTCAGATCCCAGGCTAAGTTTGAGAGTAGACAAGCAGTAGAGGTACTGAGACAGCAGACAGAAGGTGAATCAGGCCACAAGCCAAAGTCAGCAGCAGGGGGTAGGGCAGGCAGATTTAGGAGGCAACCTGGATCAAACACAGGGTAGCAAAGTTGCCAGTAGGGTCATGGTTCACAGCAACTCTTGTAGGTTGTGCTGAACTTTACATAAGGTGTTTGGCACCAAAGCTGGACATGCAAGCTCATTCAAACTGACACCATGAGTCTGACCTTTTTGACGGGTTCACTTCCAGCTGCCATTTTTATTGTTCAGACAATTCTAGGTCATTCTGGAGTTGTAGTCATAACACATTAGTTACATATCATTAAAAACCGTACCCATCTTCATACTTAGGGCACACTCTTTCAATCAACAGAGTCATGATTATTTTGTTCCTCCATCCCTCCTACTTGGATTGATCTCTTTATTCCATCTTGATAAAAAAAATCCTCCAAACTCCACATTAGAGCCAACACCAGCCACACATCACCTGATAACCAATACCGCAGGAAAAACCCCTAGACTTTAAGCACCTAACGCCCTTCCCAGCATAATGAAAATGCACAGCCTTGAACTAACGAGCATCTGCAACTTGTAGCCCCTCCCAGCCACCGTTCTTCCCCCCAAACTCCATAGCCACTTGAAGAACTCTCCTCCTGAACACATATCTGCTGTCAACTGCCGAACACCCCATTGCTGACAAACAACTACAACCTTCACAAACTTCTCTCCTAAACCTAAGGCTAACAAACAACTTGTTGGAAATACTGCTTTTTATTTTAAAATTATTAAACCTTTTTATTTAGTCAAGAAATGTTTTTTCTTTTTACATTTTGACTCATGTTTGATGTAGTTCTAGACAATTTTGCCTTTATATGATTGGTTTCCAGGAAGTATTTCACATATTTTTTTTTTTACGATTTATCTTGTGCATGTATTTCTGTTTAAAATATTTATTACAATTCCAAAAGCTTTTACGGACTTCCAAGAACTGAACTGAAAAACATTTTTTTCTGAACCATTACAG
Organism: Lithobates sylvaticus; assembly: GCA_028564925.1. Lineage (NCBI taxonomy): Eukaryota > Metazoa > Chordata > Amphibia > Anura > Ranidae > Lithobates > Lithobates sylvaticus. The sequence goes on along the minus strand of CM053031.1, from coordinate 104,932,573 downwards.
TAAGTCACCTTATGAAATATTATATTTTAACCCTTGCAATTTTAACCATTGGACCATGCAAAAAACAAAAAACAAAAAGAGGTAGCCAATTTCTTTTTGAGCAAGTTAAATGCACTTAATTGCACACAACCATAGTGATCCGGCCTATATGCATGCATGAGGATTATAGACACATTGCAATGATTAACCCGCTTTAAACAAGAGGGAGTGTTATTTTTTCCACTTTCCAGGAAAATTGCACACACTGGAACACCTTGAGTAGAAAATGCTTATGTATTAAATTTCCTTCAAAAACTACCATGTTGATCTTTTTTCTTAAATTGCCGTTTTAAAGAAAATAGTTAGGAAAAGTAACTCCTAATTCTAAAAACCTTCTTCTCCTTGAAAACAATTATATAGAATTATATAGTTCCATGGTGGTCAAAGCAAAGAGGTTTTGCAAAAGGTACTGAAATCATAAAAAAACCCATTTATTTATCAAGAATGACTCTTAACAGCTGCCTGATATATCAAAGGAAATTTAATATTGTGTTGCCAAATAACTTTATGAAGTAGGTAATTTATTTATATATAGAAATTTTTTTATTAACAATGAAGTCTGACGAACCTACTTTCCTGGAATCTATACCCTTATGCTGTACATTCCATACTTGTATGCATTCTGGAGAGTGCACTGACAAATTAAAATAAATATATTCTGTGGCTGTAGGTTTACAATATACTATATACTATATAAATGGGCAATTGCTGCTAATCTATCAGTTTAACATTTTATTTTATATATATATATACTGTATATATATATATATATATATATATATATATATATATATATATATATATATATATATATATAGGAATATATATATTTGTGAATAGCCCCTTTCCACCCACCCTCTGTGTATAGATTTTTACCATCATAATGCACCTTGTTGGGGATCTATTTATAAATGTTCTCCCCATTCAGAGCTACCATCTGACACTTAGGTCACTCTTAATCCCAAGTGTCACTTACAGCTGGGTCTACACTGTCAATAGGGAATCAATCAGCATGATTTCTAACCATACCTTTAATGATATAATTAGATGATATTAAACAAAAATGAAAATAAATAATTAAAACATAGAATGATATATACAGTGCCTTGAAAAGGTATTCATACCCCTTGAAATTTTCCACATTGTCATGTTACAACCAAAAACGTAAATGCATTTTATTGGGATTTTATGTGATAGAACAACACAAAATACCACATAATTGTGAAGTCGAAGGAAATTGATTAATGTTTTTCAATTTTTTTTACAAATAAATATCTGAAAAGTGTGGCGTGCATTTGTATTCAGCCCCCTTTACTCTGATACCCCTAACTAAAATCTAGTAGAACCAATTTCCCTCAGAAGTCATCTAATTATTAAATAGAGTCAACCTGTGTGTAATTTAATCTTAGTATGAATACAGCTGTTCTGTTAAGCCCTCAGAGATTTGCTAGAGAACTTTAGTAAACAAACAGCATTATGAAGGCCAAGAAACACACCAGACAGGTCAGGGATAAAGTTGTGGAGAAGTTTAAAGCAGGGTTGGGTTATAAAAAATAATATCCCAAGCATTAAACATCTCACAGAGCACTGTTCAATCAATCATCCGAAAACAGAAAGAGTATGGCACAACTGCAAACCTACCAAGTCATGGCTGTCCACCTAAACTGAGAGGCTGGGCAAGGAGAGCATTAATGAGAGAAGCAGCCAAGAGGCCCATGGTAACTCTGGAGGAGCTGCAGAGATCCACAGCTCAGGTGGGAGAATCTGTCCACAGGACAACTAGTAGTCGTGCACTCCACAAATCTGGCCTTTATGGAAGAGTGTCAAGAAGAAAGCCATTGTTGAAAAAAAGCCATAAGAAGTCCCGTTTGCAGTTTGGGAGAAGCCATGTGGGGAACACAGAAAACATGTGGAAGAAGGTGCTCTGGTCCGATGAGACCAAAATTGAACTTTTTGCCTCAAAAGCAAAACGTTATGTGTGGCGGAAAACTTGAGACTGGGGCAGAGGTTCACCTTCCAGCAGGACAACGACCCTAAACATACAGCCAGAGCTACAATGGAATGATTAGATATTCATGTGTTAGAATGGCCCAGTTTAAGTCCAGGCCTAAATCCAATTGAGAATCTGTGGCAAGATTTGAAAATTGCTGTTCACAGACGCTCTCCATCCAATCTGACAGAGCCTGAGCTATTTTGCATAGAAGAATGGGCAAAAATGTCACTCTCTAAATGTGCAAAGCTGGTAGAGTCATACCCAAAAAGACTTGCAGCTGTAATTGCAGTGAAAGATGGTTCTACAAAGTATTGACTAAGGGGGGCTAAATATAAACGTATGCCACACTTTTCAGATATTTATTTGTAAAAAAAATTGAAAACTATTTATCATTTTCCTTCCACTTCACAATTATGTGCCACTTTGTGTTGGTCTTTCACATAAAATCACAATAAAATATATTCATGTTTTTGGTTGTAACATAACAAAATGTGTAAAATTTCAAGGGCTATGAATACTTTCAAGGCACTGTATATACAGTATACACCCTTAAAAATATAAAAGTAATTTGGGTATACAAATTAGTCAAAAGATTATTGATACTGACCGGGGCACCTATGCATCAATGATCTCTGAGCATGCAGTGGTTACTCTATTAAACACTGAGGATCATTCTTAAGTGTAAGATATACCTTAAAAAAACTTCAACAAAGTTTTTAGGATGTATCACACGCTTTCAGCAGTATGGTGCTGCATTCGCACAGCCATTTTTGATGGAGACACAGCCACAGGAACTCAGTCAGTGCCTAGGTAATAGCGACTCCCTCTCCAGACATGCAAACCTCAGCCCTTAGAACAATTTCAGCCGATGTCTTCAGCTCTATTGTTTCTACAGTATTGATGCTCATGAAAATGTAATTCAACAAGTCTCAAAAAACTCTCCTACATGTGTGCATATGCACATGATTTTATGGCTAAAGGCTTGGTCTGCTGAAAATGCATGTAAGAAATGTCTTCTGCACATGCCCTTTGATGGCGAACGCATCTTTGAGGAATCCTGTGACAAATTCATCAAAGAAATTACTGACAGCTCGGTCAGCTAAGTCCACTACTCCTACAACTTTTGCCTCTGCTCAAAGAAAGGGTTATTTCTTTTCTCCCTAGGCATCAACCTCAAAACTAAGGCTTAACCCTTTTGTTGCAAGCCCTTGTTTGTTTTTACATGTATGCTGCAGCTTTTTATGTAAATTATTTTTGTGGATGTAATAAATGCTACACTATATATGGCTCCTTTGGCTTCATGTGGTAAGCTTGTGGATTGTGTGTAAATCTGGGAGACCAAATGATGCTGGGATAATTAAGAAAGGCATGATCATCATGTACTGTACCCCTGGTATGCTTGTTTCATGACACAGAGATGGGAATAGTGCAATATAAATTAACTTTAATACCATATTTATTGAATGGAGCTAAGGCCTTGATTCCATGTCTTTGCGAGACTCAGGAAGCTCTGACTATGCAAGAGTGGATAGGAAGGGTAGAGTGGATAAGAACTATAGAAGAGTCCATACATATGACACAAGACACAGGGGCGAAATATCAAAGGACATGGGGCCAATGGCTGGCATTTAGGAAAACGGAGAGATACCTGGGGTTAACGGAGAGATATGGTTGATAGAGAGGGAAGGAGGTGAGCGAGGGGGGAGAGGTTAGTTTTTTTTTTTTTTTTTTCCCTTGTTGTTTAGTTTTGATGGGGGGTAGTGGGGGAGAGTGGATTAGGAAAATGCTGTAATAAAGGGAATGTCAATCTTGTTTGAAAAAAGTATATTGAGTAAAATGAAATGTTTGTATAACTGTATAAAATACGAAAATAAAGAATATAAGAAAAAAAAAAACTGTACTGTACCTCTGGTGAGTGCATAGATGGTGGTGGAATCACAGGAATATTCGATTTGTTTTCAGGTGAAAGTCTACGTTAATTCACATGTTTGTATACACATATCACAGAAAGGTGTATTTGAATGAAGATTAAACCGGCTCTTCTGTGAAGAATTTCTATTGGTGGATTTGGACTGAATTTTTATGGACATTATGTTGTTGATGTATATAATGTATTGATTACATATTGTTTTCACTACAAGCGCTGCACAAGATATTTAATGGACTCCTTTAGACAAGGGGTATTTCTTGCATCATTAGACATACAAGTTGCCTATCTCCATATTAAAATTTTCTCATCACAAAAACTCTTCCTGTATTTTGCTGTGGGAGACTAGCATTTCGCTAGTGGCACTGCCATTTCAGGTCTCTTCTGCACCTTGAGCGTTCACATAATCCTATATTCCAGTTCTCTCAGCGGCCCACGTTCTGGGAGGGATTGGACAATTAGAAGGAAGATTTTCTAAAGCATCAATGCCTAGACCTGGAGGGGGGGGTATTCTCCTATCCCACAGATCTTTCCAAATCCAGGGATCCTCTAGCCCTCACTGCGAAAAAAAAAAAAATGTAATTGGGCCAAATGAACCACTTGAGCCCCTTCCTTATCAAGCCATTTTTTGAGATTCGGCACTGCATTATTTTAACTGACAATTGCGCTATACACTATACTCAAATCAAATTTTTGTCCATTTTAGTGGTATCTGATCACCTCTGTGGTTTTTGGTTTTTGCGTTATAAACAAAAAAAGGCCGACAATTTTGAAGAAAAAAAACAATATTTTTTATTTTTTGCTATAAAACATACCCAATAAAAAAATATAATAAATCTAATGTCTTCATCAATTTAGGCCAATGTGTATTCTGCTACATATTTTTGGTAAAAAAAATCCCAATAAGCGTATATTGATTCGTTTGCGCAAAAGTTCTAGCATCTACAAACTATGGGATTTTTTTTTTTTTTTTTTTACTAGTAATCAATGTTCCTGCTTAGCAGAAACACAGGATCGATGCCTTCCCTTCTGACAGAACGACAATCTGCCTCATGTCCTGTGTAAGTGGCGGGTGCCGGCGAACATCAAGTCCATGGCACCCACAGCTGGGCTCCTGATGTGTGTGATCACAGTGGGAGCGGGTCGCCAGTGGCGCTCGCACACACACCAGACACGCCCACTGCATATGTACGTGAGCAGAATGGCACGGGCAGGCAAAAGCACGTACCTGTACGTGGCCCTTTAAATGCCTGCCCGTGGGTCGCGCGCGCGCCACCAGCGGCGCGCTCGCGACCAGGTCGGGAGCTCCGTGCCCCCGGCCGTGGGACCAGCGGACCTGATCGCCGCTGGTGTCCCACGATCGGGTCACGGAGCTGAAGAACGGGGAGAGGTATGTGTAAACAAACCTCTCCCCGCACTTCCTACTCTGCCTGTCATTGATTGGCTGTTCCCGTTCATCGGGAAAGCCGATCAATGACGTCAGACGTCAGCCCCGCCCCCTAATGTAAAAAAACACACACACGTCACAGCCCATAACCCCTCCCCCTAGTGGTTAACTCTTTCACTACAACTGTCATTTATACAGGAATCAATGCATTTAAATAGCATTGATTGCTGTATAAATGACAATGGTCCCAAAAATGTGTCAAAAATGTCCGATGTGTCCGCCATAATGTCGCAGTCACAATAAAAATCGCTGCTCGCCGCCATTACTAGTAAAACAAAAAATATTAATAAAAATGCTATAAAACTATCCCCTATTTTGTAAACGCTATAACTTTTGCGCAAACCAATCAATAATCGCTAATTGTGATTTTTTTTACCAAAAATATGTAGAAGAATACGTATCGGCCTAAACTGAGAAAAAAATAATGTTTTTTTTATATATTTTTTGGGGATATTTATTATAGCAAAAAGTAAAAAATATTGCATTTTTTTTTCAAAATTGTCGCTCTATTTTTGTTTATAGCGCAAAAAAATAAAAACCGCAGGGGCGATCAAATACAACCAAAAGAAAGCTCTATTTGTGGGAAAAAAAGGACGCCAATTTTGTTTGGGAGCCACGTCGCACGACCACGCAATTGTCAGTTAAATCAACGCAGTGCCGAATCGCAAAAAGGGGCCTGGTCCTTTGGCTGCCAATTGGTCCGGGGCTGAAGTGGTTAAAGGAATAGAATGGATATTTTTTTATTTATGCTAAAGCTACTTTTTAACTAACTCTGCTCAAAATAGAAAAAAAACACATTTTAATCTTTTTTGTATTTTGTTTATAGATTACATAGAAAATAAAATAATTTTTGCAAGACAAACTAGTTTGTCCCAAAAAATGTTTTATTTTGTTATATTAAGTGATGACAATGTTATGGCAATGTTATCGCCAAATAAACAGGCCCATAGTGGAAATGTCTAAGGCCCCATGCACACGAGACGCAGATGCAAACTCTGCTGAACGCGTGTTTTAAAAAGCAGAAACCTGCGTTTAAAAACGTGCGTTTTGCTGTGTTTTCATGCCGCGTTTAGACGCGTTTAGACGCGTTTGCGTCTATAAGCATTTGTAAAGATAACATCATATAGACCCTCCCCAAGCTCAGAAAGCATGTATTATTAACAATTTCTGCCAATTTGATCAGAGTGAGCAGCAGCAGCAGCAGAGAGAGCAGTTGTACACTTGCATTTGCCTCTTTCTGTGTTTTTTTTTTTAAATGGATCCCATATTGAATATATGTCAGGAAATGCTCCTGATGTTGCTCTTGATGCGGCAGCAATGTCGTCGCAAATTTGCATGAGAGGTCCAGAATCAGAGCTCGTCGATATTGGACCTATCCGTTGATGGCACAGCGAATGTCCGTTGGATATTTCACAAACATGTATGCATTAGTGAGTATATATGCTCTATGAACTATCTAAACTAACGACATTTTAAATAATTTTTTCTAGTATTTTTTATGGTTTACCATCATATTTCTGAGTTTTCTGCTCCAAAAAATTGGGTTCCTTTAAAAAGGCTTATAAACGCAAACGCGGCTAAACGCAGGTGCCTGCGTTTAGCCGCGTTTAGCCGTGTTTAGCCGCGTTTTGCGTCTGAAAAGCAGAAAAGCAAAGTGTCTGAACGCATTTTTTTGCTTCTTGAAAAACGAGGTTAAATGCAACTGCATAAAAACGGGAAAAAACTAGACTGTGTACATGGACACATAGGATAACATTGCATGCGTTCAGGTGCAGTTGAAAAAAGTGTCCAACTGCCTCTGAACGCGCGTTTAACAGCGTCTCGTGTGCATGAGGCCTAAGTTAATCAAGTCTATAAGGGGTATAAAATGTATGAGAGCTGAAGTGATTGTGTTATGTTACCTTTGGACATTCATATTTGTCGATTCATACCTAAACAATACAAGTCCTTTTGACCAGTACGTATTAAACAGATATGAATATCTCTTTTGCTTGGAGATTCAATCTGAGAAACTCTCACCTCAATATTTTCACTGGTGTCCTGCAAATACAGAAAAGTGTCATCGGCATAGAGCAAGCTTTTTTCCTGTAGGATGCCAATACACAGACAGTTAATCAGCTGTGAACCTGGTATGATAATAGGCAGTGATTCCAAGTCCAGAACAAAAAGACTGTGTGACAAAGAACACCCTTGACGGGTACCTCTCTAAAGAGAAAAGGCATCTGAAATCCTGTCATTACTAAGCACTCTGGCCCTGGGAGCCTGTTAATGCATGCGTAGCCACAACAGAAACCTAGACCCAAATCCAAATCATTGCAAAACCTCCCTAGACCCATTCAACTGAGTCAAAAGCCTTCTTGGCATCCAATGAGGCAACCACCTTATCGTCCAACTGTTCATGGCCCAGCAAACTGCACATTTCCAAGAAGAGCCCCCCAATAGTTCCTTTGCAAATAAGGAGATGCACGCCTTCCCAGAGCCCTTGGAGTGAGAAAAAAAACAGAGCACAACAGGTGGATCAGGAGTGGAGCCTAGAGCTTAGAAATAGTCATCCCTGTGGGGAGAAGGATTCCAGCCGGGCAGCAGCCCCTTAGGAATGGTGAAAAGGTGGACAGTTTCCCCATCTAGTACATGCAACTTTGCAGGCAATAAAAGCACATGTAAAACCAAAACCGTATAAACCTGCGCTATTTGAAACATAAAATAAGTTAAACAGGGGAAAGGTGTTCCACGCTATGGACAAGATATAAAGAATTGTTTGTTGAAGAGATATGCTGCTAAGCTGCTGCCCCCACTAAGACTACCACTGTGGTAGAGTCAGTGAGAATTTTAAGTAAAGAGTAGGTATGGCGTCGCCTATATTTGGCATGGGCACAGTGGTGTGTGCCCCTTTAAGTGCACATACGGTTAATGTGCTTGGTAAAGTGATTTGATGTGAAAATGGGATGTGAAAACAAATAAATATGAAAAAACAACTTATGCCGCGTACACACGATTGGAAATTCGGCCAGCAAAAGACCGATGAGAGCTTTTGGTCGGAAAATGCTACCATGTGTATGCTCTATCGGACTTTTGCTGGCCGATTTCCAGCCAACAAAATTTTTTGGTCGGAAAAAGTTCTGATCGAAAATTCCGATTGTCTGTAGCAATTCCGATGTGCAAAATTCCTACGCATGCTCGGAAACCATTTGACGCATGCTCGGAAGCATGAAAAGTTTTTTTTAGTATAGCCTCATATAATGAGGGTCAAAAGAAAGTAAAAACGTGTCATCATCCAATTTGAAGAATTGAAAGGTAGGAAGGTGAAAATGTGAGGAAAGTTGCTGATGCTGACCAATACACAAGGACACCCAGACGGGCTAATGGACCATCACGACACTGATACACAGAACCAAGGTTTACGGTAAAAAATATAACTTTAAATACAGTTCAACCAAAAATAATATTATAACATATTAAAAGAATACCCCACACATACACTAACTCCAAATGGGTACATCCGTAAGGCTAGAGTTGAGGTGGAGTATGCAAGAATCCTCTACCGGTTTTGCTGTATAACCGCTTCTTCAGGAGGAGATCGTAAACAATAGATAGTGTTTTCGTTTTCTCCGGGGATCGGAGCTCTGCCTCCAGGTCTGACATGTGCAGGGTAATCGGTTCAGGAAACTGGGATCTAAATGCGTGCCTAAGTTGAAGAAACCTAAAGAACATCCGATTTGGGAGGCCCTTACTATTCTTTAAGTCGTCAAACGTTCTCAGTTGTCCCCCATTTACTATGTCTCCCAATGTTACTATCTGGAACCTCACCCATAGAATCGGATCTGGGATTGAGTGGAAGTGGCAGAAGAAATTTAACTGCTTCTACTTCTGTTTCCTCAGCATCTGCTGCTACTGTGTTATCTTCCCCTTCATTCCAGATTCCTCCTTGCCAAAATAGTGAGCCTATTGGGGCTGGTGAGTTTGACACAGCAGGTTTGACTACAAAATGTGCTTACCTCATTGAATAAGTTTAATGCTGTTTTGTCTTCCTCTCAGCCTGTATCTGTTTTGCCTTCTCCTGCTCATGTGTGGTCTCCTATTGATTTTCATGTTGTTCCTTTTTCTGTCTCTGTTCCTCTTAATATTCCTGCTTCTGTCCCAGAGGTTTGTTTTAAAGAAGTCTTACCTTGTGAATTATCCCCGTTGGGTTTTGATTTATCTATGTCCATTAAAGAGAAAATTTGGAAAGGTGAATTTTTAGATTTATTATCGCTTTTACCTACTGCTAAGGAATTTTTATATAGAAGCGATAGTAAATCTGGGGACAATGCTGATGATTACCGACGTCGCCCAGTTTCTAGATCATTTTTAACTGGTTGCAGGCTTTCTGCATTTTTTCAGCGGTGTGTGAAAAATATCCTCAAAAAGCGAGTGGTTTATTTTAACATTTGGAACATATTTTAGAGGCTTACAAAAGTTTTGGCGGTATGGGTTGGTTTCATTATGATGAATCCTTCCGCCAAAAAATTGCTATCTACCCTACTCTTAAATGGGGTAATAAGGATGTTGGCTTATGGCTAAACCTTATTACCCCTCAAAAATCTTCCTTTTCCAAAGTCTAATCGCAGCCACTGGCTGCTTCTTCTGCTTCGGCTTCCGCTTACAAAAAAGGCACGTGTTTCGCATATAATGAATCGCAATGTAAGTGGTTGGCCTCTTGTCGCTATAGACATGAATGTTCTTTTTGTTTCGGTAATCATCCTGTCATGAAGTGTTTTAAAAGGACCACTAATTCTGCCTTCAGAGAACATTCCAAAAGCGTGCACGCTGGTGAAATTGGCCGCAATGCTTCCGTGGCTGCGTCGCTACCCAGACCAGGAGAAAGCGCAACTCTTACTTGATGGTTTTTCGGTTGGTTTTAAGCTTCCTGTTTTCCAAGGCCCTGGTTGGATTTTTGTTAACAATTTAAAATCGGTGTTAATGAATACTGATATCGTGGCTGACAAATTATTTAAAGAACTAGCTGCTGGCAGGATTGCTGGTCCTTTCGTTTCCCCTCCATTTCGGAATTTTAGAATATCTCCGTTAGGATTGGTTCCGAAAAAGGAACCTCAATCATATTGGCTCATTCATCACCTTTCATTCCCGGAAGGTAGTTCGCTGAATGATGAAATTGATCCGCTGTCCACTTCCGTTACTTATGCTACATTTGATGATGCTGTTGGCCTTATCAAACAATTTGGTCCAGGGGCTTTATTAGCCAAAGCGGATATTGCCCATATCCCCAGAGGCCTATAACTCTCTTGGTTTTCACTTTAATGGATATTTTTTCTATGATAAATGCCTTCCTATGGGCTGTTCTTTATCTTGTCATTATTTTGAGGTTTTTGCATCTTTTCTGCAGTGGGTGATGATTCAAGAATCTGGCCATTCGGGTATATTGCATTACCTAGATGATTTTCTTTTTATAGGTCCTCCTGATTCGCCTGTTTGTTCGGTGATTTTGCGTTTATTTTTTCTTCTTTCAGGTTTTTTCGGCATCCCTCTGGCTGTTGAAAAGACTGCTTTTCCATCACTAGTTATTGAATTTTTAGGTATTAAAATTGATACGCTTTTGCTGCAATATGAACTTCCTCCGTTAAAAATTTCTAAATTGGAATCTTTGATTTCACTGTTTTTGCGTTGCAAAAAAATTCTATTAAAGGAACTCCAATCTTTTCTAGGTCTTCTTGCCTTTGCCACTCGCGTTATGCCCATGGGCAGAATCTATTCCAGACGATTGTCCTTGGCTACATCCGGTTTTAAATCTCCTTTTTCACAAAACCGTCTTACTTCTGCCATGAAGGATGATCTCCTGGTATGGTCTCAATTTTTGATGGATTATAACGGTAGATCATTTTTTCAGGATGATTTTGCTGCAGATATTGATTTATTCACAGATGCTGCTGGGTCTTGTGGTTTTGCAGCCATTTTTCGCACGCATTGGTGTGCGGATAGATGGCCGCCTTTTTGGATTTCCAACAAGTTCACTAAGAATATAGTTTTATTGGAACTATTTCCGGTGGTGGTTGCTTTGGAAATCTGGGGAGATCTGTTTTCCAATAGACGCATTGTTATTCACACTTCTTCAAAATCTATTTTTGTTATAAAACTTCTACGTCATTTAGTGCTTCTATGTTTAAAAAGAAGTATCTTGCTTAAAGCCAAATTTGTGCCTGGGGATCAGAATATTATGGCAGATGCCTTATCTCGCTTCCAGATGGCTCGTTTCAGACAGCTTTTACCAGAAGCAGATATGGTTGGATGCCCCTGTCTGGGTCATCTTTGGAACCTGATTTAGCCCCAGTTTTCGCTGCTATTCAACATTCAATCGCTCCAAAAACATGGACTGAATATTCAGTTGCATGGGATAGATGGATGGTCTTCAATGCAGAAGTGGGTTTGTCAGGGTTTTCTCCTACAGAACATTCCATTTTAGCCTTCTTGTGTTCTCTGATGCAATTACAATTTTCTTTTAACCATAGCCATAAGATATTGGCTGGTGTTTCCTTTTTTCTTAAATTATACAATCTGCCGGCATGTAATAGTTTTTTCTCTGTCAAACAGTCTCTCAAAGGTTTACGAAAGGTTAGGTGTGCTCCTGATGACCGTAGACCTGTTACCCTGCATATTCTATCCAGGCTTTGCTTGATCACCGCAGCTGTTTGCATTTCCGAATACGAAGCGCTTTTATTTCATATTGCATTTGTTTTGATGTTCTTTGCAGCTCTTCGTATTTGTGAAATGTTGCCCAGCAACAAATATAGTTCTTCAGGTTTACAATGGTCTGATGTTTCGGTTCTCCAAAATACGGTTCGGGTTTATATTAGGCGATCTAAGACTGATCAAGCTGCCAGGGGTCATTGGCTCAATCTATATGCTTGTGGTGACTCCGTTTTTTAGCCCTACTTTGGTTTTGCGTAAATACCTTTCTGTTCGACCCGTTGGCAATGGCCAATTTTTCGTTCACTATGACTCGTCTCCTGTTACTAAATTTAAATTTTCTGCGGTTTTTAAGCGCTGCCTGGTTCAGCTCGGTATGTCACACCTAAAATTTTCTTCTCATTCTTTTCGTATAGGAGCCGCCACTGAAGCAGCTAGATTGGGTTTGAGCGATGCTATCATTAAACAATTAGGAAGATGGGATTCTCGGAGGTTTAATTTATATGTTCCTCCTAACCTATCTCTTTAATTTCTAGGTTACAAGTCTTATATTTGGATAATTGTGCATTCTTATATTTATTGGGCTCACAAAAGGGCTTCCTTAGGCTGCTATGGTTCCAACTTGTCCTTACCTTCTGATCGTTTTCATATCTATTGGAAAGGTGTTCGTGGTCTCATCTGGACTGATCTTTTATCTCATCTATCTCCTTTATTCAATTCTTGGCCTCATCCTTCTATTCTAATATTTCATCTTGGAGGTAATGATGTCGGTAGGAGAAAGACTTTGGATTTACTGTTTTCTATTAAATATGATTTACGCCTTTTACAGTTTTATTTTCCAAATACATGTATTGTTTTTTCTGAGATGGTTTCTCGCTTGCATTGGTTGTGCTCTCCTGATGGCAAATCGCTTGACAAAATTAGACGGAGAGTAAATCATTCTATTGAGAAATTCATGCCGTTACTCAGGGGGTTCTCTTTTCGTCATGTTGACTTGGAAGGAGGTTTCCCTGGTCTTTACCGGTCAGATGGAATTCATCTATCGGACGTTGGTCTTGACATTTTTAATTTGGGCCTTCAGAATATAATTGAACGGGCCGCGGTGCTGGGGTAGCCTTGCTTATTTGCAATAAGCGCGGCTTGTGGGGACCTTGTTCTTTTAAATGTATTCATTTAAAGCTCGAGTTCTATGACTGAGCTAATGTTAGAGTTTGTTTTAAAATGTTATTATACATTCATTACTTATTGTTCGAATAAAGTTTAATAAATTTAATACCAAGGTACCGCGGCCATTTAAATACCAAATTCAGTGTGGTGTTTTATTATTATTTAAGTTTAAGTGCGCGACCTACAATCCCATGTTAAGTGGGCTCAATCAAGAGCCCGCCGCATGGGATTGTGGCCGCCACGTTTGTAAATAAAGATGGCTTCTATTATTTAAAAAAAAAGAAGAAAAAGAGCAGGCTTTTCACGTGGCTTTCGGGTGGGAAACACGTTTTTCACAATGTTTGGGGGCTATAAAAGCCCCTTGTGTCACAGGGTCCGATCACAGTTGTACTGGATCGGCTTGGCTGAGCTTCCCTCCCTCCCACCCCTTATGTCGCAGGCATCATTATGTGGTTTGTCACCCTTGAATCAAGGGGGGACTTTGTTCTTTTAAATGTATTCATTTAAAGCTCGAGTTCTATGACTGAGCTAATGTTAGAGTTTGTTTTAAAATTTTATTATACATTCATTACTTATTGTTCAAATAAAGTTTAATAAATTTAATACCAATAAAGGTGCCGCGGCCATTTAAATACCAAATTCAGTGTGGTGTTTTATTATTATTTAAGTTTGAGTGTGCGACCTACAATCTCATGCACTGGTGCTGGTTACTTCAGTGATGTTGCACAGAACTGTTGAAGAAGGAGTAGTTAATGATTACATGTGGAATGAAGGTAAAATTTGCAGATGTTGTGACGGGTAGGACCTATTGTGGGTGCCTCTAGCCTGGTGCCCTTATGCCAAGGGAGTAAGTGAATCTGTGGAAGAACAGGGGCCCAGGCTGCTTCATTTCAGAGATGCCTTCATCCACAACTGCCCCAGATACATACAGAATATTAGCTAGCCCTAGCTATTGTGTCTTTAAAGGAAATCTCTGTATCCATTGCTTACATCCTTATGAAATGCTACTGTTGCTGCCTATCTGTCTTTGACACTTTTAACATTTTCAAAGTTACTGACCTTGAACAAGCAGACCATAAGTCTTAGGAAAATCATAGCTCCAGTACAGCTATGCTTATTCTTGGTCAGTGACTCAGAAAGGATCGGAGCAAGCGGTTCATCTTGACAACCAAATGATTCATATTTTTAGAAGACATTAGCAATATCAGCCTACATATTCCCTTTAGTAGAGATTTCCTTTAAGGTAGAACCCCTTCACATAAAGGTGTTACCATGACGATTCTAAGGATGTTAACTTGTGGTAGAGATTAGTGTTGCTTATGCCTGGTACATACAATAAGATTATTGGACGAACGATCATCCGTTTTTCTTTTGCATGCTAGTCTCGTATCGAAAATAAAAGAGTTACGAGAATTCTCATATGACAGAATAAACATTTGAAAGTGATGTAATGTAATGCAGTGTATTTGTATTGTATTTTCGGATGACAGCTGTACTGATTAAACGAAAATTGTACGATCTGGTATTGTACAAGAGAAATTCTTGTGCTTGTCACATCTGATAAATTTGCATGAATTCTTGTGATCGGCTCTCAAAAGCTGTGTACTAAAGATCAGATTATCGTACGATTGCTTCCAAAACTGTATTTTTTATACGATTTTCTGAACGTGTGCATGGGCCTTTACAGTTATTTCATGATTGCTAAACAGTTAGCAACTGTGACCCAGCACTGATTTGGTAACACACAAGTAGCATGGTATCAGATAAAGCTAGAGCAGGCTTGAAAGCTAAATTCCAGCAATTTAGCCACTTTGTAAAAAGTGAAGGTATACTATGAGTTAAGTCAAAGAAGCTGCATGACATCTCCTGGGCTTATCTCAATTATTTACATTTGACAGTTTTATTGCTCTGCTGAGAGACACTCTGGGGTTCTGAGAGGAGAGAAACACACAGAGAATCTATACTGACCCCTCCCCTTTGCTGCTCATTTACAGAAGCCTTTGTATTTTGTGAATGTGTTCACATAAAACCAAGGATTATGTGATTTGGCAGGAAGAGGGAAGGGGCGGGCATAGCAGCTAGATCGACTCTCCTGTTTAAGGTTCAGAGATCAGAAGGATCAGCGTCACTCTACTGGGACTAAAGCAATAGCTGTCCTCTGGGAGTACTATCTGACAGAAGCTGTCAAATCGAAATAGTACACCTAAGCCCATGAGGTGTCATGCATCTTGCTGGACTTATCTCATACTATGCCTTCATTTTTTACAAAGGCGTTGAATTCCTAGAATTCAGCTTTAACATAATATGCCAAATTACACTACATCTGTCTCTACGTTCCTTGCTCTTTCCCTGCTTTATGTTTGCTATTAATTATAGGTGTATTTTAGTTCTTTGGACTAAGACAGGTTAATCAAATGTGTTCCTATATGTTCTCTTTATTTGTGTCATTGTAGATATATTTGTAGTAGGGATACACCTCCCATGATATTTTATAGCATATAATGAGTAGGTCTTACAAGCACAGCGGAAGTAATAATATCAGAGTGGAAAGGTTGATGGGAAGTTGGAGGTTGATGCAGCTGGAGAAGTTTTTGGTTGAGAGTTTTCTCCTAAACATGGCTTAGATGTAGTATTATTGGTTACCCTTATGCTGGTTATTGCTATCCAAATGTTGGATTAACCAATAACTTTGAAATTTTAATAAATTCTAGCGATTCTGTATAATTTTTCACCACAAATTTGGTTCTCTTTGACCAATTTCACAGTATCAATTTAAGGATGAAACCAATAGGACAGGAAGGAAATGTAAGATATTTTGACAAACAATCACTTAAAATATTTTTCCCTGGGATTCTTTGTTGCCATAACTCTGTTTTGCCAATCAAATTAAGCACTATTTATGTAATATCATATTTAAAAAAAACGTATATAAAAATAGGGGTGGGGGGATGCATAATATGTTTTTAGTCCTCTTTCGGAGGGGTTATGAGAAATGGCCCTCCCCAAACAGGTGCTAATAAAGCAATCAGAGCCTTTGCTAAGTGAAAGTGGGTTGATAATAAAGTTGGCAGTGCCTCCACCCAGGACAGGGCCTATATGAACAGAGGGGATTCCCTTCCTCTGAAATTAACCAGTAATGTAATCAAAGTAATTGGGAGCAGAGGAATTACTGCAACCAGCATATAACATTAACCTTAGGTATATAGATGCACACCAGTATGGAAATAATACAAGCTATATATAAGAAAATATTTATAATAGTACATACCTGTCCATCCAATGTACAAACAGGTATTATCAGCAAAGGGCGCAACAAGAGTCCTACCTGGTCTATATGCCCGGGTATATATAGAAGGTATATAGTTCCTTGAAAAAGTATTCATACCACTCCAAATTTTCCATATTTTGTCATGTTACAACCAAAAATGTAAATGTATCTTGGGATTTTATGTGATAGACCAACACAAAGTGGCACAAATGGTGAAGTGGAAGAAAAATGATAAATGGTTTTCAAAAATTTTCACAAATTAATATCTGAAAAGTGTGGGGTGCATTTGTATTCAGCTCCCTTAAGGGCTCTTTCACACGGACGGACCGTATGTCCGTTTTTCATCCTTCCGTTTTCGGATGCAAAACGGACATACATGTATCCCTATGGGATAGCGGGTGTCAGCGGATGAACATCCGCTGACACCCGATCTCGTCCGTGCCGCTATGGTCCGTTTCTGCAGACGGAGGAAAACCCTATTTTTCCATCCGTCTGCAGAGTGGATCGGATGACAACGGACTCTGCAGTCCGTCGTCACCCGATCTACCATAGGGGAGAGCGGCGCATCTTCCTGCTCAGCGGAGATCGCTCCGGCGATCCCCGCTGAGCAAGCGGATATCCACGGGGCAGATCTGCACTGATCCCCCCCGTGTGAAAGAGCCCTTACTCTGATACCCCTAACTAAAATCTAGTGGAACCAATTGCCCATAGAAGTCACCTAATTAGTAAACAGAGTCCACCTGTGTGTCATTTAATCTCAGTTACAGCTGTTCTGTCAAGCCCTCAGAGGTTTAAAATTTAAAGCAAGGTTAGGTTATAAAGTAATATTCCAAGCTTTGAACATCTCATGGAGAACTGTTCAATCCATCACCTGAAAATGAAAAGAGTATGGTACAACTGCAAACTGCCAACCTAAACTGACAGTCTGGGGAAGGAGAGCATTATTCTATCCTATGTGTATCAGGACATGTGGCTCAGTTCTCTCTCCACGTCCTCGTTT
Source organism: Lithobates sylvaticus (assembly GCA_028564925.1). Classification (NCBI taxonomy): domain Eukaryota; kingdom Metazoa; phylum Chordata; class Amphibia; order Anura; family Ranidae; genus Lithobates; species Lithobates sylvaticus. Next base: position 104,915,051 of record CM053031.1, on the reverse strand, counting down.
TGGGGTTTCTGGCTCAGACACACAAAGATAGGAAGTGATGTACATAAATCATTTCTGTGAACATTAAGCAGCAGATCCCTACATGTTAATATAACATAAATCAGAACACAGGGCACAGCTCTTTCCCAACTGTATGAATCAAAACCCACCTCAGTGGGTATCCATTGAAGAATAAGCTTGCCTTCCAAAAAAATAAAATCAATTTGCCAAATCGAACACCCACCTGTCAGTACCCTGATCTGAACCTGCAACCTCTGCTGTATCTGGCAGTATCTCTTCTTGCTGAGTCACACAAGATGCTGGACAGCTCCCTGCCTGATTCCTTAGACAACCTTGCCTTGTGTCTTGTTTCCCCTTACCCTTTGCTCCTCCCATGAACTTCCTATTTAAGCCATGCCTTTTGCTTTTCCTGCTTGCCAGTTTATTGTGCTCTCTTCAGCCAATATCTCGCTCTTGTTACACCTCCTTTCATCCGTATCTGTGCTACTGCTCGTTACTGACCTTTTTCTTGTTCCTCAATTATGCTTCCGCATTCCTCTTAACCTTAATCCCTTTGCTCCTCCCATGAACTTCCTATTTAAGCCATGCCTTTTGCACTTCCTGCTTGCCAGTTTATTGTGCTCTCTTCAGCCAATATCTCGCTCTTGTTACACCTCCTTTCATCCGTATCCTTGCTACTACTCGTTACTGACCTTTTTCTTGTTCCTCAACTATGCTTCCGCATGATCTCAACCTGCAACCACTTGTTACTGACCATTGGCTTTTTTTACTGACTAGGCTTCTGCTTGTCATACAAAATAAAACAAAAAAATGAATATCCAGGCTAGATATATGTGAAAAAGCAAAAAAAGACTAACAAATGATAAAGAACAGCTGGTAGCATGGGTCAATAGATAAAACAAAAACAATACCAATCAATATATCATATAGTGCTGCGCTATCCAAAAAATTGAAGGTGCATATAAGATCCAGTGTCTCAGAAGAGTAATAAACCAGATAGCAGTATGCAAGGGAGAACCAGCTTCCCTGAATCCTCTGTAAGACCACCACCAATGTAAAAGATAGCAGCTTACCAAAAAGCAATGGCTTCCAAACTAATGGAAAAGCCAAAAGCGCTGTAGGGAACAACTTTTCCAGGTGTATCCATAGAGGTGCTGGCGATCATGGCGTGCTTTAAAATTGCGATCTCATACACGGTGCATATGCATGTAAAATACAAAAGATCATAGCGTGATACTGTATAAAAGGTAGTTTAATGAGGATAAAAAGGTGCACTTTTTTTAGTAAAAATCAAGTGTGTAGTCATATACAAATGCTACCTAAAATGGCCTTGGATACAACAGCAAGTGGCCGAAGACCGTGGTGACATCATGTCTGGTTCCCACCTAACGTGTTTCATCATACCTTTGATGTTGTCAGGGGCATGGCTACCAGACATGCACCACGCTATTAAATACTTAAAAACAGAAGGAAAGAAAAAGTAAGAGAAAATTGCTCTCCAAGGAGCAATTTCACCTCAGACGCATAAACTGGCTTTTGGGAACTACCTTAAGGAAGTGTGGTGACAACTATAAAATAGAAACGGTCAGTTTCCCTGAAATGTGTGGTGGTAAGTATTTTATTATCTCTGATGATAAGATTTAGAGCAAGGAATTAAATCTGCTCATTACTAGCAGTATATTCCAATTTGATACCTCTAGCATTTAAATTCAAGTTCTGTATAAATATATCCAGAGAAGCTAGGTCACGCTTCCATAGGAGGAGGATGTAATTTTTATACCTTCACCATATGATCAGTTGAGGTGGGCGATCACTCAAGATGACATCCTCCTCCCATTTGGCCATGAATAAGTTAGGGGCAAACTTAGCTCCCATGGCTACTTCCTGATTATGTAAGTAAAAGGAACCTCCAAACCAAAAGAAATTATGTTGCATGGCAAAAATCAATAAATTCTAAATAAAATTCCTCTGTTCAGCTGGTAAGGAGCCATCTCCATCTAGATAGTATTTGACCGCTTCAAGACCCTGTTCATGGGAAATGATCGTATAAAGGGACGCCACATCAGCAGTGGCTATGATGTAATTCTCCTTCCACAAGATATCCTGTAACAAATTCAAGGTATGGGTAGTCCTTCAAATATGATGGCATCTAGGACACTAGTGGCTTCAAAGGTTCATCCACATATTTCCCAATCTATGAAGTAAGGGAATCAATGCCACTGATGGTAGGGCATCCAGGGGCTTTATAGGGATTTTATGTACCTTCGGGTGGAAATATATGACTGGTATATGTAGGGCCAATGGGATAAGATATATTTCCTTTTTATTTAGAATCCCTTCCCCATAAGCATTACTAATTATTGTTTGTAATTCTTTTGTATATGTAACAGTAGGACTGTTGTTTAAAGTGACATAGGTGGCCACATAATCAATCTTATCTAGGACCATAATTCTACCCCCTTTATTAGCGAGGCAGATTACGATGTCTTTCCTATCGCATCATTTTTGTAAACCAATCTCTACGTTTTCATTATTCGAACCTCTTTTGATGCTCATAGACTCCAAATGCCTCAGTACAAGGTCTTTGAACACCATCACTGAAGGAGAAGGTTTTGCTGGGGGATTAAAAAGAGAAGCATTTGACAGAGTGGTATGTACATATCTATTTCTCTCCATGTTACATAAGTACGAATAAGAATGGAAATCAAATACCTTTTCACATTGAGTTTTCTAATGTATCCCTGGATATCCATGAAGGTATCAAATTTGTTAAATTTGTTTGGGGGAGCAAACTTCAAACCGCGATTTAACACCGATTTTTTTCTTCAGTACTAAATATGGTTTTAAACAGATTAAAGATCCCCACATCATTCAAACCCTCCTTTTTAGACCTTGTACGCCTCCCCCCCTGGAGCCTCTCTTGGTTCTATGCCCCTACACTTCTGCTTGGTCCCTACTTGCTATATCTGCTACTGGACTCCAGCTCACTCACCTCCTGTTGGGGCGATCCTGAGGACAGCGACCTGGTACTAACAAGCAAAACCCATCTCCACCACCAGGAGCTTGAGGGGAATCCCGGTTAGTGCTTAGACCCCCGCCTTGGGTGAGCCTGCATCACCAGCCACGGTGACCTACTTGCATACCTATCCTGCTGGTTGGTGGGAGCCTATCTACTGCTATAGCAACTGGTCTCCAAGCCTGAGCCCTGATCATATATGTCTACGTAGCTCTACCTTTCATGAATGCATTAGACACTATCTAAACAATATTTCTTCAAATTTTCTCATGTCCCCCTGGTGCCTTTATTTACCCTACGTTTAAACCAGGGCTTTTCCTACACCTTCAGTGGTAGACCAATAAAGCAGGGCTGTCTTAATGAGTGGGCACACCTGGGCACTGCCCAGGGACCCTTAGCTGCATGGAAGCCCCTGCAATTTCCCCAAAGCTGCTGGTCCTTGAGCCCAGGCTGCCTCAAAATTGGGGGCCCCATGATGGCACTAAGAGTGATGGATACACAGGGGAGGCAGGCTGGCAGTGGTGCGCCGTGCAGAACAATACCTATTATTTCACATCCAGCAGAAAGGGGCAGGGCCGGAGCGCCAGTGATGCTCTGACCAAGCCCCATGCAGCTTGAATGCTCGGGACTCGAAGGCTGTGGGGTAGGAGCTGGAGTGGGAGCTGCTGAGTCAGCAGCACTGAGAGCCCACTTGCTAAAGTAGCATTGTGGATTGTGTCATGCTGAGCCCAGCTGTCCAGCACTGTTTGCACCAAAGGGCTTGGAATGCCCAGAGGGATGCTCCCTCCTCCGCCCCTCCTTCTGCTTGATTGGTATAGGTGAGTTCAGTGCTGGAGATGGGCACATAGCCAAAAGTTTACATGCACTGTATCTCCACTGGAAAAGGGGGTACTACGTGGATGGAATAATGGTGCTGGGGGATATCAAGGCTGTATGGGGGAAAACAATGCTGAGGGGGGATCTGGGGTGTATAGGGGTAGAAATGCTTGGGGTAGCTTGGGTGGCTTCAGGTATCAGGGATGTAGAGAGGCTACAGTGTAGGGGTTATCAGGGATGTAGTGGGGTCACAATACAAGGGGTATCTTTTGGTATATGGTAACAGTGCTGGGGAAATATCTAGGGTGTAGAGGGGTCAGAGTGCTGGGGGATATCTGGGATGTAGAGGGGTCAGAGTCCTGGAGGATATCTGGGATGTAGAGGGGTCAGAGTGCTGGGGGGATATCTGGGGTGTAGAGGGGTCAGAGTGCTGGGTGGAATATCTGGGGTGTAGAGAGGTCAGAGTGCTGGGGGGATATCTGGAGCGTAGAGGGTCAGAGTGCTGGGGGGATATCTGGGGTGTAGAGGGGACAGAGTGCTGGGGGGATATCTGGGGTGTAGAGGGGTCAGAGTCCTGGGGGGATATCTGGGGTGTAGAGGGGTCAGAGTCCTGGGGAGTTATCTGGGGTGTAGAGGGGTCAGAGTGCTGGGGGGTATCTGGGATGTAGAGGGATCAGAGTGCTGGGGGGATATCTGGGATGTACAGGAGGTCACAGTGCTGGGGGGATATCTGGGATATAGAGGGGTCAGAATGCTGGGGGGATATCTGGGATGTAGAGGGGTCAGAGTGCTGGGGGGATATCTGGGATGTAGAGGGGTCAGAATGCTGGGGGGATATCTGAGGTGTAGAGGGGTCAGAGTGCTGGGGGGATATCTGGGTTGCAGAAGAGTCACAGTGCTGGGGGATATCTGGGGTGTAGAGGGGTCAGAGTGCTTGGGGATATCTGGGATGTAGAGGGGTCAGAGTGCTGGGGGGATATCTGGGATGTAGAGGGGTCAGAGTGCTGGGGGGATACCTAGGGTGTAGAGGGGCCATAGTGCTGGGGATGCATCAATCTAGCAGGTATATTATATGCACAGGACAGCTTTGTTACTTTATGTACAGTATGTAGTATTTTCCCACTGTCTCTTTGCTGTACAGAATGATTGTTCATGTAGTTAATGCAGAGCTCCACTCAAAAGGGGAAGCTCTGCTTGTCTGCCTCCTACCTACTTGATGTCTGTTCATCTGCACTGTCTCCATTGTAGGGGCCCCAGAGCATTACTTTGCCCAGGAGCCCATGATGCTATTAAGATGCTATTAATATTTTTAGAACTGGCAGTCGGCTTTTTAGTGATAACAACCGATGCAGCTAACAGCCACTCGGCTGTTATCCTAAAGGAGCAGGAGGGGACGCCCCCCCTCCCACCGCCTTCCGCCGCTCTTCCCGGGCCTCCCATCCCACAATCCGGCACTTCCGCCGGCTAGGCTGAGACTGGAACGAAGCCGGAAACAGCTTCGATATAGTCTCCTATGTAATAACGCGGAAGCAACGTTACAACGTCGCTTCTAGTTTACTCGGCTCCCTATGGCGTAGATTTAAAAAAATTACAGTATTCAGAATTGACGTTTTTGGTGATCTGGATACTGTGGATAAGTGCAAAGGAGGGATTCTGGACCTTTTAGACTCCCGATCCCTCCATAAAGAGTAACTTTCACCACCTATTATGTTTACACTCCTTGTGACAGCAATAAAAGTGATCACAATTAGTTTTTTTTTTAAGGGACAATGTAAAAAAAAAAAGAAAGAAAAAAAAAACGTTTAAAGCACCCCCGTCCCCATGTGCTTGCGCAGCAAAGAAAATGCAAGTGTAAGTCACGCCTGCATAAGTAAACAGTGTTCAAATCACACATGTAAGGTATCGTCACGATCGTCAGAGTGAGAGCAATAATTCAAGCACAATACCTCCTCTGTAAGAGTTAAATTTTTCTTGAAGCATTACCTATGGAGATTTTTAGGTACCATAGTTTGTCGCCATTCTACAAGTGTGCGCAATTTCAAAGCATGACATGTTAGGTATCTATTTACTAACATCCTCTTTCACATTATACAAAAAAATTGGGCTTACTTTACTGTTTTGTTTTCGTTTTAAATTCATGAAAGTGTCTTTTTCCCCAAAAAATTGCATTTCGAAAGACCGCTGCGCCAATACCATGTGACATAAAATATTGCAACGATCGCCATTTTATTCTGCAGGGTCTCTGCTAAAAAAAATATATATAAAATCTTTGGGGGTTCTAAGTAATTTTCTAGCAAAAATTATGGGTTTTAACTTGTAAGCAACAAATGACAGAAATAGGCTTAGGCATGAAAGGGATAACAACCAGAGGTATCAAAAGCGCAAAATTACTTTAGGACAAACCTTAAATTCTGAGTTTTTTTGATATGCACAAATAGCAGCCTTCTTATGAATTTTAGCCAAAGAAAAATAAGATATTACCTAAAAATGTATATTTGAGTGTGTGTGCAAAGTGGGCCCTCACAACCCAGGTACAATTTTGGCTATACACTCCCTTCTAATTGCCTCAAATCACAGACTATGGCACATATTGACATAGAGGGCAAAAGGAGCACTCATCGACATACAACAGTGGCAAGAGTGGACAACGACACCTCAAAATTACCTTTTTAGTTGAGTCCAATTATAATGCACCAATGAGATGATGCATGGTACCTGCCAATCTATTGAAATTGGCGCCTCATATGTCCCCAATTGTTTTAAAAATTGATATGGAAGCCTATATGATAGACACGCCCCCAAAATATGGAGATTCTGCGTATACCTGCGTCTACTCCATTACCTGAGATATCTCAACCATTGATTTTATATATTTTCTTCTGGTTACTAAAATAGCCATAGCTAAATTCTGGAAAACTTTTAAGGTAATATGGAAACAGTAAAGAACAAAGATCAACTGGATCATGATAACCGACAAACTAACTAGTGTACTGAAAAGTAAAATAGCTATTTTTAACACCATATGGGGTCCTTTGAAATCCCACTGTTCATAATCACAATTTAATGATGCTACTCACTAACTTTCCATGTGGAGGTAAATCTATTCTACTATATTATTTTTTCCATTATAATCTTCTCACATGAAAGTTAACTTTATCCTAGTCCATGTAAGAGATATGTTCTATATCATATGGTTATACTTTTTGGTTAACCAACACAATGTTGGTATCTGATAATGTTATATTACTTTTTCTCCTTCTCTTCAAAGAGAAAATAACTGGTGGCTTTCTAGACACACTGACAGATTATTTGCCTAGTGCCATGGGATGCTAATGATTCCCAAAGACCTTCATTTGAATTTCTTGCAATCAGTGACCTTCACTTATTGTTAACTGAGTGATTAACACTATAAAAAAAAGAAAAATGAATCAAGTGAAGCAAAAAATGATCATTGATCTCACAGTCGATGACTTTCAAACAGTATTTGTCTTTAAAAATGATTCAAACAATGCAGCAAAAATGTACCATTAGCACCATACGGAATAGTCGATACTGATATCTCACTAATTAAACAGTCAATCAGGTGAAAAGACAACGTGTCTATGGCTAGATCTAAGTAGTAAACAGATACTTTCTTAATCATTCAAAAGGGGACACAGGTTAAAGCAGGAGACTTAGGGTAATGAAGCTACCTTCAGAAGACAGTGGCAAACACAGCTTGAAGAGCTTAAACCCTGGTACACATGGGCTGAATATCAGTTCAACAGAAACCGGCCGACATTCAGCCAGTGTGTACTAGACATGTGCGATTAGTTTTATACGAATCTAAAATTCTTAATTTCTGGAAATTCGTACATTCGTACGAATCCGAAATACGAATTTTTATGCATACGAATTCCGTACGAAATTTCATTTACGAATTTCGGATCCGAATTCATAACGAAAATTCGTAATTGTTACTAAAAGTTAACGAACCTAAAAGTTAAAAACCCAGGAAGTCAGCACAGCACAGGGATGGTGGGAACCCCTCATAATGATAAATTCATCATAACGAAAATTCGTAATTGTTACGAAAAGTTTACAAACCTAAAAGTTAAAACCCCAGGAAGTCAGCACAGGGATGGTGGGAACCCTATGGGAATTTCTATGCTTAGGAATTTTATACGAAATTTTGTTAAAGAATTTCGGAATTTTGGATCCAAATTAACAGAATTGTGACTGGTGTTTTGTTCACCAATCAGAGGAAGTCAGCACAGCACAGGGATGGTGGGAACCCCTCATAATGGGCACAGCGGGTGTACACTCAGACCCGGGAACTCAGCACAGGGATGGTGGGGACCCCTCATAATGATAAATTCATCATAACGAACATTTGTAATTGTTACGAAAAGTTAACAAACCTAAAAGTTAAAAAACCAGGAAGTCAGCACAGCACAGGGATGGTGGAAGCCCCTCATAATGATAAATTCATCATAACAAACTTTCGTTATTTTAACGAAAAGTTTTACGAATGTAAAGAAAATTTTGTACGAATCCGAATTGGATTTTGTACACGAATTACGAAATACAACTTTTCTTTTCCTACGAAACGGGACGAAACGAAAAAAAAAAATTTGATGGCGCCCATGTCTAGTGTGTACATCAGCCTGTCTGACAGAAGCCAGCCGAACGGGCCTATCTGATTCTGTTACCTCTATGCTTCATCTGCCTCTTTTAAAATTCACCATGGTACCTGAAAAGCATATTTGGCATGGTGCAAGGCAAGAAATTCCTATCCCAGGACCCATACCTCATGGGTTAAACTCTGTTTTATCTCCAGTCAGGATTGATTGTTTGCCTGGACCTGAATAGTGAGTACAATCAAAGGCCAAATTTCATCTCTGATCATTCTCTTTCAGAGACTGCTGGCCTATCGCTCCTGGTGAAGACGGCTGTTCAGGGTGTCACTCACATAGCTCCCCCTGTTCATTCCCCAGTGTCTCTGTGGGATCTTGACCTGGTTTTGTCGGTCCTTCAAAAGTCACCTTTAGAACCTATTAGGAATATTCCATTGTCTGCACTTACCTACAAACTGACCTTTCCATTACCTCAGCAAGACAAGTTTGTGAGTTGGCTGCCTTAACCTTTAAAGCGGAGTTCTAGCCAAAATATATATTTTTTTTAAAAGTCAGCAGCTACAAATACTGCTGCTGACTTTTAATAAGGACACTTACCTCTCCAGGGAGCCCGCGATGTCGGCCCCTCAAGGCCGATTCGTCCACTGGCTCGGGTGCAGACATCGCCATTCCAACTAAAGGAAGCTGGCAGTGGAGCCTTCAGGCTTCACAGCCTGTTTCCTACTGCGCATGCGCAAGTTGATCTGCGCTTTCTGAATGGCCAAATCGTCTTCTGAGATACACACAGGTTCCATAAGGCAGCAGTGAGGAAGGAGGAGGGCTCGCCGCAGAAGAAGAAATGACGTACTTCGCGGCGGCCCAGCTGGGACGGAAGTACACCTTTGTCATTCATAAAAGGTAAGGATTTTATATATATATATATATATATATATATATATATATATATATATATATATATATATATATATATATATATATATATATATATATATACATATACATACATATACAGTATCTCACAAAATTGAGTACACCCCTCACATTTTTGTAAATATTTTACTATATCTTTTCATGTGACAACTCTGAAGAAATGGTTTAGTTATTTACTAAAGGCAAATCCACTTAGCACTGCAAGTGCACTTGGAAGTAAAGTCACTGTAGATCCGAGGGGGACATGCAAGGAAAATAAAAAAACAGCATTTTAGCCTGCACATGATTGGATGATAAAATCAGCAGAGCTTCCACACATTTAAGATCTAACCCTTAGATTTAGAGCGACTGCACTTCCAAGTGCACTTTCAGTGCACTTTCAAGTGCACTTGCAGTGCAAAGTGGATTTGCCTTTCTTTCGTAAATAACCCCTTTGCTACAATGTAAAGTAGTGAGTGTACAGCAGTGTAAATTTGCTGTCCCCTCAAAATAACTCAACACACAGCCATTAATGTCTTAACCGCTGGCAACAAAAGTGAGTACACCCCTAAGTGAAAATGTTCAAATTGGGACCAAAGTGTCCATATTTTGTGTGGCCACCATTATTTTCCAGCACTGCCTTAACCCTTTTGGACATGGAGTTCAGCAGAGCTTCACAGGTTGCCACTGGAGTCCTCTTCCACTCCTCCATTAAGACATCATGGAGCTGGTGGATGTTAGAGACCTTGCACTCCTCCACCCCCCGTTTGAGGATGCCCCGCTCAATAGGGTTTAGGTCTGGAGACATGCTTGGCTAGTCCATCACCTTTACCCTAAGCTACTTTAGCAAGGCAGTGGTCGTCTTGGAGGTGTGTTTGGGCTTGTTAACATGTTGAAATACTGCCCTGTGGCCCAGTCTCCAAAGGGAGGGGGTCATACTTTGCTTCAGTATGTCACAGTACATGTTGGCATTCATTGTCCCTTCAATGAACTGTAGCTCCCCAGTGCCAGCAGCAGTCATGCAGCCCCAGACCATGACACTCCCACCACCATGCTTGACTGTAGGCAAGAACCACTTGTTTTTGTACTCCTCACCTGGTTGCCACCACACACGCTTGACACCATCTGAACCAAATAAGTTTATCTTGGTCAGACCACAGGAAACCACTGGTTCTAGTAATCTATGTCCTTAGTATGCTTGTCTTCAGCAAACTGTTTGCGGGCTTTCTTGTGCATCATCTTTAGCCATGCAGACCAATTTGATGCAGTGTGTAGCGTATGGTCTGAGCACTGACATGCTGACCCCCCACCTCTTCAACCTCTGCAGCAATGCTGGCAGCACTCATATGTCTATTTCCCAAAGACAACCTCTGGATATAATGCTGAGCACATGCACTCAACTTCTTTGGTCGACCATGGCGAGGCCTGTTCTGAGTGGAACTTGTCCTGTTAAACCACTGTATGGTCTTGACCACTGTGCTGCAGCTCAGTTTCAGGGTCTTGGCAATCTTCTTATAGCCTAGGCCATCTTTATGTAGAGCAACAAATCTTTTTTTCAGATCCTTAGAGAGTTCTTTGCCATGAGGTGCCATGTTGAACTTCCAGTGACCAGTATGAGAAAGTGAGAGCGATAACACCAAATTTAAAACACCTGCTCCCCATTCACACCTGAGACCTTGTAACACTAACAAGTCACATGACACCGGGGAGGGAAAATGGCTAATTGGGCCATTTCTTGGCCCAATTTTTCACTTAGGGGTGTAATCACTTTTGTTGCCAGCGGTTTAGACATTAATGGCTGTGTGTTGAGTTATTTTGAGGGGACAGAACATTTACACTGTTATACAAGCTGTACACTCACTACTTTACATTGTAGCAAAGTGTAATTTCTTCAGTGTTGTCACATAAAAAGATATTTAAAAAAATAAAAATAAAGTATTATATATATATTTACACACAAAAACAAGGGTGGAGGGGTGGTCTTTAGTTTAAGTTGGGTGGAACTCCGCTTTTTTAAGGAGCCCTTTTTTATGGTATGTAGGAATAAGGTTGCATTCAGGCCTAAGCCCTTTTTTTTAATCTAAAGTGGTTTCTGTCTTTCACCTCTACCAGGACATTATGCCCACCTTTCTCTGGCCTGTTCCAAGACATTTCAAGTTGTGTCTTCATTGTCCAGATGTAACGAGAGCTGTTGGAATTTCCTCACAGCTATTGCCTCATTTATATTGACTGAAACTCTTTTCATCCCTTCCAGAGGGTACTGTAAACAACAGACTGAATCTTGTTCCACTAATTCTGTGTGAAAAAGACAGCTCATCATTTAAGTTTATCAGCTTAAGGACATGTTTCCTCCTTTTCCTATTAAATTGCGCTCCACTATTTCTGTTAGTGCTACATGGGCGTTTTAGCATCAGGCATCTTTATCTCAGATCTGTAAAGTTGCCAACTGGTCTTCTTTTCATTTTTCTACCAGGTGGATGTTTGTCCCTAATTTGAAGCTATTTTCAACTGTAAGGTTCTAAAAATGGGCCTGTGAGCTCTATGTAAAACTTCCTTGTAAAACTTTGGTTACTATGGGCTTCTTAGCATTTTACTTGATGTGTTGCCCACTCCTCAATGGGATTGTTTTGAGACATCCCTACCTCTTTGAATCTGCCTTGTGCCCCCCAATGAACAGTTTGAGAAAACAGGAGTTTTGACTGACCGTAAAATTGTTTTCTTGGAGTTCATTAGCAAGCACAGGTTCCTTTCCTCTGTTCTTGTAATCCACTCCTACTACTGCTAGCTACAAACCGGAGGCATTGAAAGAGGTTATGCTGGGCTGTCTTACAGCTTTGATTGTCCAACCTCCTGAGTGCAACTGCATAACCTTACATCTCTGTCTCTACCCTGTATCCCCTAATGAACTCCAAGAAATAGATTTTACGGTAAGTCATAAATCCTGTTTTTTTTTTTTCACTTATTACATATAAATAGGATGATTGATGAAACCAGACATTTTTAATAGCATTAGATTCAAAATATTGCTTGTTTGGAATCACTGTTGTCATTATATGTATTTTAGTGAATGGAATTTGACTTTAAAACATATATTGAGTGGTATAGATTCCTAAAGAATTCTGTATAGGTATTTTTTTTATGTGTATGAGGCTTAAAAAGTGAAATCCATACCATTGTCAATTCCATGGTCCAAATAACAGCTAAAGAATCCAGTTTCACCAGTGTCACAGTAGATGGGAAAATGGGCAGACTAATAGAGCTGAGTAGCTGGTATCAGTCATTGCAATCTGTGTTTCTGAAGGGTTATTAAAGGGAGAAAAGTAAATAAAACTACTTCTAATGCCCTCAATGCATATGCCACACAGTTTTTAACTCCCTTCATGTGTACCATGCTAAATTCACAGAGAAAGGTGGTCCGGATTACACAGAAAGCGTAGTCTGCCTTGAAAAATCCCAAACATCACGAAATGCTTAGTTTGAAAGTCAAAACCCGAAACAGCAAAGTTTTCAGACTGCTGACCTTGGTGAAATCCAGATCTGTAGACTCATGTTAGAATGTGAAAAAAAAACAGTCTTGTCAATTTCACTTAGAATTTGTATTGTTTTTCAGATTCCCCTGAAAATTTCCAATCAATGGTTCGTTTTTTTTTTTTTTTTCAATGCGGGATGAAACAGCTATCATTTGATAGGCTGGAATAACAAGCCAAGCAATTCATTACTTTTTTTCTTAAAAGCCAGAAGCACATAATGTTTATTAATAAAGGGACAAGGTTTACAGAGATTTTATTATTATTATTGAACATAAAATGGTTTATAGTACAAGCAAGGGTGAAATTACCAGCTAATTAGGCTGCGAGAATCAGGTTTAATGGAATATAAATCTGGAATCTTCACAAACCTTTAGGGCCTCATTCATTAAACATTTATACATACAGGCTTTATGGTAAAGTTTGGGGGGGAGGGGGGATTGAAGGGTTGCACGTACAGATGGTAGATCCAAGGTCAAACAGCTCATTTTAAAATGCAAATCAGTTCCTGGGATATTAAAAATTCTCTAAACAGAAAAAGGCGAACGTTCTGAACGCAGAAATGCTGACTGTGGATGAGTCGTCTGGCTCTGGCAAGAATCTTCTGTAATTTTTTGTTTGCCTTGTAATTTGTATTATAATATGATGCACCTATTAACCCTAAGGAAGCTGGATGGTTAGTGTATTTTACTCAAATATTAAGATGACGCTGCAGACAATTTAATTTACAAAGAAGCATTGTAAGGGATTCAATTTACCTGCATGCCACAGGGCACCTGGAGAAAGAACAATAGCACCATACAAAGCACAAACTATGACCATAGCCAAAATTAGGGCAAATATTAAGTTGTCAACACCACTTTATACAACTCCAAACAGATGGCAACCCCAATGAAGATATTGCCAGATAGCCAAGCCCTTCACCCATGCCACACAGTCCTACCATCCCCACACGCCAAAAAAAAAATACCTGCATCATGTCACAGAGCAGCCCCCAGGCCTACCACACATGCCGAGTCAAAGTAAGGAGGTGTAGGAAGATGATCCTCATCATCTGACCTAACACCACTACTAGGGAGGAGAGAGGATGAGGAGCTTATTAGGAGAATTGGAAAAGCAAACAAAGATTTTTAGAGCTTGTTCACACTATACATGCATGAAAACTGATGGGAAAACCACACAGATTTCACTAGCAGAGACAGTTTCAAATCAGTTTTCATGTGTGTTTCAGTAAGTTTTTACAGCCTGTTCACATATGCACAGGACGGCTGCAGTGCGAATTGAAAAAAGTTCAGGTGCGATTTCTAATCTCTACACTACAATTTGCATTGGAATCGCACTTGAACCGCTGAACAAAATCACATTGGCCGGCACATACGTGAACCCAGTCTGAAGGTATCAGTTTTAGAATCAAAGCATTTACACGAGTACTCATGCAAATGCTTAGTATCGGCATGGTACTGGTATGGTATCAGTAATGCTAATTTTGTGTGAAAGGTTAAAGTGTAACTAAAGGCAAAATGTTTATTTTTGGATAAAGTGTTGAGGGGTTAGAACCACTGTCAGGTTTTTATTGCAGTCTGTGTCCCCATCAGGGAGATTCTCTCTCTATATGCCCTGATCACAAACATCGCAGTATGGAAAAGAGGTTGAATCCAAAAGGTTTCAATTGCCGCCAAAGCATGAACATAGGTGAAATATTCCAAGGGGGGCACTTGTTCACATGACAACTGTCTAAGAGGAAATTTCCCACCCATTGGAAAGATTTCCTTTTACTTTCTCCAAAATGAAATAAAAAGTTTGGGTTTTAGATATACTTTAATGTGCCAGTACAACAAAGTGCATTTACATTAAAAAAAAGGAAGTGACCTCCCTGAATCTGTACACAATTTTTATAGAGGGGAATATAAAATAGAATCCATTATAGATATACACCTGCATTGAACAAAAGGATAACGTTTAACCCTTTTAGGATCACAGCTCATTGATTCATGGATGCCCAGACCAACTTTAGTGGTATGAAGGTGCATTGGTTAACTTGACAATAATTAGGTCAAGTTTACAAAAACAATTTTACATTGTTTCTTAGGAACACATTTTGGTATAATGTTGTAATAAATACCCTGCACAGATTTATTATTATAGACTGACAAAAGATGAACATCTAAATAAAAAAAATAATTATTATATCTTTTCATGTGACAACACTGAAGAAATGACACTTTGCTACAATGTAAAGTAGTGAGAGTACAGCTTGTATAACAGTGCAAATTTGCTATCCCCTCAAAATAACTCAACACACATCCATTAATGTCTAAACCGCTGGCAACAAAAGTGAGTACACCTCTAAGTGAAAATGTCCAAATTGGGCCCAAAGTGTTACTATTTTGTGTGGCCACCATGATTTTCCAGCACTGCCTTAACCCTCTTGGGCATGGAGTTCACCAGAGCTTCACAGGTTGCCACTGGAGTCCTCTTCCACTCCTCCATGATGACATCACGGAGATGGTGGATGTAAGAGACCTTGCGCTCCTCCACCTTCCTTTTGAGGATGCCTCACAGATGGTCAATAGGGTTTAGGTCTGGAGACATGCTTGGCCAGTCCATCACCTTTACTCTCAGCTTCTTTAGCAAGGCAGTGGTCCTCTTGGAGGTGTGTTTGGGGTCGTTATCATGTTGGAATACTGCCTTGCGTCCCAGTCTCCGAAAGGAGGGAATCATGCTCAGCTTCAGTATGTCACAGTACATGTTGGCGTTCATGGTTCCCTCAATAAATTGTAGCTCCTCAGTGCCGGCAACGCTCGACACTTATCTTGGTTTTACCAGACCACAGGACATGGTTCCAGTAGTCCATGTCCTTAGTCTGTATGTCTTCAGAAAACTGTTTGCGGGCTTTCTTGTGCATCATCTTTAGAAGAGGCTTCCTTCTGGGACAACAGCCATTCAGACCAATTTGATGCAGTGTGTGGCAAATGGTCTGAGAACTGACAGGCTGACCCCCCACCCCTTCAACCTCTGCAGCAATGCTGGCAGCACTCATACATCTATTTCCCAAAGACAACTTCTGGAAATGACGCTGAGCATGTGTACTCAACTTCTTTGGTCGATCACGGCGAGGCCTGTTCTAAATAGAACCTGTCCTGTTAAACAGCTGTATGGTCTTGGCCACCTTGAGCAGCTCAGTTTCAGGGTCTTGACAACAAGAGCAACAATTCTTTTTTTCAGATCCTCAGAGAGTTCTTTGTCGTGAGGTGCCATGTTTAACTTCCAGTGACCAGTATGAGAGAGTGAGAGCAAAAACACCAAATTGAACACACCTGCTCCCCATTCATACCTGAGACCTTGTAACACTAATGAGTCACATGACACCGGGGAGGGAAAAAAGCTAATTGGGGACATTTTAACTTAGGCGTGTACTCACTTTCGTTGCCAGCGGTTTAGACATTAATGGCTGTGTGTTGAGTTATTTTGAGGGGACAGCAAATTTACACTGTTATACAAGCTGTACACTCACTACTTTACATTGTAGCAAAGTGTAATCTCCTCAGTGTTGTTACATCAAAAGATATAATAATATATTTACAAAAATGTGAGGGGTGTACTCACTTTTGTGAGATACTGTGTATATATATATATATATATAAAAATACACACAGTATTTTATTTACTTTTTTTAAACCTTTTACTGTCTTTAAATAAAGTATTTGTTTCCCTGTGCACAGCAAATGTACTGAGAAATAAATGCACTGACTGCTGCAGCCTGCAGGGTTTGTGTACTAACATAAGTCATAGCTGACATGGTCATCACATGATTGGGAACCACACTGATTGGTACCTGACAATTAGCTGAGATCGGCAGCTGCCAGTGATAGTGTGATTTTGGATCTAGTAGCTGGCACTACTGCGGGCTGCTGATTCCACAGTGGGACATTGATTAATGTTTCCTCAGCGTAGGGGCATTGTTTTGGGGAATGTTAATCTATGTTAACTGGAATATGCAATTCTGTTAATAGCACACCACACCAGATGTATGCTACCAAATCAACTTTGCCATTGACACTGGAGTGTCCTAGATAAATGTGTTTTCCTATGTGTGATATTACTGTATTTCAGTTGACCTTGGTGTAGTTTAGTCATGATCTTGTTATATTTACAGAGAATGGATGTTTTTAGGGCTGTTTTCAGTTTAAGACCTTCAACATACCTATGTGTTTTCTAGACATTTTCATACAAGGAAAGGGCATTAAACTTTTAACACCTTACTACAATTGTGCCATATAGTTTTAATGCGTAGGAGAGGTGAGACTTGTCCTGCATGCTACATCTATGTTTAGGCCTTTACATAGAAAAACATGGATTACAAATATCTAAGTGTAGCATTGATGCAGTCATGATGCATTCCAAGGGGTTAGTTGGGATATCAAAACTGTGCTTCAAGTAGGGGATTTGGTTTGAGGGTTGTAGAGGGTGATTGGGGAGAGTGATTGGAAAAGGGAGGATACAGAACATGTTTGCAAATACTGTTACCCCTATTCATAGTCCACTGGTTGGAATTGCATTTAGCCATGATGGAATGACAGCAGATTTGAGAACTGTTCTACACTTCAGTAAAGCACAAATAAAACTAATACAAAAATATTCATACATTAGTTTATTTGTTTCAATAAATCCATTGTTAAACACCTGATTAGTTGATTTAAATCCATTTGTATGACTTGACTTGGTACTGTACTTTGCTGTAATGAGTCATTCAGGAAACAGATGTAATGAAATAACCTCTCTATTGCCATGAATTACACATTTAAAACTGGCACCGATCCTCTATCTTAGCAAAAGACCTGGGCTGAAGTTCAGGACTGTTTTAAAGTTGGAAAGTATTTTATATTCCAGAGCTTGCAGTTAAAACATACATTTCGGTTGCAGTTTCTCACCTCAGTAAATAATTTTAGGTCTTATGGGCTGCTCAAAAATGATGTGGTCATCATTCTTACCTTGTAGCGCTGGAATTCTGAGATCAATACCTCCTTAGGACTCTTTTTAAAGGGAATTTATATTTCCTACACGTGACTGTGTGGGTTTCCCTGGGATGCTCTGGTTTATGTCCATATCCCTAAAACATATTGGCACTGGCTTACGAGCAAATTTACCCTAGAGAGAGCATACATGTGTGTGTTTTTATAACTGTGGTACATTAACAAGCTATAAAGCTCAATTGGAGTAATACAGATATGTAGTCAGATAGATATTATACTAACAACATCAATTTTTTTATTTCATACCACCTCTTTCCTTTACAGCAGTTCAAATAAATCATATGAATATGCACAGAGGCGTAGCTTGAAGCTTGTAGGCCCAGATGCAAAAGTTGACCTGGGAACCCCCCACTACCACCCATCTCTTCCAGATACATCCACCGCACGCCAAGATACTAAGTGGCTTAAGAGTTTTGAGTTCCCAGAGTTCCTCCTTACATCAGAGGACAGGGATCACTGCTGGAGAATCAGAGGATAGTGATCACCCCTGTAGAATCAGAGGACAGGGACCCCTGGTAGGCCACTTGACAGCGCTCCTTTGCCATCCCAGAAATGTATACAGCCCCACACTACACAGGGCTGAAGTCACATTCCTTTACACACAGTCTGTCAGCCTATACAGGGTGTATCTCACTTTTATGCTGCTGTTCTGACCTGCAAAATTCTCTGGTTGGAATGGCAGTGTAGTTACAGTAGGCAGATACACCCTGTGCAGATCGTGGCTGACTGCCTGTGTTGTAAAGGAATGTGATTTCAGCCCTGCGGAGGAGCAGCAGTATAGAGTGCTGTAATGGGAAAGGAGCTCAGCATCCGGGCATAGCATCCAGGGTGGAGGGGGTGGTCAGGGGGTTTTGGGGGGGCACGCAACTTAGATCTAGGGGGACAAAGCTATGCAACACAAAATCTCAGGGGCCCCTCAGGAGGCGATAAGGGATTTGTTTTAGCAATTTCTGAAGGTTTCTCTGTCAGTGTTGGCAGGTGTTGGGGGAAGGTCACTTCCCCGAGGTGTGTGTCTTTTCCCCAGTTGTCAAGGAAGTGGGGTAAGCGGAGATCCCCGGGTGGGGGGGTACAGAGAATTCCAGCTGGTGACTAGGAGACACTGAGCGGTGTCATACCTCACCAGTGACATCGGTCCCATCGTGGCTACAGGACGACACTCTACTCCTCTTAATTCGCTAAACTCAGTTACCATTCCATGTTGCCAGCACACAGCACAGACACTTCCCCTTCATGGGCTGCTCTTACCCCGTGCTGCTCTCCATTCAGGAAATGGCTCACAGCTTCTCCCCAGCCAATGAGAACAGAGGAGTGTGGACTGTTGAAGGCAAAGTGGAGTGGGAGGCTGCAGGAGCCACCTGTAGCTATGGCCGGGGCTGCGATTGTGACCTCTGCAACCCCTTATGCTACGCCCATGAATATGCAGTTCAATAGGAATCAAAGATAGGCCCATTGAACTCTGTAATCAGCCACTGTAATATAAATGGGCTGACATGCCCCTCTCTTCTTTTGCTATACAAGTCTATGTGAGGACACTTGTGTTTAGGAGTTTGGTTGTTATTCAGCTATTATTATATTGGATTTTCTGTATATAACACTAGCGGGTTACGCAGTGCTTTACAATAAAATGGGGACAGTGCAATTACAATAGGGTTCAATACAGAAGGAATAGGCCCTGTTCCTGCTCATGAAACTTATAATCTAAAAGAGGAGGAGGTGGTACAAAAGGTAATAACTGCAGGTGATGATCTAATGGAGGTGACTCAAGTACAGTTCTTAGGTGAAGGTGGAGTAGGCTTCCCTGAATAAGTAGGTTTTCAAGGATCGCCTAAAGGTGGACAAGGTAGATGCTGACCAGACATACTGTGGCAGGGAGTCCCAGAGCATGGGGGAGGCTCTGGAGAAGTCCTAGAGGCGAGCATGGAAGGAGGTAACAAGGGAGCTAAAGAGCAGGAGGTTCCGGGAAGAGCGGAGAGGATGATTTGGGTGATATCTGCAGATGAGGGAGGTGGTGTAGCTGGGGGTGATGTTGTAGGTGGCCTTGTATGTTGTGGTTAGTACTTTGAATTTTATACGATGTGGTAGGGGAAGCCAGTTAAGAGATTGGCAGCAGTCACAAATCGCTTAGTAAGGTGTATTCATTTGGCAGCAGCACAGACTGGATGGGGGCAGTAGCATAGAGCACTGGAGTGGGAGAGGAGAGATAGAGATAGCATTTTACTGAGAGAATTTTTCCAAGCAATCAGTCACAGAAATATTAGAAGAGAAAAAGGTGTAAGATCTCAACTGGACTTTCTATAGGCAGTGAAAGTAAATAGTAAGTAAAGTGAATTGTTTTAGGATTCATGCACTAGGACAGTTATTGGCATTTTTTTATGCCTAGCATAAACTTCCTGAAACTTTCCCACACCTGGGGAGCCGCACGTACTGCATAAAGGCTGCCATATAAGTGAATGACTGTCTTCTTGTAAACACCAATGCTTCTGTGCATCAGTATTTACCCGCACATGCACATCTGACATATTCACCCAGCATCCAACACGTGGGGGACACAGAAGAAATAAAAATATCCCAGAGTTGGGATTTAAGGGTTTAACTTTAGAAAAAAGATTTAGAAGTTATGCTAAGGTTAAACAGGAACTATAGCCTAAACATTTGTATTTATTTTGCATAGATTATTGGGTTTAGATTATATTGCGATAATTATATTGCAATATAACCTCAATTATAGATCGAGTTTATATTGCAACCTCTGTCTTTGTTGGGGAGATTTACCTAGTGATTGACAGGACAGGAAGTGAGGAAACATTTCTCCAATGTAGACAACGCAAAAAGAAAAAAAACAATGTTTAAGGCCCACCGTCATTATACGGCGGATGTTTGAAGGGGAATACTGGAGTTATGACAACAGCTAGCTGCCATAACCCTGGTATCCTTCTCAACATCGGGCGATCGGCTTTCAGATAAAAGTGGTCTCAGTGGCAGTTTTGGCGCATGATCACTTTTATGGGGGGCAGGAAAGCCCCCCCCCCACTCCCGCCACGCTCCGGTCGTCTCCGCTTCTTACCGGAGCCGTCGGTAGCGGCGGAAACGATTGCGTCCTCTTCCCTAACAGGCTGGATGCCGTGTGAGGAAAAGATGGCCCCCGCTCAGCTCCACACCATTGGATGGCAGAAGCAACGTCAAATGTCACTTCTGCCCAATGGTCTTAAAGGGAAATGTGAGGCCTTTTTGACCCCAGATCTCACATTTAAGAGGTCCTGTCATGTTTTCTTTTTCCATTACAAGGGATGTTTACATTTTTTTTTTTTTTTTAAAAGACAGTGTAAAAATAAAAAGTAAAATAATTAAGACATTTTTTTTTTTAAAGTGCCCTGTCCCACCGAGCTTGCGCGCAGCAGTGAACGCAAACATAAGTCGCTCCCACATATGAAAACGGTGTGCAAACCACACATGTGAGGTATCGCCACAATCGTTAGAACGAGAGTAATAATTCTAGGACTAGACCTCCTCTGTAACTCAAAACAGGTAACCTGTAGAAATATTTAAACGTCGCCTATGGAGATTTTTAAGGGTCAAAGTTTGTCGCCATTCGACGAGCCAGCGCAATTTTGAAGCGTGACATGTTGGGTATCAATTTACTTGGCGTAAAACATTATCTTTGCCAATATAAAAAAAAATTGGGCTAACTTTACTGTTTAGTGAATAATGTCTTATTCTTTAATTTAAAAAAAGTGTATTTTTTCCCAAAAAATTGCATTTGCGAGACCACTGCGCAAATACGGTGTCACATAAAAACGATATTTTGCATTTATACATGTCCCCTGGGGCAGGACCTGGGTCCCCAAACACTTTTTATGGCAATAACTTGCATATAAGCCTTAAAAATTAGCACTTTTAATTTATCATGTGCGTGTCACATAGACTTTAACGGTGTTTGCACAAATTCTTTGACTGTTCGCAAGTTCTGGTGCGACCCGAACCGTGGGGGGGTTCAGCTCATCCCTACTCTGTAATAATCATTCAGAACAGCATTCGTTAGCAAAAGAAGAAAACAAACTATGTACAATAATTGTAATAAAAATAAATAGCCACACACAAGGTAGAGCACACCCCGTATAAGAATGGTTTATTTGCATTCATGTACACACATGATCATAGCTAAACACTGCTGTGCAGTTCCATATAGGAAACTCATTGTCAATTGCCAGTTATAGAAGCGCGACTATGCCGAATTGGAATTTACTAACTCTCACTTACTCACTTTTCTGTTTGCATGTTCACCTAGTTGAGGTCTTAATAGACTTAAAGTGGGGTTGCAACCAAAAAACAAAAAGGGGCTTAAAAATCATAAAAAAAATTAAAAAAAAATAATTGGAAAAAAAAATTTTTTTTACTCACCTCTAAATGCCTGTTGCTAGGGGGTCCCTCGAAGTCTGCCACCTTCATTGCCCGGGCTAAAAGTCACTTCCTGTAGGCAACGCACAGTCATCTGGGACATGTCACGTGTCCCAGATGAGTGAGCGTCGAATCACGGCGCACGGCGCCGCTCGCGCATGCGCAGTGGGTGCCCGGCTGTGAAGCCCAGCCGGGTTCCCACATTAAGAATGCCGGCGTCGTGAGCGGAGCGGGGAACGAGGGGGGGGTCTCGTTCCCCCGCATCGCTGGACCCCGGGACAGGTAAGTGTCCGATTATTAAAAGTCAGCAGCTGCAGTATTTGTAGCTGCTGACTTTTAATTTTTTTTTTTGCCCGGCCCTCCACTTTAATTGGGAATAACTAGATGTAAAGTGACTACTTTTTCTCCTTATTCTTAGTGAATTAGGCCCAATGTCACCACTATCCTCTCCCCTTTACTTATAGAATTGATGACAGGAAACATTTCTCCAATGTAGACATAACAAAAAGAAAATAAACATTGTTTAATAGGAATGATCTCAGGGCATTTGGCGTGCAAAAAAGTCACAGTTTCTGGCTGTCAATAGTTGCTACGGAAGCAGTGGATGCTTACAGCTTACCAAACACTGACATCATCCGACCCATTCAATTATATGGCTGGAAATCCCTGGTCTTGTAAGCAAATGGGCAGGTAATAGAGCAGGTTATAGCATTGCCTAAATAAAGCCACAAAGACATATTTTGACAATAATGTCAAAACTATCCTCTCCATATATATATATATATATATAGCAAGAAAAAACTGCGCTGGACAGTGAACTAAACTAAATAGCAGCAACACCACGTGAGATACACACAAAATACAACAAAATCAAAAAAGGTTGCGCTACAAAATGAACCATAAACGTGATCAGTGAAAACGTATTATGAACAAGTAATTGAAATCTCATGTAATACGCAAAGAATTCATCTCATGTCCTGGGACCTTCTTTGGATCAGTAGGCTCCGAAAGTCACTGGGGCCTATCCCTGCAGTTGCGTTGCCTCGGGCCAGCCAGCCCCGAGACACAGAATGCATGGTTCCGCACCCCAGGCCAGGAGGGCCACGAGGCAGGGTCAGGAGGACCACCAGAACCAATAAGACAGAAAGTAATCCCCCACCAACATGGCGTCGGTACCTTAAATACCACCCCCAGAATTCACAGCAGGAGAACACTCCCACTGGGCTGGTTCAGAGAAATAAGTGGCATTCAATGCATCCAGCTAGACTGCGTTTCTACTTTTTTGCCGGCGGTGACAGCGACACCTGCGGTCAAGGAGAACCCAGTGCAACCCAGCTGGACTGGTACTGAAACCAGAAATTTGGAGAAATTAGCCTGAAGCCCAACTGTGGCTTCAGGCAACTTAATTTTCAAAAACAATAGCGCCTGCTCGTCAGGAGCCAGCGCTACACTAGTATATAGGAACATTGATCAGTCTCCTCCCCTAGTCAGTCCCATTTCCCCCACAGTTAGAATCACTCCCTAGGTAACACATTTAACCCCTTAATTGCTTCCTAGTGTTAACCCCTTCCCTGGCAGTGACATTCATACATTAATCAGTGCATTTTTATAGCACTGATCGCTATATAAATGTCACTGGTCCCAAAATAGTGTCAAAAGTGTCCGATCTGTCCACCACAATGTCACAGTCACAATAAAAATCACAGCATTACTAGTAAAAAGAAAAAAAATAATAAAAATGCCATAAATCAATAACCCATTTTGTAGGCGCTTTTGCACAAACCAATCAATATACATGTAGCACTAACCCCCGAAGGAGCTGCTGGTTTAATTTGGGCTTACCGTTACCTTCTGGACCTCGTATGCATCTAGGGGTATCCGGAGGTAGATGGCCCAAAGAATTGCAGAGACCGACAAAGATCTTCTGGACCGGAACCCCGTAGCACGTGATCTCAGCACCTTACGTACCCTCTCCCAGAATTCACAGCAAGACGACACACTCACTGATTGTTTCCGAGAGAGATTGGCACCCAATGCGTCCAGCCAGACTACGTTCTCGTACTTGCCAGAGGTGACACCGACACCTATGGCCAAACAGAACACAGTGCAATCCAGCCAGACTGGTACTGAAACCATAATTTAATACAATTAAAGTGGAAGTAAACCCTTCCACATGACTTTGGCCTACAGGTAAGCCTAGATTAAGGCTTACCTGTAGGTCCAATAAATATCTCCTAAACCTACATGGTTTAGGAGATATTTAGCGATGAAAAGGCATCGCTGTCTACGGCGCATGCGCCGTAGACAGCGGCGCGCAGGCGCACTGAGGGCGCACTGCATATGCCGCTCTCACGGCAATATGCCGATCTCGTGCGCATGCGCGGGAGTGACGTCATCGCCGCTCCAGCGAATGATAGCGCTGGAGCGGCGAGACCCGGAAGTCACTCCGGCCCTGCATGGCGGCGAGGAAGATGGAAGATAAGGACGGCTTCGGGGGCTTCGTTTTCAGGTAAGTTTTTCATAATGAGCTAGTATGCTATGCATACTAGCTCATTATGCCTTTGCCTTGCAGGGTGTCGTTTTTTTTTTTTTTTTTACAGAGGCTTTACTTCCTCTTTAACCCCAAAACCCAACTGTGGTTTTAGGAACATGAAATTTACAAAACATATAGCGCGTGTTCATCAGGAGCCCGGCGCTACATACGCTTATTGCGATTTTTTTTACCAAACATGTAGAAAAATACATATCGGCCTAAACTGAGGAAATGTTTTTTTTTTTTTATTTATTAAATTGGGATATTTATTATAGCAAAAAGTAAAAAATATTTTGTTTTTTTCAAAGTTTTTTTGTTTAAAGCGCAAATAATAAAAACCGCAGAGGTGATCAAATACCACCAAAAGAAAGCTCTATTTGTGGGTGAAAAAATGTATTTGGGCACAGTGTTGCATGACCGCACAATTGTCATTCAAAATGTTACAGCACGGAAAATTGGCCTGAGCAGGAAGGGGGTGAAAATGCCCTGTATTGAAGTGGTTAATTAATGAAAGTGTATTTCTTCCAAAAAAATTGTATTTGAAAAGCCGCTGCACAAATACAGTGTGACATAAAATATTGCAACAATTGCCATTTTATTCTCTAGGGCCTCTGCTAAAAATATATATATATATATATATATATATATATATATATATATATATATATATATATATATATATATATATATATATATATATATATATATATATATATAATGTTTGGGGGTTCTAAGTAAATTTCTAACAAAAATACTGATTTGTTACTGATTTGTTACTTGTAAACAACAAGTGTCAAAAAAGGTTTAGGCATGAAGGGGTTAATAACATCAGCTCCCAGCTTGAAACAATGGGAAAGAAAAGAGAGATCTTCATAGTGTAAGACTTTATATATTTTTTTTTTATTAAAAAGAAAGAACACATTAACCAAAAAAAAAAAACACATTCACCAAAAAAAACTTACATTATCTCTGCTCTGTCCTCAGCCTCATGGAGTGAAAGTCTGCTCCCCCGCAGCCTCTCATTCGTCCTCCTCCTGTGGGCAGGCTCAGGATTTTTTTGTGCCCAGGAATTGCTATTAGGCCACCGGCGATAGGGACTACATGTCCCACAATGCTTTGCAGCTGCTGGAGGCTTGGCTGATGGGCTCCCTCCCTCTACCAATGAGGAAGCAGGGGAGGGAACAGAGTGGGCGGCCGTGCTCTGTGAGCGGAACTCACACATGCTGCAGTTTTCAGAGGAGAGGGAGGGGGTGATCCCCCATACAAGCTGACAGGTTGGCTCTCACTCCACTGTCAGTGGATTAGTGTGAGCGTGGCCTCCACTACATAAATGAGTGCCACTTGAGCTTCTGCACCCCTCCCTCTGCCTCATCTTGCAGCCCCTGCCCTGACCCGACTTCCTCTAGAAAAGAAAAAAAAATCGCGAGCGGGCGACCGCCGGCCATTGTGCGTATATTGTTAGGGAAGCCTAGGGAGAATTTGCCACCCTGCCCCCCAGCCCAGCCCGCCCCTGGTCTATTATGTATTTTGGGTCGAGGAGGGGGGAAGGATTCAACACAAATTCTTTTTTCATTCTTGTTGTAGGATGTACTACAGACAAAGTGACATTTACAAAGTAAAATAATGACAGTTTAGGATGCCGGGAAATAAAACTGAATTACTGGATTCTTGAAAGGTCCCCCACAATGTATTACAAACCCTTAGGGATCTGCTATGTATTTTGGGGGACAATTTGGGCCTGTGTACCATTTTTTCATTAAAAAAAAGGCAGTAGAGTGGTGTAATTTGCTGGCAATTTAAAGCTCTGTGTTGCAGTGTTGTACATTATGCTCCTGACCCCAGCACTGCATTTACTATGTTGTGCATTATACTCTTGAACCCCACACTCTATATGCTGTGTTGTGCATTACATCAAGCTAAGTGACAAAGTTACAACTACAACTTATAACTACAGTAGTTTTATTACACAGGATTTATGCCACCCACAAAAAGCTTTTTGCTGTGCATACATTTTTGTTATTGTCCGTGCGGTCCGCCCGGAGGATTCAACCCGGTGGGCCAGGGTCGGCCGCTGCGAGCCTGTCGGACTTCCCCACCATTCCCAAGTACACTACATTTGTCCCATCACAAAAAAAATATTTTGTGTGTAGAACATCAAACAGCCTCCACCCATTGGCTGTAGCTCCTCCTATAACCAAGTGCCCTTCATATTGTTGACTGTTTCCAATTTTTGTCCACCACTAGGGATGTTGATGCTTATCTTTGCTTGGCAGTATTTACAATACCCTTTGTAGACACTTGCAAATGTAATAATTTTAGTCTAGCACCTTTTTAGGGATTTTTCAGCTCAAATTTAAGTCTGTTAAGTGTTAACAAAAGCAATGAAAAGCAGTCTGGCTTATTAAAACATCATTCATATGAAGGGTAACATTACATGACACAGCGTTGCCCCTGTAATTCTAGATGCAGGCTTGGCTAGGTTTTCAAGTTTACATTTTACATTTATCCTGAATGTGACATACTGAAAGGCTGGGTTGCTGCTTAGGAATTGCGTGCTTTGTATGAAAAATCTGCTATGTATCAAGGCAAGGCGATGTCATTAATTCAATAAAGACAGTCAATTATTAATCAATTATGTTCCAAATGCAGATTGTTAAATGTGATGACAACACGGGTTGTTTGGATGTGAATGAATATGATTAATGATAGGTAGCATGAACTGAAGAAACACAATGATAATACTTAGCAGACTTTATTAACACATTTTCTATATCTGTACAGCTGATGTAACTAGATTTGTCCCTTGTAATACAACAGAAATAGAAAATAACAAATACAATTACTAGGTGTACAGCACTGATTCTGTGCTATCTAGCTGTGCTAATTCATTTTAGCTATTAGCTGTGCTAATTCATTTTATAATGAAACCTCAGATAAACCTTTTTTAGATAGAGAGGCAAAAGTAAAACCCTCAGTTTTATTGCAATCTCTACTAGGCAGATTTTCCTCACTTGAAAAGAAAAAGAAGAAAAGGTTTTGCACTTGGCCAACACTGGTATTATGAACTGCTGCAACACTGAATATTAGACTACTGGAAAAATGTGTAAAAAATGGTGCGCTGTTCCTATAAGTGACTAATTAATCAATAATCTCAATAAATCAATTATCTTAATGCCACCATAAAAGATGGTATGAATATAAATGTGTTAATTCTTGTCAAACTTAAAGTGAAAATAAACAAATGAACATATTAAAGTAAACTGCATGTGCAAATCATAAATGTAATCATGCAATATCGAATCATATACATCAATATGTGATCAGAGTATACAGTCCATCAAATCATCTCATTGCTATATAAAAAGTCCAGTATAAAGGTGCCAAATAATAAAGTGCTCAGTGCTTATGGACAAGCTTCCGCTCCAAAAGTGCTCCAGTGCTCCGATGTGCTTCTTAAACTGAAAAAGGTAGCCTCTTACCAGATGGTATGGATCGTAACTACAGGGATCAAACAAGCTTGCACTCCACAATGGATGTTGTCAATGGTAAGACATTCCTGCTATGGCACTCTCGCTGGGGATAATGAACTTAAGCATCCCTTTGGAATCATAAAGCCGCTCATCATTCAGGCATATATAGGATATAAAAAGGGAGAAGCCTCATAGCGTTAAACATTAAATACATTTTTTTTCAAATACAAGGTTACACCTACAACAAGGCTATGAATCACAACCGGTGTATGAAACAAACCGGCTGTGGTGTCACCTGTCTCACTGGCCGTATTGATGTCACATGTAAACTCCGACCGACGCGTTTCCCCACAAATGGCATCTTCTGGTATTGGAGGATCAATTTCTCACTTCCAGTTCCAACTGCCCATAAGATAGGATAGGAAGTAAAGACATATCAGCTTAATAGGGACATAGATAGCAATAAAGGTCCTAATCCTTCCTCAGTCTTTTCAAAACAAGACAATGCATGGTCTGGAGTTTAATTCTAAACAAATTCAAATACAATTTATTTATTTATTTCTTTTGTAGGCACAGCTCCTATGTCCTATGGGGGAGATTTCTCTTCACTTCCTGTCCTAGAAACGTAACAGCAACTGTGAGGATATCTTTCTAAAATTAGGGGAAACACTTCCTGTCTCAGAGTCAAAACAGCAACTGAGGAGAGGAAATTTTTCCAAAATAAGAGTAGACTGCATCCTTAATGGAGAACAACTGTAAAATATTGGACTGCCCATCACTTTTTGTTCCAGTGACAACATTCACCAGGACAAATAGAAGGGGCGATTCTACCCAGAGGGGACACCGACAGCCATTTAAAATCTAACAAAGGCTCTAACACTTCTCTATCTGAAACTGAAAAAAATAAAAAGGTTTGGCTAGGGATACACTTTAATAGTATGACATCTGCACCACCACAGACCTGCAGATTGGATTGTAACTTTTCCACCTGAATGTAGTAGCATTATCTGTGGCCTTCTGCACACCAGTGTTGTAAATAGCAGTTATTTGAACAGGTGTGGATGTTCTATGGTAACAAGTCTAGCCATTCTCCTCTGAACTCATTAACATGAAAAAAGGAAGAAAGTTTAGGGTGGGATTATAACGGTGCCAATTAATCAGTAGTTCCAATTAATCAGTAGTTCCAATTAATCAGTAGTTACAAGATGGTATTTTTCAATTAACCAGTGGTTACAAGGTGGTGTGTTTTCTCTAACCACTTAATCATCTTGTAACCACTGGTTAATTGAAAAATATATTCTTGTAACTACCAATTAATTGGAATCCTTTCAGTGTGATCACCACAAATTGAGATGTATAAGGATACATAATGGTTTTATTTTTATTCAATTTTAATCATGTTTAAAATAAATTTCATATTTTAAATACTTTTTGTTCCATTTTTTTATTGGCACCATTATAACCCCACCCTAAACTTTCTTCCTATTTTCGCTTCTATGGGATGAGGTGCCAGATATAACTTGTTCACCCAGGTCGGACTAAATACACAATTCTCTCATTAACATGGTGATTTCACACACACACTCATTTCATTTTTCTTTGCTTTTCACACCATTCTCTATAAACTCTACATATTGTAATATGTAAAAGTGGAAGAAGATCAGCAATTTCTGGGTTGATACCTCCGTCACTGTGTTGGCCAAGGGGCAACAACAATTATTTCACAGTCAAAGTTGTTTAGATTGCATATCTTCCCCATTCTAAAGCTTGCTTATATGAAAGCATACCTCCTGAACAGGTCTGCTTTATGTATTGTGCCACAGGCGCATGATTTACTGTTTGGCTGTTTGCATGAGGCAGCAGGTGTAACTAATAAAATAACCACAAAATGAAACACTATAGATCAAGGACAAACGTAGGACACTGCTATTAAAAGATGAACATTTTATATATTTGTGTATGTTATATATATATATATATACTGTATATATTACTGTGTAAACGTTTTATGAGGGTGTGAAATAATGCTGTAAATTAAGCATGCTTTCAGAAATAGAAGTGTTAATAATTTATGTGTATCAATTAACAAAATAGAAAGTAAATGAAAAGAAATCCAAATCAAATCAATATTTGGTGTGACCACCTTTTGCCTTCAAAACAAAATCATTTCTTCTAGATACACTTGCACACAGTTTTTGAAGGAACTCGGCAGGTAGGTTTTTCCAAACATCTTGGAAGATTAACCACAGATCTGCTGTGGATGTAGGCTGCCTCAAATCCTTCTGTCTCTTCATGTAACTCCAGACAGACTCGATGATGTTAAAAACATGGCTCTGTGGGAAGCAAATCATTGCTTCCAGGACTCCTTGTTCTTCTGTACGCTGAAGATAGTTTTATTGATTTGGGACCAATCACATGCCTCCCAGATGGTATGACATGATGGATAAGTATCTGCCTGTGTTTCTCAGCATTGAGGACATCAATAATCCTGACCAAATCTCCAACTCCAATGCACATAGGCGACCCCAAACTTGCAAGAAACCTCCACCATGCTTCACTGTTTCATGCATACACTTATTATTGTATATACACTCCCTGGCCACTTTATTAGGTACACCCTGCTAGTAATGGGTTGGACCCACTTTTGTCTTCGCAACTGCCTTAATTCTTCATGGCATAGATTCAACAAGGTATCGTAAACATTCCTCAGAGATTGTGGTCCATATTGACATGATAGCATCACTCAGTTGTTGCAGATCTGTCAGCTGCACATCCATGATGTAACTCTCCCGTTGCACCACATACCAAAGGCGCTCTATTGGATTGAGATCTGGTGACTGTGGAGGCAATTGGAGTACACTGAACTCATTCTCATGTTCAAGAAACCAGTTTGAGATGATTTGATCTTTGTGACATGGTGCAGTATCCTGCTGGAAGTCGCCATCAGAAGATGGCCAACACAGAGTCCTGACCTCAACCTGATAGAGCACCTTTGGGATGAATTAGAGTGGAGAGTGCGAGCCAGGCCTTCTCGGCCAACATAAGTGCCTGACCTCCTGTCAGGAAAGGCATGGCCGTGCAGCAAAAATTGCCCGACAGGGGCGCACACGCGCCTGTCACCAATGCTGGCGCCAAAGGGGCTATTTAAACTGAGTGCACCAAGGACTCTTTGCTGTTTGGTCTGCAGCTTCTGTGTGTTCTGAACTGGTACCTGTGCTGACCTCTGATCTTAAACCCGCTTGTTCTCACTAACGCTGTCTGCTTGATACCCAACCCCGGGCTTGTTTTGGACTTCTCTTCTGCCTGCTGCTCTGCCTGAATGTTACCGACCCGGCTTGTATGACCCTGCACCTGCTCGTCCATCCCGCCACGGATCTGCTCTGCAAATCGCATCCGGTTCCTGCTCCTGCTGAGATTCCAGCCTGCCACAGCTCTGGTATGCCTAACCATTACCGACCTGCCTGCTGCACATCCAGCCACGGACAACCAGCCATACTGAATACTGGACTGATCCTAGGCACTCTTACGTCACTGTGCTTCTGTGGCTGCTGTCTCAACCTCAGTGGCCCACAAGCCGCTGTGGTACGAGAGGCTCTCCACTACATGTTAGGCTCACGAACAAGGTACGTGACACCTCACATATGTGCTTCTGGAACAATGTTCAAACATTCCCATAGACACACTCCTAAACCTTGTGGACAGCCTTCCCAGAAGAGTTGAAGCTGTTATAGCTGCAAAGGATGGGTCAACTCATTATTGAACCCTACGGACTAAGACTGGGATGCCATTAAATTTCATGCGTGTGTGTAAAGGCAGGCGTACCAATATAGGGTACAGTATATATACACTCACCAGCCACTTTATTAGGTACACCTTTTCAATTGCTTGGTAACACAAATTGCTAATCAGTCAACCACATGGCAGCAACTCAATGCATTTAGGCATCTAGACGTGGTGAAGACAACTTGCCGAAGTTCAAACCAAGCATCAGAAAGGGGAAGAAAGGGGATTTAAGTGACTTTGAACATGGCATGGCTGTTAGTACCAGATGGACTGGTCTGAGTATTTCAAAAACTGCTGATCTACTGGGATTTTCATGCACCATCTGTAGGGTCTACAGAGAATGGTCAGAAAAAGAGAAAATATCCAGTGAGCGGAAGTTGTGTGGATGAAAATGCCTTGTTGATGTCAGTGGTCATAGGAGAATTGGCAGACTGGTTTGAGATGATAGAAGGGCAACAGTAACTCAAAAACCAACTAGTTACAACCAAGGTATGCAGAATACCATCTCTGATTGCACAACAAAGTTACAGCAGCAGAAGACCACACCGTGCGCCACTCCTGTCAGCTAAGAGCAGGAAGCCAGGGCTACAATTTGCACAGGCTCACCAAAATGGGACAATAGAAGATTGGAAAAAAGTTGCCTGGTCTGAGAAGTCTCCATTTCAGCTGCGACATTCAAATGGTAGGGTCAAAATTTGGGGTAAACATGAAAACATGGATCCATCCTGCCTTTTATCAACAGTTCAGGCTGATGGTGATGGTGTGGGGGATATTTTCTTGGCACACTTTGGTACCAATTGAGCATCATTTAAATGCCACGGCCTACCTGACTAT